>OY754983.1:11545317-11662303 GCA_963576475.1 Molanna angustata
ATATATATATATATATATATATATATATATATATATATATATATATATATATATATATATATATATATATATATATATATATATATATATATATATATATATATATATATATATATATATATATATATATATATATATATATATATATATATATATATATATATATATATATATATATATATATATATATATATATATATATATATATATATATATATATATATATATATATATATATATATATATATATATATAATTTCAAATGACAAAGAACCAGCTGCGATTTTTGAATTTCCCTCCATTCTTAAGAGTAATTGCTCTCAGTGAATTTATGTACCCCTGGTAATTTTTCATCTTTCCGTAGTATTCATTAATAATATTCCTATTGGTTGAATGGGAAAGCAATGACGCTTTATTTTATTTTATTTTTATTTTATTTTATTCTGGGACAGTTATATACAGCTTGTGGAAAACAAAAAAACAATATATATATATATATATATATATATATATATATATATATATATATATATATATATATATATATATATATATATATATATATATATATATATATATATATATATATATATATATATATATATATATATATATATATATATATATATATATATATATATATATATATATATATATATATATATATATATATATATATATATATATATATATATATATATATATATATATATATATATATATATATATATATATATATATATATATATATATATATATATATATATATATATATATATATATATATAATTTCAAATGACAAAGAACCAGCTGCGATTTTTGAATTTCCCTCCATTCTTAAGAGTAATTGCTCTCAGTGAATTTATGTACCCCTGGTAATTTTTCATCTTTCCGTAGTATTCATTAATAATATTCCTATTGGTTGAATGGGAAAGCAATGGCGCTTTATTTTATTTTATTTTTATTTTATTTTATTCTGGGACAGTTATATACAGCTTGTGGAAAACAAAAAAACAATATATATATATATATATATATATATATATATATATATATATATATATATATATATATATATATATATATATATATATATATATATATATATATATATATATATATATATATATATATATATATATATATATATATATATATATATATATATATATATATATATATATATATATATATATATATATATATATATATATATATATATATATATATATATATATATATATATATATATATATATATATATATATATATATATATATATATATATCCCGCAATACTTGTTGCGTCACCTATGTGAAATTCGTATAGGGTTGTTGCGTCCACCAACTTTTCGCGTCCGGTATACGGACGCAAGATAATTTTCACGCCAAAAACTACCATTCTGTTGCTTATACCATAGAGAATCAACTGGCAAAAATTTACATGGAAGCAAAAAAAATATCAAAATATCTTGAAATGAATATTATTAGTTCAACCATTGGCCGCACGGAGATTTATTCAGTGTATATTTTGAAGGTGTATATTTTTACTAAGCCACCGATCGTTTTGCATCCGCGGCAAAATATTACATGTTGACCTTGGCCGCACGGAGATTTGTTCGGAGTATATTTTGAAGGTGATTTATATATATGGCTCCGATCGTCTTGCGTCCGCGCTCAATACTCTTCAACCATGTCTCTGTGACCTTCGCGATAAAATGAATACAATTCAACGCATTTTAAATATTGCCTTGAAAAAGCGCGTACCTACTTACTTTTATTTTTACGACTTCATACAACTGTCGATATATGTATTGATACCTACTCTCTCTCGTGCGCGTACCTACTTACTTTCAGTTTTACAAAGTTCATACTAGGTATATGTTGATTTGATTATTGTTACTTTCTCATGCGCGGACCTACTTACTTTTATTTTTACATAGTTCATAAAACTATCAATTTGTTTATTGTTACTCTGATGCGCGTACCTACTTACTTACTATTGCAATGTTAATATTTTTTATAGAAAATTTCCATATATCTCAAAAACCATAAAAGCTAGAATCAACATAGACATATACAAAATCTAAAATGAGTTTTTTCAAAAAAATTCCAGGGTTTCTCAAACATTATTTGTAAAGAAAAATATTTTTTTATGATAAATTTATGAGTTTAACTGCCTATGTTTCCATTTTTTTTGAATATCGAAAAAAACCGAAAAACCCCAACTAGATAATTTAATTTTCCAACTGTCGATTCGTTTATGAGAATTCAATTCTCTGAATGAATCGTCCTTATTAAGCCAAGATGCGTGTACGAAAGAACATTTTTTATGGCGTAGTGGACTTTTTGCATGCTAATAACATCAACTAGAGGCCTCGCAGCATATATGTTCCATTACATGGATTTACTCAGAATACGGAGTAGAACATTTTATGTGAGTTTTGTGTGTCTGTGTGTCCGTCCCCTCTTATAACTTTTGATCCGCTCAATTTACAGAGCCCAAAATTTCAGAATATATAAAAAGTTATAGGCCTACAAAACTTTTATACTTAGAATTTTGAATTTTTGTTTCAGTCAGGGGTTATAAACTTTTGAAATTTTGGTATATTTTTCCATATATCTCAGAAACCATAAAAGCTAGAACGCTGAAAATTGGTATAAATATAGACAAACACAAAATATCAAATGAGTATTAAAAAAAAAATCCAGGGTTTCTCAAACATTTTTTAATAAGAAAAATATTTTTTTATGAAAAATTTATGAGTTTAACTGCCTATATTTCCAAATTTTTTTAAAAACATTGAACAAACCGAAACACCCCAACTAGATAATTTTATTTTCTATAAAAAATATAACCATTGTATTAGCACATCTCAAATTCTTTTTAACAATTTTTATAAAAATTGAATTTAGTGACGACATTCCTTCATACAATTTGTATGGCAGTCGCCTACACACAATATCTAAGAAGACTTAATTGTTTGATACTAATCTCCAAACATACATACATACCATCATGCTGTTTTCATATTCTGGGTAGGATCAAAGGACTGACATCCATACTATCCTATCTTGACATACATACATAATTTAACTGTCACAATCCTTTTCCCATCCTTTTTTTTCTCTTCCCTTCCTTTCCCGTCACAGGCAAACATACATCTTAGTTATATTTAAATTAATGATGTTTAAAATGTTTCATATTTAATATCTGTGGACATATGTAATTGGTCTGTTTATTTTTATTTTATAGTGTATTATACTATTTTAGTATTTTAAGACTGTATTTGTCCCTAAATAAATAAATAAATAAATAAATACCTAGGTAATGTGTTGTATAGAAAACCAAATATCTTTAAATATTAAACAATTTATATTTATGGGTTTATAGTTTGATACTTATTCTTCAACTATACATACTATCGCTATCGACAGTTGGATCTCATGTGTTACATGCAACTAATTTTAAAAATCTGTTGGTTAAAAAATCATCTTATTTTATAATAGACGAGTTTTCAATCGAATGTTGATATTCATTTTCGTTCAGTGTTTGAGTTCCTAAGTTGTTCAAGGTTTCAAAATAGTCGAGGTTTCAATCGTATGTTAATATTGGTTTTCGTTCAGTGTTTTATTTTCTAAATATGTATATCTGTTGATTAAAAAATTAACTTAACATATTGATATTAATTATCTTTCAGTGTTACAGTTATTTAATAAATAAATTGTCGTCTATCATTATTTAGAATATGATATTGAATAGTACACAACATTCATTTCGAAATGATTGTTGAATACCTACTATTATTGTTTAATTATTATATTTTTAGTACCTTATGTAAATAAATAAAAAATTAACAAACTCATTCATTTTATTGTTAATCATTGGTATCATACTGTACACTTTCATGGATCGATCCTCACTGCGTTCCACACAATGTGGGGTAACCATCGGCAGGTGAACGGGTGTGCATTATCCTATAAAAAAGCATGCCATGCGCATTTTTGTCGACACACCGGCATCTTTATTAATATATATTTTTTTTTAAATATAAAAAATGAATATGTCCTTGTTAAACAAGTACATATACATCTTCCTACGTTCCCTTAAAAAATCAAATAAATGCATGTGCTATAGGTAAACGAAATCGGTCGAGACAGGATTCGAACTCGCGACCACTGGATTACCAGCCCAGCGCGCTAGCCGCTCTGCCATCGACCCATCCATCCATTAAATTAATATAAATGATATGAGAATATTTTAAAGCTTGGTGACTGTTTATTTTCGATGTCACTAAATGTTTATTAAGGGTCATTTCATTTACTCCGTATATTATTTAAATCATTGGTTTTCAGTGAATTTTTGAGGAGTGAGTATAATTACTTTACCTTTTTTCAAACCATAGATTGGCCGCGTCCCGGCTTAAATAGAAATTCGTTAGTGGTAAACATAATTTCTACATTTCCGTAAAAGGGATTTAGGCTTGTATTATAGACTTCCCGTTTGTCACGCAGATCAGATAACACATTGATTAGCGATCGTATTACTTAACTCTTGTTACACATTCTCTTTCGAACTCACCACAGTATCGTGTATTTGCGAAGAAAATAAATAATAATGATACTTTCGAATATTTGTATTATTACATATGCGCATACATTGGATTTTTTTCTGTCGGGAGTCAATGATATTTAAGCCCTGTAGGTGCCTTGATTTCCCGGTTCTCCTACAATAAATATTCCAACTTCGTCTCTATTGAGATAATTAAAAATCTGTTAATGATACTTTCAACAAAATTTAAAAATATTACAAACCCGGCAGATGTTGTACTAACTGTGTATAATGGTTGATGTTTATGTAATCCAACTGTCGATTTGTTTAAGAAAATTTATTTATCTAAACATATCGACAGTACTAAGCCAAGATGCGCGTATTAGGAACATTTTGTATACCTACCATAGTGGACTTATTGCATGCAAAAAACACAAACTTAGAGGCTTCGCAGCAAATATCATATTCTATATAATGTCGTCCATCATACCATCATGCTGTTTTCATATTCTGGTTAGAAAAAAGGATTGACCTCCATACTGTCCTATCTTGACATACATACCTACATCTGTTGTATAGAAAACAAAATATCTTAAAATATTCAATAATTTGGATTTATGGGTTTATAGTTTGGTACTTATTCTTCAACTAACATACTATCGTTATCGATAGTTGGATCTCATGTATTACATGCAACTAGTTTCTTATTGTTTTTTTGCGTTTATCTTAATTACATATTTCAACTGTCGATTTGTTTAAGAGACCTTTGTTCTCTTAACATATCGACAATGTTTCAAGCCAGGATACGCGAGAATTGTATGCAGGGTCTACTTTTTTCACGGCTTTTCAAAGTCATAAAACACCAACATAGTGGCTTCACAGCATATATGTTCCATACACGGATTTACTCAGAATTCGGAGTAAAATATTTCGTGTGAGTTTTGTGTGCGTATGCGTGTGCTTGTGCGTGCGTGCGTGCGTGCGTGCATGCGTGCGTGCGTGCGTGCGTGCATGCGTGCGTGCGTGCGTGCGTGCGTGCATGCGTGCGTGCGTGCGTGCGTGCATGCGTGCGTGCGTGCGTGCGTGCATGTGTGTGTGAGGGTGTGTGTGTGTGTGTCCGTCTCCCCTTATAACTTTTGATCTGCTCAATTTACAGAGCCCAAAACTTCAGAATACATAAATAGTTATAGGCCTACAAAACTTTTATACTCAGAATTTTGAATTTTTGTTTCAGTCAGGGGTTATCAACTTTTGAATTTTTACTTTATTTTTCCATATATCTCAGAAACCATAAAAGCTTGAACGCTGAAAATTGGTACGAACATAGACAAATACAAAATCTCAAACGAGTTTTTTCAAAAAAATTCCAGAGTTTCTCAAACATTTTTTATTAAGAAAAACATTTTTTTAAATTTATGTGTTTAACTGCCTATATTTCCTTAGTTTTTAATAATATCGAAAAAAACCGAAACAATCCAAATAGATAATTTAATTTTCTATAAAACATAGTAACATTGTAGTAGTACATCTCAAATTTACATAAATTGAATTTAGTGACGACATTGCTTCATACGATTTCTATGGCAGTCGCCTATACACAATATTATAATATATTATGTAGGTATCTACATTCATGTTTATAAATTTATTTAAAATTATTTCTCACGTAACTCTTGCTTATCGGGGCTGGAAACACTAGGTTAATAAATTAGATGAAATTGTCGAATAGCAATGAAATGGCCACATGCACAGGGTGCAAGGAAGTATTTATTATTATTTTTAAATTTTATATATATTTTTTCAATGGCGAGCCTTTGAATTTTGTTTTATTTTATAATTTATTTTGAAAGAAATAATGTTTGGGTACATATTAAATTTATATGATGTACCTAGTACGTAAGTACTTCATCTAATAAATAGTGACATTAAACAAAGTAGGTACCTATGTAGTGTGTTTTATATAATATTTAAATAATGAATTTCCCCAACATTTTTTAACACAAAATTATCTTTTGACTAAATATATCACAACAAAAAAATCAAATAAAAACTTTTGTTATTTGTATAATATACGAGTACTTCAAAATATATAAAAGATTCATAAAATCCTAGATGTTATACTCCCGGTTGATATCTATATGAAAATTTAAAAAAAAGTTCAACGCTCTTAAATTTGTGCATGCCTTTCGATTACACGATTGTATAAAACTCTACGATAGAGGAGATCAAATGTTTGTTGGTGTAACATCGTTGAAAAAATATTGAGATGGTCTTATGTTATAATAATGTAGTTTTCTTCAAAACTGCGTATAAAAACACCGTCGGACTCAACAGTAAGCTGTCAATAAATTGAACAATAATTCACAATATGTTTCTAAACATCGTAGGTATTTAAAAAAACATAGTTGTTAAATTGATAATATCAGTCCATCGACATTGAAATAAACATCCCTATAATATAGAACGAGCAATTTAATTGATATATTTTTTTTAATATCCTTATTGATATTACAAAAGATGTTTTTAATTTTACTCTGACACTAATGAACATTCGGACAAACTTCACCATCACACCACAGATGTTTGTCATAACATTGTACGTAAGTTAATGTAAAATAATCCTTACAAATAATAAGTAAAATGTTGTTAGTACGCATGTTGATGTTAACTCATTATGGACAGTATTTATGTCTTCAATACGCATGTCTGGAGCAAAGCACGGACGGGACAGTGTTCTGTCCTTTTCTAACACATACCAATGAAGCGCTATCTGTGTCGCTCACAATCACGGATCGGCAAAATTTCGTATTACTATGAGATAATATGTAGAAAAATTACGTTCTTATAAATTATGCACACAATCCTATAATATACGAATTTTGGCGCTATATACAAACACGCATCTACTAACAAAGTTACTAGGTACCATTATAACGTATTTTGACAAGTGTTTTGAATAAGTTTTTTGGATATAATATATATTTATTAATTTTAGAAGGCAGTGTAGTGCACTTATGTACACACTAAGAAATCGCCTGTGTACAGAAGGCGTAGTAATAAAGCTAGAACAAATGGACGTGAAAACTATATAAAATATACGAAATATATAAAATATCGAAAAATATACACATGGACGCAAGTATGATGTCAATTATGCATAGGAAAGTTTTTAATATACACCGGAAGTAGTAATAAAGATAGAAAAATGGACGTGAAAACTATATGAAGAAATATATAAAATATACAAAAAATATACACCGGACGCAGTAATAAAGATCAAAAAATGGACGTGAAAACTATAGGAAGATATTTGTAAAATATACAAAAAATATACACATGGACGCAAGTATGAAAATGACGTGTCAAACGTACCAAAATAGGATAAAACTGAATATTTATATTTTTCAATTTACAAGAAAAACCTTATGGCTACAATGATTGTGAGCAACAAATAGCTCTAAATTCACTGACATAAACCTAAAATAATAAGTAGAAGTGGTGGACGCCGATCTGTCGGATATTTGGCGGACGCAAAAAATGTAGTGGGATCTTATATATATATATATATATATATATATATATATATATATATATATATATATATATATATATATATATATATATATATATATATATATATCATCAATTTATAATATATTTTTTAATATAACTAATAGTGTACCACTTGAAAAAGTCAAATGACTTATAAGGCCCCACTAGGTACAAGTCAAATGATTAATAACGCCCCACAAGGCAAAAATTAAATGACTAATAACGATCCACTCGACAAAAATCAATTGATTTATAACAACAGTCAAATGACTAATTTCGACCCACTTGGTAAAAATAAATTACTAATAACGATCAACAAGGCAAAAATCAAATGACAAATAACGCCCCACTAGGCAAAAGTAAAATGACTAACAACGACACACTAAGCAAAAGTCAAATGACTAATAACTACCCTCAAGGCAAAAATTAAGTCACTAATAACGCCTCACCAGGCGAAAGTCAAACGACTAATTACGCCCCACTAGGCAAAAGTCAAATGACTATTAACGCCCCACTAGGCAAAAGTCAAATGACTAATAACGACCCACTTGGTAAAATTCAAATGACTAATAACGCCCTACTAGGCAAAATTCAATATACTCATAACGAACCACTAAGCAAAAGTTAAATGAATAATAACGCCCCACTAGGAAAAAGTCAAATTACTATTAACGACCCTCTAGGCAAAAATTAAATCACTAATAACGCCTCACTAGGCAAAAGTCAAACGACTTATTACGCCCCACTAGGCAAAAATCAAATCACTAATAAAGCCCTACTAGGCAAAATTCAAATGACTGATAACGCCCCACTAGGCAAAAATTTAATGACTAATAACGCACCACTAGGCAAATGTCAAATGACTAATAACGCCCCACTAGGCATAAATTAAATGACTAATAACGCCCCCTCGACAAAAATTAAATGATTTATAACGCCCCACTAGGCAAAAGTCAAATAACTAATAACGCCCCGCTAGACAAAAATCAAACGAATAATAACGCACAACCAGTCAAAAACAAATGAGTAATAACGCCCCACTAGGCAAAAATTAAATGACTAATAACGCCCCACTAGGCAAAAATCAAATGACAAATAATTTATTAACAAGGCGCCTTTAGAAAATGTCTGATGTGATTCAGACGAAACGTCGGCAGACGACTGATTCTCTCGGGAATCATAATTTGACGCGGGTTATCCCCAAAATACTTAATAATAACATATATATATATATATATATATATATATATATATATATATATATATATATATATATATATATATATATATATATATATATATATATATATATATATATATATATATATATATATATATATATATATATATATATATATATATATATATATATATATATATATATATATATATATATATATATATATATATATATATATATATATATATATATATATATATTATATATATATATATATATATATATATATATATATATATATATATATTGTGACGTTATTTTTGTATTTGCACGTCACTACTTAATTATTTTAATTTAATGTTTATAAAAATGTCAAACGAACGCACTTCGCAATATTGGAAATATTTCTAAAAAAGTTGTAAGGCGAACGCAGCCGTGAACGGATTAGATACGCGGATCGAGGTATCTATGCCTTCCTTTTGAACGCTGACAGCCGACACGATGTGTCACATGGCGCCAAAATGCGTGAGACCCAGCAAAGACGGGAAATTTAAGTTCAAAGGAGGCTGGGTAAGTTCTATTTAGTTTCATCGATCCTCGTCTATATAAAATATCTGGCATGAGTCACGTTCGCTAATTTAACTGAATTCTTGCAGGAAATATAACCGCCTCCTTTGTCCCTTTGTTACCTTTACCTTTTCTTGTCTTTTTTGTACGTGCTGTCTTTTCATCATTCTTCAATATTGGCATACTTTACTAAGTATGCCATGGATGATGAAAAATAAATAATTTTAAATATCATGGTTGGTGCACACTCATATTTGCACATCATTAATGGATAATAACTGTAAAACACCTGTAAATTGCACTTCAAATCGACGTAAATACTACGATGGTAGTTTTCATCTCAACAATTGTACCCGCTGATCATCTTCAAGAAGATGGAAATTCATAAAACTGTTTCATTTCTAATTGATTAAAAAAACATATGAAATACTGATATTATTTGAAAATTTAGTTCAAGCTGTTTAATTATGTCATGTTTAATATTTCTTGGTTATTATACACCACATGGTTTAGAAAAATATCTGAAAACTTGTAAATTGTAATTTAAGAATTAAATTGTTTTATCAATATGTCAAATATTTAGATTAGTTCAGGTAGCGTAGATAATTGCATCATATGTAACACTCATTACCAACCATGATAACAATAAATTGTAATTTCTTTTGTACTTATGCGTTTCTTTCATCGCTCAATCTTACCCACATCATATCTGACTCAGCTTTCATGTTTTCCTTACTGTTCTATTGAACAGAAAATTCTTATTTGATACTTAAATATATTCTTTTTTTGTCTTAATCAATAAACAACACGCTCTGAGATACTGAGATATTTGCATTATTTTATATGAGTCTCATTGCAATATCGCTGACTGCTGGTGGTAAGGTTTTATGGTGAGTATAATTTTAGCTTCTCTGTTTTTGTTTTCTCATAAACCACCATACCTTGCAATTTAAATATATATATATATATATATATATATATATATATATATATATATATATATATATATATATATATATATATATATATATATATATATATATATATATATATATATATATATATATATATATATATATATATATATATATATATATATATATATATATATATATATATATATATATATATATATATATATATATATATATATATATATATATATATATATATATATATATATATATATATATATATATATACATATACATATACATATACATATACATATATATATATATATATATATATATATATATATATATATATATATATATATATATATATATATATATATATATATATATATATATATATATATATATATATATATATATATATATATATATATATATATATATATATATATATATATATATATATATATATATATATATATATATATATATATATATATATATATATATATATATATATATATATATATATATATATATATATATATATATATATATATATATATATATATATATATATATATATATATATATATATATATATATATATATATATATATATATATATATATATATATATATATATATATATATATGTATATATATATATATTATAATCGATATACAAAACCATAGCACACATTTCAGTATATTATGTGCTATGGTTTTGTATATCGATTATATCATTGGATATCGACGTCGCAAATAATGAAAGGGAATCGCGCCGCTGGCCGCATTTACGGACCGACCCGTCCCAGAGGTCACCCGGTCGCCCATCACAGCCGTACATCATGCAATCGCGATCGTCAGATCGACCGTTTCGGCGCCTCACACAGATTCAAATTCCATATTTTTATATTTATAGGGAAATTATTCTAATGTATTTGGCCTCTTGACACACTCTAATATAATACATATGCATATTTATATAATGCGGCCGACAGTTAAGTATACAAATACATTAAGTATATTAAAATACGAACAGGACAAAATGTTTTTACTCTCAACTGCTATATAATAGTGGAGTCACGATTTTATAATTACAAGTGTATCAATTTCTCAACGGGTATTATCTAGAAATTTCATATTATGAATATACAATATCCTCAGAAACTCAATAATAATTTTAATATAAATAATTTATATAGCGCCGTTTAATGATTCAGGATCATTCCAAGGGTTCTCGTATTCTGTCTTATGTTGCTCTACGAAACAAAGCTGTTTTCCGTCCTTTATAGAAAGTGCTCTTGCTTTGTGCACTGCGGACATCTGGAGGCAATCTATTCTACTTTATATGATTATTCTCTGTTCCGGAAGACCCGAGTGTGAGAACAGATGCCTCCCAGATGGCTCTTTTCTCTGACACAGATCTTGAATGTATTGTGGTGCCAGGTTATTCAAAGCATCAAACAAGAGAACTTGATTGAATAATCGAATTATTATTCTCCCCACATCATTATTCTTGCACTAGCTCTAAATAGATCTACACCACTCTAGCTGACGACAGACTTCGTTTACCTAAAGTACAAGCATTTTTACTTAAGGGGGCATTCAAATAGAATTCCTCAAATATTTTTTTTTAATGAATATGTCCTTGTTAAACAAGTACATGTACATCTTTCTAGGTTCCCTTAAATAAGCACATAAATGCTTGTGCTATAGGTGAACGAAATCGGTCAAGGCAGGATTCGAACTCGCGACCACTGGATTACTAGCACAGTGCGCTAACCGCTCTGCCATCGACCCATTTAATCCATCTCACATGTTGATCAGTGTGTTTCTAGAAAAAATACTTAAGGTATTTTGAACATTTCTGTAGTGAATATTTGTCACACAATTTTAAAACATAGCCTAAATTCCCCTAAAAAATATTAAAAATATACTTTTTTACAGCATTTTTCTTAAATTACCTACTCCATAACTATGTGTCGTAGAGAAACACATTTAATATGCTTAATAAAAGTGAACGACCGATAGAGTTTTTTCATTTCAAGTAAAGTTTGTTCATGAAATGCAAATAATCAATCAATTTTTGGTTTCCGATAATTTAAATCACGTATAAACCTTTTTTAACGCACGCGATATTTACCATTACTAACGCGCAGTGGCGGCTGGTGACCTTAAATCTTAGAAGGGCTCAAAATTATAATTATACCTAGAAGCGATATTAACTTTCAACAGGAATCAGAAAGCTGATATGTGGCACAATATTATTTTCCTACATTAAAATTATCAGTGTTTTTCATAATTGTTTTGTATGTCGGAAATTAAAACATGAACCTGATCATTTATGCTGTATGTAGGTGCATCGATATATTATAAATTATAAAATAATTTGTGACATCTAATAAATTTTAATCATACAAAATTGAAAAATAACTTCTGGCAACAGCCGCAAGACTGCTTCCTGATTATACAATTGTTTTGTCTAATATCAATTAAATAATAATGTCAATATATTTCGGATGATTTATAGTTAAAACTATGTAATATTATGATATCAATTATGTGAGCGCCAAGGAATAGCAACTGCTAACTTAGTGTTCGACCATTGCAATGAACAACAATATATGAATGATTGAAAATGTACGCGGGCACTGCCCCGTTTTGCTCGAAATCGGCAAACATTCAGCGTGTACGGCGAGCTGCGGCGGCAGCGAGCGGTCACGTGAATTGTATGGGTGCTCCGGGCACAAGTCGACTGTGCCCGAGGAATGAAATATTTCATAGAATCTTGCTTGCTTTACAAAGCAGGTAAGTTTAAATACTTTCACTACATATACTACAGGCTTAAGACGGCAAACATTAATTAGAAAAATAATGTGTTCCAAAGTTACAATTACATACATTTTTGTAATCTTTTGAACGAAGTGTTTGGGAGGGCTGAGCCCGAGAGCCCTTTAGGAAGAGCCGCCACTGCTAACACGTAACTACATAGTGCATTAGGCGGTTTTAATATACCATGTTTTCAGTCACTAGATCGAGCGTTATATGTCCTCTTAATATATGTATCTGTACATACTTGTTTAACAAGGACATATTCATTTTTTTTATTTTTATTAAAAGATAAATCACTTTACAAAATATGATTGTCAACCTTTCAAGAGCAAAAACAGTGTTGAACTATGTAGTGGAGAGTTTAGTGTTGGCCACAACTCACTCGTTTATTTACAGGAATCTACGATGATTTTATTTTACTTTCGTAGCGACAATAAATTTATATTGACAAATGATCAAGATTTATGCATGATCTTTAACAATAACGTAGGTGTAAATATCTCCACAAATGTGTTTTATTGTTTCCGTGGCTACGATAAATCAATATTGATAAATGATCCATGTATAGATCATGTAGAATGACGATTAATATATATTGACAAATTAATGATCACATTGATCGATGATCACGTTCTATATAATATGGTCGATATAGCAATAATATTAGTGTAGTTATCCCCGCAAAAGTGTTTAATGGTTTTATGCCTACGATAAATAAGTGTCGTTAAAGGATCTATATATAAATCAACGATCAAGATCTTTATAGAATATGATTGATGACAATTATTATATATTTGCAGATTTATCCTAAAAAGTGTTTAATGGTTTTATGCCTACGATAAATAAGTGTCGTTAAAGGATCTATATATAAATCAACGATCAAGATCTTTATAGAATATGATTGATGACAATAGGCATGATGACTAATTTTGAAAAACTATCTCACGATGTTTTTACGCATTCACTGTTTTCAAATATATATACATTTCTACATAAAATAAAGGTTTAGTAGCAAAAATCGCCATTTTAAAATCAAATTTGACATTTACGCCAAAAAAAGCTTGTAGTATCATGGCGGCTGCCGACCCTGACGGTGACGTCATGGTATCGTAAACTGCATATCACTACTATATGTAATATATGTGTTCTAAGACGATTTGTGTATTTATAATCAATTCAAAAGTGCATAAGTGTTGTGCGGTCCCTAAATGTACAAACACGACGAAAAAAACACCTACTGAGGTATTTGTTTTCGTCCCACGCGAAAAAAAAGAGAAATAAGTGATTAAATTTCGCACGGCGAGACACAAGTGAATTTTATTAAGTACGCGTTTACAATGAAGTACAGTATTTGTTCCCCCACTTTTAGCTCTCAATAATATAATATTTACCATTATTTAGGCAATAAGCATATAAAGAACTTCATTAATGTCCAAACGTCAAAATAGGCCATCATAAGTTTCCCGCGTATGTTTTTAGCTTATGAACACATAATGTAGAGAGAAGAAGGAGCATATTTTATCGATTTTCGAGATGTAAGTTGTATTTAAATTACAGATAAATAAAGTACTTATATGTACTTATTAAGTTTTTACGTTTCGAAATTCTGATGAACAAAAGTCTTTGTTCGACGCAAAGAAATATCCGACCATCAAAAGTTCCATTCTAGTTAAGAGTAGTTAAGACAGGCAGAAGAATAACTACTATGGCTGCTATTGCTAAAAATAACGATAGCAGATAAATATAGCTTGTTATGAACACCATACAAATAACGAGCGCTATGTAATAATTCGTATGCTGCTAAAATTGTAACGATGTTTTAAAACGCATGCTTCGCGTAATCGCCGTCGTTTCGCAAATCGCTTCATTGCATGAAAAAAATATAGCTTGCTAGTTTAGTTTGGCAGTGACCAGCATCATAACATGTAACAGCAACGTTCGTCAGCTCACCATCGCGTGACAAAATTGTAGAATACTAAAACTAAATTAGTTTACCATACGTTGCGAGCGTTCATTATTTATTTATTTATTCAATAAAAACTAAGTTACATACAAAATACAATTAACATAGGCCCGATATTACAGTCGGCCCTCAACTCATTGAGTTTGCCAAACTCAAGATTAATGTTAAGGGGAGATTGAATCCATTTCCGTATTACAGTGCAATATGACATGTCAGTTACTAAATCTTCAATTATAGACATATTTCACTTTTTCTGTGGTTATTATCTGTCAAATTTAAATAACCTCAAATAATACGAAATACAAAACGGGACGCTACGACTTTAAATACCATTGTTTTATTATCCAACATGGTAAATTTAATTTTTTTCACCAAAATAATGCTTTTAAATGCCCGTGTTCGTTTCAATACGGCTGTCAGTTTGTTTTGTTGTGTGGCGCCACCTTCGATACAACACTGAAACTACACACGTTGCCTAACGCCTCTAGTGATAGAAACTGAAACTACACGAGTTGCTTAGCAAATGACAGTTGACTCACAGTTAAGTACTTAATCTGCCAGAAACGTTGAGTTAAATATTTGTCGTTTTAGTGACGTATTTGAGGGAAGATTAGGTCTAAACGGACACTGTAATACGCTATATTTTTGTAAAACTTGAGTTTAGCTCTTAAACTGACACTGTAATACCGGCCCATAGTGTCCCCCGATAGGTAGGCGAGTATCTAGGTAAATTGAAACTATTTGCTTTGATGAATACTTGTTCCATTTATATTTAATTTGTTTTAGTTTTAAGTATCTAATTAAAATATTAATATATCGATAACACCAAAATAAACATAGTCCAGACCGACAATTAATGCGTATATTGTATTGAAGACTATCAGAAGAATTGACGCGACCATACTATGACGTCGTGCGCTCTGATTGTTTTTTCTCATAAAATGGCGGACTAACACATTTTGTATTTTTATATTTATAATATTATTATTATTCACTCATATAAATTAAAAAAAAAACATTTTTTAAATCTTTATAACCTATTTTATTTTTTAAAATCATAATTTCAATGATTTTTTTCTTACAGTCATCACACCTATTACATATTTTAATATATTAATCATAATATGTATATGAATCATAACAGTTATCCCATATGTATATTAGATTCATCATAATACATTGTGTATTTCCATTTCAACCTCATGTAACACTGTACAACTCCCACAAACAATATAATTACATCATTTTATTTTATAATCAAGCAATGAAAGCCACCAAGTTATTTATTTCTGAAACGTTAAATATTCTCCACCACGTTACAATACTCGGTGCGTGTTATAACAGATGCGTCAACGATTCAATAGAGCGGATAGCGATATTATTTGGTTTATTGTCCCAAATAAACCAAATAAATCAATAAATAAAAATAGCATGTTAAAAATAAGCAGCATATTCCATATAGCTTGTTATGAAAAAAATAGCCATTTCGAACAACACAACAGTTGACAGTAACAAACACAATTGACAGTGACAATATGGTGACGTCATGCGCTCTGATTGGTGTTTCACATAAAATGGCGGACAAACATATTTTGTATTTTTATTTTAATAATATTAATATTATTCGCTCTTTTAAAATGAAAATAAATATATTTTTTCAAATCTTTATAACATATTTTATCTAATAAAATCATAATTTCAATGATTTTTTCTTACTGTCATCACGCCTATTATTATATATTTGCAGATTTATCCTAAAATGTGTTGAATTGGTTTCGTGGTTTCAGTTAATATTTCTTGTTAAATGTGTCTTATATATCGATGATCAATGTATTCCATAACAATATAAAGCTGTAGATATCTCCAAAGATGATTTTGATAAATGATCAAGATCTAAATTCGAATATGATCGATCGCAATAAAATACTGTGTTAGTATATCCACAAATGTGATCTATTGATTTCGTGCTTACGATAAATTAATATTGACAAATAATCTATGTAGAAATCAACGATTTACATAAATCTCTATGCGTAATAAGATCGATCACAATAATACAGTATGTAAATATTTCTACAAATGTGTTCTATTGATTTTCTGGCTACGATTAATAAATATTGATAGAAGATCTATGTATAAATCAACGATCTAGATCTACATAATGTGATATGTAATTAGGTATCACAATAATACAGTGTCATCTCCACAAATATGTTCTATTGATATCGTGGCTATGATAAATTAATATTGATAAATGATTTATGTGTAAATTAACTATGAAGATCCATATAATATATGTTTGTAATAAAATCGAACACAATAATACATTGTATAACTTATCTCCACAAACATGTTCTATCGATTTCGTTGCTACGATAGATAAGTATTGATAAATGATCTACGGCATAGAACAACGATCAAGATCTATAAAAAGATCGATAACAATAATATGATATGTGTGTGTGTATATGAATGAGGTGAAGATGTCTCAGTTGGTACTTGTTAGGCAGTAGGTATCCAGTTACCCTTGACATATACTTTAATATATGTAGGTACCACTGAGGTGATAATGTCTCTCTCTCTGTATTATTCACAGTGAAACCTGACTAACTGTGTCCGTCCAAGGTACCACAGACATACACATTACGAAATCAATTATAATAATATCGAGAATATCATCTCATTTGATATACTTAATGCAAAATGTAAATTTCCGAGAGTTTCCCAACTGTTAACAAATATACATATTCACATTTACCCATTTGACGTGTTTTCATAAGGTTAATGTTGAGCAGCCCTGGCCAAACTGCGGCCCGCGAGCAATGCGTCAAAATTAGATTTTAAAAAAATATATTAAAAAAAAATTATCGATAAGAAGATTGAAAATTTCAGCTGCGCGGACTTTGTTTGATTTAAATTTTCGAAAAATTTCATTTTGAAGTCTGGTCAAACGGTGGAATCAAAACCCTCATGATAACCCATATCATATATGGATATAATTATTTTATGGAGTTTTATAATATCTCAAGATATTATGGAACTCTATCAAATAATTACATCCATGATATGGGTTATCGTAAGGGTTTTGATACCATTGCTAGACCGGACTTGCCCCCTGAATTGTTTTTGATTTAATTTATCGATTATTTAAACAACAGAATATTGATATAATTAATTTTCGCGCTGCGCGGAATTATTTTCGATTTAATTTGTCGAAATAAACCAAAGAAAACTGAAATCGCAAGATTACAAAACTAAAATTTTCTCGCTGCGCGGCAGTCATGTTTTTATATAAATTCTTATAAGACGAATCAGGAATAGGTAGGTAGGTATATAAAATAATAAAAATATATTTATTTCTCCATATTTGTAAAATTTAATAATTGAGACTTTCAATGAAGCGTAATGAGGGATTTGAGTATTTTACTTCTGCGACCCCTTGAATGACCCTTTGTCCCAAAAGTTTCCCAGCCCTGATGCAGAGTCATCCATTCTCAAACTTCTTAAACTATGAAAGCCCTTGGATCATTAAACGGCGATATAAATTATTTTTTACGGCGTTTGCCGACTTATACACTTCCTCGAATATCAATGCGTAATTTTTAAATTATTTAAAGCATCAAAATAATTGTCCTGGTGATGGGAATGATGGATTCGAAATATTCGAGCTTGGACAGGCATTCGGCCCGTAATAGAGAAGCATTAGCCCAAGAGGTTGCCAACGTTGGGGGACTTAACACGGCACCTCAAGAAGAAGACGATGGCCGCAATATATGGGTTTCGGGGCTGTTCCATCCTGTTAATGTGGTCATTCCAAAATCGTCCTCGGTCTCACTGGTCCTTATAATATCCTAGTTTCGTCTCTTAACGTCTTCCCTGCAAGCAGGACCTTCGATTCAAATGTTCTGGGCATGTCTTTGGTCCTAGTCGTGTCGTCTTTTGGGTCTACAGCGCACGTCACTATCGGTTTTATGTCTCAGAAAATGTACGCACTGTGAGGCTACCACAATGCGGGCAGCCCGTCCGCACAACGATGCGGTTACCCGCCAACAGGAGCGGGTGCTCATAGAGCTGTAGCCCCGCAACGGCCAACCGCACGGTTCTTGCGGGCAGCCGCATTTTAGAGGTCAAGCCTTTATATTTTTAAATTCTTTTAATGATAATATATTCGTTATGACTGTAACCGCATTTTAAACCTGCGGTTAACCGCATCCTGCAGATAACCGTACTAGTGTGCACACGCCGCGCCGTTTCCCGAAACAGTGCTTGTAAAATGTGTCTGTGTAAAATTTATTCTACCTCTATCTTCTTTCTTTCTTTATTGTTGTGATTTTACAATTAATAATGTGTGTCTTACTGTTTTATTCTTTGTTATTTTATTTTATTTTAAAAAGGACAGCTCACAGTACATGCATACAATAATCAAAAGGAAATAAGCAAAAATCCCTATTTACGTACTATACCTAATATCAAAAGAACATTAAAAAAGTGACAACCGATTTCGTTCACCTATAGCACAAGCATTTATTTGCTTATTTTACGGAACGTAGGAAGATGTATATGTACTTGTTTAACAAGGACATATTCATTTTTTTCTTAAAAAAAAAAGAAAAAAAAAAGTAACAACTTTTTTTTATAATAATAAATTGTCCTTGTTAAACAAGTACAAATACATCTTCCTACATTCCCTAAATTAAGCAAAAATACTTGTGCTATAGGGGAACGAAATCGGTCGAGAAAGGATTCGAACTCGCGACCACTGGGTAATTAGCCCAGTGCGCTAACCGCTCTGCCATCGAATCAATGTATAAATTTTTCTTTGTTGCCGACCGCCGTGGCACAGTTGGTAAGCCGTTTGGTTTCTGTGCGGGCGTCCAGGGTTCGATTCCCAGCAGAGGAGAAATTTATTTCTCACGCAAATATTGCTTCTCTGGGCTGAAAACACTGGTTAGTTGGAAGAAATTGCCATACGGCAGTAAACTCACCACTTGCGCAGGGCGCAAGGAAGTGTTCATTATTATGAATTAAATAAATTAATAAATATTATATTACTTTCAGTTCTCATGCGTTTTTTTTTTTTTCAAATTATATTTATAACACTTCCAAGCAGGGCAGCTTACTTCAGAATACACGTTTTTTATAGATTTATAAATATATTTTTGTTTTTTTTTTGTTCGCAGTGATGGGGAAGTTCGCTGCCCGTGTGGAGGTGGCCGTGCAGGCCCTGGGAGCCGGAGTCCCAGGTTCCGGAGTAGGAGTCGACGAGAACGACTTCATAGACGCGTCGCGGCTCGTCTACGACGCCGTCAGGGAGATAAGGCGCGCCGTGCTCATGAACAGGGTGAGTTTTTGCTGTCAATTTTCTTTGCCCATCTATGCACACCAGTGACAAAGCGGTGATGGACCCACATCAAATAGATTTATTTTCTTCTTCCTCTTTGACCTCACTGAGGATAATGGCCACACTCAATCACCTGCCAAAAGGTATTTGGCAGATCAAAGGGCTTCAATGATTCGGGCGTTGGGAGAACGTTGGATAACCTTTCTACATGGGGCTTCCTGCAACAGGGAATACCAACGACATGTGACTGTGGAGAGCAGCAGACCACCGCACATTTGTGCAGCTGCCCCTCAAGTCCAGTCAACTGCACCATGCACAATCTTATGGTGGGCAATGATTGAAAATTATTTAAATGCGTTGCTGACACGATAGAAGAAGAAGAATGATTGAAGATCATGTAGCGGACTTAATAAGGCCCGTCCATCAGGTCTAGGGATTGCAATTGCTGGATCCCGCATCCATCACATTTTCGACTTGCTGGATCCAGCAAAATGCCCTGTATCCAGCGCTTCGTTTACGCAATCAATTAATTTTCCAAATAATGGCGTAAAAGTCTAGATTGTTTTAATAAAATATTAAGATTCCATGTAAAATTGTAACAATTCTTACAAAGAATCATATTTTTTTTAAAGTTGTAATACGAATATCTATGTAAGATATTTGGAGTTTTACCAATATTGAAAAAAAAGTCACTGCCATGGAGAAATGTTTGGCTTATAGTACAAAATGGAGAAATGTTTGGCTTATAGTACAAAATGGAGAAATGTTTGGCTTATAGTACAAAATGGAGAAATGTTTGGCTTATAGTACAAAATGGAGAAATGTTTGGCTTATAGTACAAAATGGAGAAATGTTTGGCTTATAGTACAAAATGGAGAAATGTTTGGCTTATAGTACAAAATGGAGAAATGTTTGGCTTATAGTACAAAATGGAGAAATGTTTGGCTTATAGTACAAAATGGAGAAATGTTTGGCTTATAGTACAAAATGGAGAAATGTTTGGCTTATAGTACAAAATGGAGAAATGTTTGGCTTATAGTACAAAATGGAGAAATGTTTGGCTTATAGTACAAAATGGAGAAATGTTTGGCTTATAGTACAAAATGGAGAAATGTTTGGCTTATAGTACAAAATGGAGAAATGTTTGGCTTATAGTACAAAATGGAGAAATGTTTGGCTTATAGTACAAAATGGAGAAATGTTTGGCTTATAGTACAAAATGGAGAAATGTTTGGCTTATAGTACAAAATATTAATGAATATAATAAAGAGAGATATGACTTATTCATACTATTTTCAATTAATTAAAATATATTTGTCGGCCATCGTGGCTCATTTGGTTGGTTGTCTGACTACTGATCCAAAGGTCCCGGGTTCGATTCCCGGTGGAGACACAGTGTTTAATTGTGTTTTCAGTCTGGATCTGTGAGACGATTAATATTGTAAGTCTCCAGAATGTGGCAACTTGTTATTGAGTGATTGTTAAATTAGTGTTTGACATGGAACTTGTTAGTTGCCGAGAAGCAATATTAAATAAATAAATAAATATTTATAATTACAAATACAACGAAATTGTCTTATATGTATGAGAATAGTTGTCTTTACAAAAAATCTGCAAAAGTGCTGCTGGATTGCAATCCCTAATTGTTGGGTCGGTGAGCTGCCTCTGGATCTTCTTACTTCTACGCTTTCTCGAGGCCCTTTTAGCGATATGTCCAATATGCTTTATCCATCATTTATTACGAATTTAAAATAAAGAGAGATGCCATTTGTAGAATGAAAGTGAACATGCAGAGATGGTATGGCCACTTGGGAAGAATTAATGTATAACGCCTGACGAAGAAAATATACAAAGCCGATAGGCCGGTGTTGTTCAAGTAAATGATGGCTTGACCATGTGAACGATATTCTGAAAGAGGGAAATATACGAACCTAGAACAACAGACGAAAGTGTTTAAGACGATGCATGAATTCTGATGAAGCAATGGATGAGGAATATGTGGCAGTGGGTTCTATAAATGTATGTGAAACATGACATTCCTATGAAAGTTATAAGTAGCGGTAGATTGTATTTTTTACATTCAGATTGCTGCTGTCCCATCAGGAACACATTATGGTGTGATGGCATTTTATATATTTTTTTCTTTTATAAATTCTGTCGATCTTTTACTGTGATTCAGGATGACGAAGAGCTGGATCCCGAGGACGTAGAGCTGGACGAGCACTACACCCTGGAGACGAGAAGCAAGTGTAAGATTAAATGTAGCATGTTAGCTCGCATAGGATAGGTTGCAGTAGGTTCACCTGTACATCTCAACATGCATTAAAACATTGTCATCGTTTTTGTGGGATTTTATAATGTCTGGTCTTATTTTAATATTTATTGTTATATGTATGTATGTTCGTAATAACATCTCCATCATATCGTCCATATCCATACATTGTCTGTTTTAATACAATAATAATAATAATCCTGTCTTCGTTTGCGTCATGACACTTCTCGACCGCACACGTCACAATCAAATGGTATCTGTAACAAAACGCATAGTATTCACAGTCACTAAACAATTTTATAATTCCTCTTCTTTAACTTACATGACATTCCACCCAGTTGAGTTATTACCACTATGGTAAAGCAATTTTCATGTATGAGAATAGATAATTAGTTTTTTAGTATTTTTATCATAGCAGTGTTGTAAGAAAAATAAAACATCATCAGAGATAGAGCGAAAGAAACATGAACACAATTGTGAATTTATAAAGGGATTTGAAGAAAACAATTCATGAGAATTGTGTGTGGAGAAATACTTTCTATTTTTCTAATATGATTTCTATAAAATAGTATGAAAATAACATAGATCGCAGGGGAGCTTGTACCAGTCAATTTGTAGATGTATACAAAGCAAAGAATGTAAGGTAGAATTTCTTTGATTTTTACTATCTAGGGGCAATACAATGATACATACGTATTTTTGAAATATAAAATGGATATATAACGATCAAATAAAAAAAATTGAGGACATCCTTTTCAAAGTAATTCATAAAAGTACTTTTTGTTTAAGCATACCATTATTGATTACTTTGTATAAAATACAAAATTGTTCAATTTTATCGAACGAATCAAGCTGGAAACAGTTTTAACATGCATTGTCATCGGGTAATACACAAATTCTGAATGTTTCATAGCTCTAACTGATCAGGAAAATATGTTAATTGAAAGGATGTTTAAATGAATTCCGTTTGTGATTTTATTTACCTTATTGGATTATGAAATTAATTTTATTTGTCTTGAGTGTTGCAATATGACTTTCCAATGATTGTATTCTACTCCTACGACAAAATAATCGAGCCTTATTTTTCAGAGGAACCCTTTTCCATAGATATTCATGTTCGAATATTACCATATTAGAATGAATATAATAATCAAAGACTATCAAAATATAGATGGGTCGGTGGCAGAGCGGTTAGCGCGCTGGGCTAGTAATTCAGTGGTCGCGAGTTCAAATCCTGCATCGACCGATTTCGTTCACCTAAGCACAAGCATTTATTTGCTTATTTTAGGGAACGTAGGAAGATGTATATGTACTTGTTTAACAAGGACATATTCATTTTTTATTAAAATAAAAAAAAAATTTAAGTACATTACGTCAATTTTTTTAGTCTGGATTAATTTTTGTCTTAGTGTTTGGTATCAGGAGCCCAGCAGGCATGAGGTATAGCTTAGTCACGGAAACTAATTTTTCTACGGAGAGAAATGTGTGTTTGTTGATTTTTGCTTGTATGAGATTTTACAAAGAAACGTTCGACATATTTAGAATCTCAAACAGAATTTATCAACAACCATGCGTTTATTGTGACAGAAATGTTAGTTTTGCAACATGGCTTAAGGGGCCTTTTAAATAAATAAATATGCGCTTCCTTGCACCCTGCGCAAGTGGCGAGTTTATTGCCATATAGCAATTTATTACAACTAACCAATGTTTTTATCCCAGAGAAGCAATTTTTCCTTGAGAAATTAGTTAAAATGTTTTTTTACGTTTTTCTTCCTTGCATTTTGTATTAGGAGCACAGAATTTATGAAGAGATATCATTAATCAATCATTTAGTGTTTTAGTATTTTCGGTTAGATTCACTCTATTATGTATGTTAGATAGATGTCGGGAAGTGTCAAAATGTTATGTCGCCATCATCATTGTGACAAAAGAAATAAATATTAATTTTCATTCTTTTTTTGTCTCCACACCATTAGCAGCATTCATACAGAGACGGATGGATAAGTAACACTTGTGCTGTCATAAACATTTTTTGTCGCTGAATCCTTGAAAACTACCATGTGCAAAAAAAAAATGTGTTGTATTGTGTTGAGGGTTGCACACAATACGTCTTCTTTTATGATTCTATACAAACTAAACAAGTACAAGGAACTGGTAGATGAAACAGTTCAAAATGGCTTTAGCACATATATATATATATATATGCTGTAGAGGTGGGGGCGAGAGGCCTGGCCGTGAAATCTTTATATTCCTACTTTAACGACCTGGGTCAACTAGAGGTAAAATAAAAGAACTTTTGAATAGGGTGGTAAAAGCAGCATTGTCCGCATCCTATTGTATTTGGTTGCGCAGGGGAGTGGAGTATCAGTCGGAGATTTGTGGGTGAGTGGTGAGCGTGACTTGAGTCATAAAGGGACCCCCTAATCCCAAATACATGGTCGCAAGCCCATGTGGCTCGCCTGTTCTGGCTAGTACTCTGGTCGCCTGTGCTCGTGGGCCTGGATTCGTGAATTTAGTGAAACCATGATTGCCTTTCTCTTTTGTATCTAAGGATAAATAATAACGCCGTAAATAATCACAGTATTTAAAACATATATATCTCTGGTTATCTAGCTAGTATGCGAGCAAGTGTCAAAAGAGACCCGCTCATACCGTTCGCGGTTAATTTATACATTATGTCCATCTCTCTCACAATCCGTTGTCTCATTCACACATTCTATTACTAAACTAAATTTTACAGAGACACAAAAAACTGTATATTTAAAAAAGTATTATTATTTAAAATATAATTTCACTATATATATTTCTTTTCTGTTAGTTCTTTTTCATTAAATAACATGTAACCTTTGACCAAATTGTTAATGTACTGTCTCAGAACAGACTCGTCTAGTGACGCAGTTTATTTCCAATAGTTACTTTTTTTTTCTTCTTCTTCGTTTAGTAGATCTAGTTGGTCTGTTCTTCAGAAACTATGCCTCCTGGGATGACAAAGTCCAGCTATTCTTCCATCTCTTGGGTGGTCTTCCGGGTAGGCGGCGGCCAGAAGGGATTTCATTCGCCGCTATATATGCAAGTATATCACTGTCCATCCTGGCTACGTGGTCCCTCCAATGTCTTCTTCTGGATCTACTCCACCGAACTATGTCCTCTATTCCACATGTTTTCCTTATTTGAACATTGCGAACACGATCTCGGAGAATTTTACCAGTGATTGACCTTAGGACCTTCATCTTCGTTGTCCTTAAGAGCCCCTTGGTTTGTACAGTGTGTGCTCGCGTTTCCACAGCATACGTCATGATCGGTCGCACGCATGTCTTATATATTCTGACCTTACTGTCAATACGCATGTTCCAAATCATGTTTTTCAAACATCCAGATACGACAGATGATTTATTGCAATATATAAAGGAAAATAAATCTTTTCATTTTCACATGGTAGATTTCATAGATGAATGCGTCTTGATGAGATGAACATTAGGATATCCAAAACTCATTTCTTGAAATCACACGGTGGTGGGTTTCGAGGATCCGGTGACGATTCGTTCCTGCAAACATGTCTCTTGTCATTTTCCCGTTTGTTTTTGTTAATTTGAATGTACTTATCCTCCCGTCTTTGTTTCGGACAAGCCATCATCCATTTGTGTGGTAACAGTATCCAGTCGTCGTATCTCTGTCTATTAATATATTTATATAATATTTTGTCCAGCATTTCATTTACAGCTTTGTTTTGTTTTGCTTCTCTACGTCGTTTGTGTGTTTTTATTGTTTTGTAATTAATAATTGTTGTTTTATTTTTGTAGCTTTTTTTTGTACCTTGTCTGATATTAACCATTTTATTTACTGTACGTCATTTTCAAACCGATCTGGGGGGCAAGTCTGTTTCGACCGGCGAAATCAAATCCCCAGTGATAATCCATATCATGGATATAATTATCGTATGGAGTTCTATGACATCTAAAGATATTGTAGAACTCCATATAAAAATTATAATCATGATATGGGTAAACAAGGAGGGTTTTCATTTCAACTGTCAACCAGACTTTCCCCCTGAACAATTTTATTGAAAATATAAATACAATTGAAAACCTACCTTTTGAAAAATGTAAGTGTTTGAAACTTGATAATATTGTCATAAAATCAAATTAGTTAATTATATAATATGTGTATAAATAATCAATTACCTAATATTTCATCTCAATTTTTGAAAATTTCGATTGACTTTATCCTGAACTATCATTCTTTTGACACCATGTAACATGAGTGTTTGGAACTTTTACCTTTAAATGAAATAAAAAATCCTGATTTCCTTTGTCTTTGTAAAAATTAATGAATAAATTATATTTTTAAAAATTTTGATAAATGCTCCTGAACAATTGAGAAAATGTTAATCAACTCCCTCCTGAACAATTGAAAAAGTTTTGATCAACTCAATTCTCTCCTGAACAATTGAAAAAGTTTTGATCAACTGAATTCTCTCCTGAACAATTGAAAAAGTTTTGATCAACTGAATTCTCTCCTGAACAATTGAAAAAGTTTTGATCAACTCAATTCTCTCCTGAACAATTGAAAAAGTTTTGACCAACTCAATTCTCTCCTGAACAATTGAAAAAGTGTTGATCAACTCAATTCTCTCCTGAACAATTGTGAAAAGGTTGATTAACTCCCTCCTGAACAACTGAGAAAGTTTGGATCTAATTCCTCTTGAACAATTGAGAAAATTTTGATCAACTCAATGCTCTCCTAAACAAGTGTGAAAATGTTGATTAACTCCTTCTTGAACAATTGAGGAAGTTTTGACCTACTTCCTCTTGAACAATTGAGAAAATTTTGATCAACTCAATTCTGTCCTGAACAATAAAGAAAATGTTGATTAACTCCCTCCTGAACAATTGAGAAAGTTTTGATCAACTCAGTTCCCTCCTGAACAATTAAAAAATATTGATCCTGAACAATTGATACAGTGGCTATCAATTTATTACCAATGTGTGTTATCAAAGTGTATTTGTGTTAATATCAGACACTGTACAAAATTAACCAGTGTGTCTAATACAATGTGTCCTCGGCATGTCCCTGAATGTCCCGCTTGTGTAAAATCTGTGTTGTCTGTGTTTGTCCATAGACGAGCGAAGACCTAGATACGGACACGGAATTTGAGCCCGTAGAGGACATGACTATAGAAACGCGAAGTAGATGTGAGATTTTTTTTTACTTTTTTGTCGCTTTTCGCTAACAACATTTCATTAACTACTAACATAATGTATTTACTATTGCATGACCTACGGCCGGTTTCATAAAAATGAACAAGAGAAGTCTAATGTTTAATTTATAATTATCATCAGCTCAATAGTACTCTGTAAGTATTATCCGTAGAGCTGTTAAACACCTCTTCTAACGAGCTGCATCTCTCTCGCTACAGAAAAATAATATGATTTAAAATATCCCTTTTATTCTTATGAAACCGACTGTTACATAGTAAAATTGTTTAACTTGGTTCATTTAGTACTATTTTAACTTTGAAATATCCAAGATTCCGTACAGTTATAGTTTATATAGCCCACCCCGGTGAGAATAAAGTCACAGGTATAAAAACCTTATTTTATAGTAGAGCAAAAATTTTTGGACACAAGCGAGAAGGTGAATAGGGTGCCATTCCCAACATGGAAGACATTGAACAGGCTGAGGGTGGGTGTGAGTGGCTGCAAGAGCTACCTGCACAGGTGGGGTTTCTCGATGGAAGACGATACCTTCTGTAATTGTGGGGCAGTGCAGGATGACGACCATCTGCTGTCCTGCCCAGAATTGGACGAGGGTTGCCACATGGACGACCTGATTAAACTAACCGACAGGGCGATTTCCGCCACCACACATTGGAGTGGCAAAATCTGAGTTCCGGACTCGTATTTATCTTTCCGTGTTGATTAGGAGGCAAGTACTGCCTCGAATTAGGTACTAGTTTGTTGTGCTAATGCACTTAAAAACTCGTGTTTAATTCAAGGCACGTGTCCTCTAAATGTACACGGTTAAGCAACGTAAACTGTTCCTGCTAATACGTGTTCAATTCAAGGTAATTAATTATTGAATATGGAACATATATAGTCATGAAGTTGGCGCGCTATTTCATTTCACTCGCATTTCGTCTGTCACTGTCACATTTGTATTTTGTTCACAGATTATATGGTAGTAATCAGTAATTGTTTGTCTTTAAGTAATATGAATCTTAAAATTGGTAGGTATTTTGAACAATTTTAAAATTGTAAATTACGAAGGAGACAAGGATAATTACCAATGTAAAATTCGATGCTCCATATCTTGTGAAGGTAATTACGACGCAAAGTGTGATTATTTCATTGAATAATTCATGAATATCAATCTCATACAAAAAAATTGTCTTAACGAATTTTTATGATATAACATAGATTTGTCTAGATTAACAAAAACAATCATACACAAAAAATACCTCTAACACAGCCTTGTAATGCTCAATCAATACGCATGGTAAAATTTATAAACCTGTGTACGATTGAAAGACGCGTGCCTTGAATTGAACACGTATTAGCAGAAACAGTTTGCGTTGCTAAACCGTGTGCATTTGGAGGACACGAGTTTTTAAGTGCATTAGCACAACAAACTAGTTCCTAATTCGAGGCAGTATTTGCCTCCTAATCAACACGGAAAGGTAAATACGCGTTCCGGACTCGTTAAATCAATGAGCAAAAATAAAGTTCATTTACATTGTGAAATCAAAGTTCAAGTGTGTTAGAGAGGGACAATTCCTAACTAATAAAGGTAACATGTTGCACAGATTATTGACGTTATTCTCGTTGGGGTGCAGTATATATGTATGTTATCACTAAGTATTCTGGGGATTACCCATGTCAAATCCTGAACCCCGAAAGGATCAGTTGTCTGCCGACATTTCGTCCGTATCACAACAGGCATTTTCAAAAGATGCCTTGTTGATAAATTTTCGTCTCAAGGGATAGTGATGGGTGATCCCTCGATAGTGATATATTTATTAATTCTGTCTTATAAAGCTTAGAATTTTTTCTCCTTTACAGTACAATCTGACTAATGTAGACACAAGTGTCAAATCTATACGAAAATTAGTATAGGCAAAATTTGGAAAATATGTTTGTATATACAATATAAAACATAATCCAAATTAAATCAATGTTTTTTTTAATACAATCCATGATACTGGACGTGTGCCAGTATAATGATGTGCCGGACTACTGAGACTGTACTGTATTGAGAAATCAAATATTTGAAATTCAATCAATGCTTTTTAAATAAGAAATTACACTTTGGATCAAACCAATTCTTAATGTTGAGGAATTAATATACTCTATAAAAAGAGCTTAAAACTCTGGTAGAATGAATAGCGATGGCAGTGTGGTACGTTCAGTAGATGGAAGAAATATGTGAAGTAATGCATATGGCGTAGAATTTTTATTAACTTAACAGAAACACCCAAGCGCAATGGTTGTCAATAGGCAGAATTTCTCTCCAATAATCTATGGATGTCGCTGAGTAGTGTGTTATGATAATGAAAGTTAGGTAGGTACTTAATTAAGTACCTACCTAGCTATATTAATAATGGACTAGACCTTAGAATACACCATAGCCCACATTGCCAAAGTTGGATGAGCTGTCAAAGTTGACATTAAACTATAACTATAGTTGACACTACACAAAGTTGACACTAAACTATAACTAAAGTTGACACTAAACCATAACTAAAGTTGACACTAAACAAAGTTGACACTAAACTATAACTAAAGTTGACACTAAACTGACACTAAACGATATTGTTAAAAAGCATACAACTACGAAAATAATATGTTGAGAAATTTGATTTCTTTTAAAAATGTGATCAAATTTGAATACATAATAAACTTATTCCTAACCTCAAATGACAAAGGTGTTGATAACATTTTTCCTGCAACCAATTACCATTCAATATATAAAGCAACTAAGGCTTAGTTAGTCTTTAATGATAATAGTGACTCGCATGAGCGAGTTGCTTTTTAAATTGAATGGAAATTGGTTGCAGGAAAATGTTATTAAAACCTTTGTCATTTGAGGTTAGGAATAAGTTTATTATGTACAGTGGAACTTCTTATAACGAGAATAATTTGTTCCAGAATCTTGCTCGTTATGCGAAATTAATTTTCCCATATAAATCAATGTAAAACACGATAATGCGTTCCATGTGAAATATTTTGTTTTTAACGTTTATTCAAATAAATTTTTTTTTTTTTTTATTAAGTTTACAATAACATATACAAAATATAAAACAAAAAAACTATATAGAAAAGATTCACAGTAAGACAAAACATTTACCCTTTACTAGAGTGCAAGCACTCGTGTGTAAAGGAGACAATTTAATACAGAATTAATTAATTCTCCTTAATTTTGTCCTTGTTCTTGTAGATCTATTAATCGTTGATGTAGATCTATTGTATGAGCGCGCTAGATCAGCTATGCTTACACCACCTTCTCGTTTTTCAATGATTTTACATTTTATTTCTACAGTTACTTTTATTCTCTTATGGCTGTCTTCTTGTTGCTCTTTCTTCGGGTACATTTTTTTAAGGGTTATTAAACTTTACACAGTAAAAATACAAATAATGTCTGAACATAAGTTTAGAAAAATGTGTGATCACATGCGACATACAACGGTACGAGTGCTAAACACAGACTGACGCAATGACGCGGATGTCCCGGCTCACAAGTGCGTCATATGTTATGTGACTTCCCCTTTCTGCGTCACTTGTTATGCGAAATGTCGCTCGTTAAGGAAGCAATTATTTCACGTTTTTTTTTGCTCGTTACGCAAATTACTCGTTATGAGAGGTGCTCGTTAAGAGAGGTTCCACTGTATTCGCATTTGATCACATTTTTAAAATAAATTATATTTCTCAACACATTATTCACGTAGCTGTATGATTTTTAATTCTACTTATTATTTTTTATGCTGAAAATTTTTGCATTGAATGTCAACTATGACAACTCATCCGATCTTGGTAAAGTGAGCTGTGGTGTATCCTAAGGTCTAGTAATAATGGCGATACTATTGCAATATTAAACATCCTGCTCTTAGCAACACCACCACTGTGAACAATTTTGAATTAAATAAAATGGTCACCTTTATATTAATTTCAATAAATATAATATACATAAACAAAACTATTGTTTATTTTTAATAAAAAAAAACTAAAAAATTCTTGATTGGAATCAAGATTTAAACAGTCAGCTATACAAATTGGTTCATATCAAAGTGTAATTCCTCATTGTATGTAACTTAATATTGTAACTCTGATAGTTATGCTGTGTAGTCGCTTATATAGAAAATCAAACGCCCGCCTTATTTGAATAATAATAATAATAATCTAGCTCTGAATAAATATAAATGTATCTATTTTTGTCTGTAAGACATACTGGGAGTTTTTTTACTTTCAACGCGGAGTCTTTGTTTATTATGTTGTCATAGGCCCGGTATTACAGTCGGCTCTCAACTCAGTTTGGAGTTTGTTAAACTTAAGATTGCTGTTAAGGGGAGATTGAATCCATTTCCGTATTACAGTGCAATATGACATGTCAGTTACTAAATCTTCAATTATAGACATATTTTCCTTTTTCTTTGGTTATTATCTGTCAAATTTTAAATAACCTCAAATAATACCAACTACAAAACGGGACGCTACAACTTGAAATACTATTGTTTTACTATCCAACATGGTAAATTAAATTTTTTTCATCACCAAAATAATGCTTTTAAATGCCCATGTTCGTTTCAATATGGCTGTCAGTTTGTTTTGTTGTGTGGCACCACCATCGATACAACTAACGCCTCTAGTGATAGAACACTGAAACTACACGCATTACCTAGCAAATGATAGTTGACTCACCGTTAAGTACTTAATCCGCCAGAAACGTTGAGTTAAATATTTGTCGTTTTAGTGACGTATTTGAGGGAAGATTAGGCCTAAACAGACACTGTAATATGCTATATTTTTGTAAAACTTGAGTTTAGCTCTTAAACTGAGACTGTAATACCGGCCCATAGTCTATCGACGAGTTGGACACTCAGTAAACAGTATTATGGCATTCCTTGTAATCTCGGGAAGACTTAAACTTCAATTACACGTGTCGCCATTGAGACGATTCTTAATATTAAATATACTTTTTTTAACAAACTGTGTATCTCAATAGAGACGAAGTTGGAATATGTTTATTTATTTATTTATTAATAAAAATTAACAATATCATTTTTTGCAATATTATTATATATCCACCTCACTAGGCTTAGCCTGTACCGAGGTGGAATATTTCACACTCACATCAATACATTTATATACAATATTTTCATTGTATTTCTTACAGTTTCCATGAAAATGCGTATTTTATATAGCACTATGTCATGATTTATATGTATCCAAACAAAAATATATCAAACAATAAATAAAAAAAATATTATAGGAGAACTGAGATACCAGGCACCTACAGGGCTTACAACCTTTCATCAGCTGATTCATGTGACCCTTTACAATACAAATTTGAAACTTATTATAATATTGTGCAGTATTTTCACAACGCCATTACTAACGCCATCTATGAGAATGACAATGAGACTTTTTCAACGCCATCTATTGAGAAATTGGTTAATATATAAAAAAAGCCAAGATCCTTATACTGTGGTGACAATGCTGTCGCATAAATGTTTCCCCTAAATCGCGACAGAATTATATGCTCATTTTTAGCTTGGTTCTTCTATAATATATATTACAATTTCGTCTCTATCGGAGTATAAAGTTTGTTAAAAAAATCATTGATTCCCGTCAAGGAAAAAATTAATAAACACTCCCTTGCGCCCTGCGCAAGTGGCAAGTATATTGACAAATGACAATTTCTTCCAACTAACCAGTTTTTCTCCTCTGCTGGGGATCGAACCCAGGACGCCTGCACAGAAGCCAAACTGTGCCGTGGTGGTTGGCAAATCCAATGTCAACTTATATACATTTATAATAAGCATTATCTATTGATGTCCCACAAGGTAGGTACCTACTTAAATTGACCCCAAAGATTTCCAATGTCATGACTGGCTAATGATAATTTCGTTAGTCATTAGATATAATATATTATCTTATGCTTCCGATATCAATGAATTTATATTTATGAGAATAATAAATGTGTAACGTTGATGTTTACAGCGAGCGCCCATACAGGGGAACATGGAGTGGATGAATATCCAGACATCAGCGGAATCACAAACGCGAGGGTGAGTTTCTTCTTTATATCTGACTGCTTAATTCAAATCGTTCTTTTTACTCCTCACTAACCCAAGGGGATATAGTGGGGAGTTATGATTTCGCATTTTTTAAGGCTATTTTTTCTTGCAGATTATTAACTAGTATCATGCTGAGATTTTATTCTGAAAGTTTCATCACAATGTTTCTATGTGTTATGTGCTTTGTACGGCATGTTTATTTTACATTATCGATTATAGACTAAAGTACTCATTTGATTCTTTTCAAATTTTGCAAATTTGTATATCTAATACTCACTTAGACCCCATTAGATTTGGAAGTATATCTGAATAGTGCTTCTCAATTTTTTTAACTGTCAAATATTTCAAAGTGACCCCAAGCTCAGGAAACCTCAAATATCCTTCAAAATCTAATGGGGTCTAAGCGAGTATTAGATATACAAATTTGCAAAATTTGAAAATAATCGAATGAGTACTTTAGTCTATAATCGATAAAGTAAAATAAACACGCCGTACAAATCACATAGCACACACACACACACACACATATACATTGTGATGAAACTTTCAGAATACAATATCAGCTAGTTGATAATCTGCAATAAAAAAAAACATACAAATTGTGAATTCGTAATTCCACTATATTCCTGGTAATGAGGAGTAAATAATGGAGAATGATAGATACAATAACAAAATGTATTAGACTAAGAGTCAGCGACTGCCAAATTTACGTCATAGCATAAAGGCTGATATTTTTCTGTAAAAGAATACCACAGGGTTCATAATATCCACTGGTTAGCTAATATGAACCCTGAGTAGTGGTAGCTTTCGGAGATAAAAGCCATCAAAGTATTAAAGTATACAATTTGAACATTAAAGTAATATCTAAAAATACAACCAGGCATTTTATAAAACTAAAAACTTAAATGAATTATATTTGGGATTAACAGGAGGCGATGCGTAAGATGACAGACGAGGACAAGAAGAAGATCCTCCAGCAGGTGGAGCTGTTCAGGAAGGAGAAGATGACGTTTGATTCTGAAGTTGGTAAATGGGACGACGCTGGCAACGACATCATTGTACTTGCCAAACACATGTGCATGATCATGATGGAGATGACAGACTTTACAAGGTATACACTTTATTGTACTTGCCAAACACATGTGCATGATCATGATGGAGATGACAGACTTTACAAGGTATACACTTTATTTCATTTGAATCATATATGAACTCTTTTCGTGAGTATCTGACAGTTACTTTTAATAACACGATACTTCACAACGTGCATTGGGCATTATCATCATATCATTTAGTCTTTCTTCTTCTTTTCCCCAGAAATTGTCCCATATGATGGTAGGGTTCGCTTTCTGCGTCTTACTTTTCCACTGTCCTCGGTTCTGCCCATCTTCTGGGGTAACTCTGTTGCTTAGCATATCCTGCATTTATTTAGGTCTTTGAAACATATAAACGTTCGTTTATCAAGCAATGAAATCTTAATTTATTCAGTCTCGAATGTTTATTTTAAATGAAAAAGAAGATCAGACGATGGCAAACCTGTTGGAGTGCCCTCTGGTGGGGGCGAAGTGCACCGAAGGGGAGTTGTGGGAGGAACCTCAATCTACTGGTCTGGGAAGGGAGTTTAGGACGCTCCCGACACAATAGAAGAATAAAATGAAAAACGAACATACAAAATATAAATTGATTTCGGACAAACGTGATAATTCCTAAGATGCGGAATTTCCTTCCAACAAAAACAGTAGAATCTATGTCATTTTCAAATGGGAGGTTCTGGTGTGTGGGCTAAATTGTTTCAGGCATGTGAGTTAAATGGATGCCCACATGCCTGAAACAATCACATGACACATATATTTTACATTGTCATTCATATTTGTAAAATAAATAAAAAGAATGATTGTGATATTTTAAATTTGTTGTTGATTACAGAGGGCGTGGTCCTCTAAAGACTACGATGGATGTAATCAACGCAGCCAAGAAGATATCGGAGGCGGGAACCAAACTGGACAAACTCACAAAGGAGATTGCAGAACAGGTATGTGTACACACATTTATAGTTGCTGCATGTCTTTTAATGGAAGACCTTCAGGTTGTTAGGCTACTTGAAGAGCACAGACTTGAAGAACCCAAATAATAATAGACATACAAAACAGTTGTAATGTAGTGTTGTAATGCCTCCTCATACAAGTCAGGCGGCAGACTTCTATGAGGAGGGTCTTCAAAAACTGGTACAACATTATGACAAGTGCGTCAATATTGACGGAAATTATGTAGAAAAGTAGATTAAGGTACAGGCTTTCATGTAAAAATAAAATTATTGAGATATCTTAGCACGTCTTTTTTTAATTTCAAAATGGTACTTACTTAAAAAACACGCCTCGTAGATAAAATGATATTATTTATGTGTTAATAAAGATAATAAACTTAAAATGGTGTAGTTTTGTATTAATGATGTACATATATTTGTTTACCAGTGTCCAGAGTCATCGACTAAGAAAGATCTGTTGTCGTACCTCCAGCTGATCAACTTCTACTGCCATCAGATGAACATCACGTCCAAAGTTAAGGCAGATGTACAAAATATCAGTGGAGAACTTATTGTTAGTGGGGTAAGACAATTGTTTTCCTTTATACAACAGTTAATATTATCATTTGAACAATAATATATTGAAGAGAAGTCATCCAACACAAAAATGGTTTATAAATTATGGAGGAGAGAGTGGGCTAATTTGTGTTGTAGTGGCAATATTCAAGCTCCTTTAATGTTCAATGTTCTTACTGAAAACTTTTTTAGCCTGTAGTGGCATTAATGCAACCTGTCGCTATGTTGAAGCTAGTAAATAAAAGCTTTTTGAAATAGTTACTTTTAAAATTAAATTGAGACAAGCAGTGTAGGATCTCACAGAGAAAGAGAGAGAGAAATAGGGAGGTTTGGTTACTTATATTTACAATTCACAATTTAAATAAATATGTATATCACAACATCAAATTTCACATTAATTAAAGAACAATTAAAAATTGAGCAATTTCAAAATGTAAGCTTTCACGGTAGATGTTAGTAACTACAATAATCTGTCAAGCGCTGCCTCGTCTTTTATACCATCAGGGAGTTAGTTAGCTGAGTACATGCCGGGTTAATGTCCATGGTGTTTCTCAAACATTCTTCCCTATAAAAGTACCTCTTATATCGTCGCATGTACATATGACAACAAGATGTACTTGCGATGAATGTACCTATTCACCGCACCTTAAAACAATTTTTCTATTCATGTCATTCAAAAATAAAATTAAATACTTAATTCTTACAGAAGCAAAACTTGAGAATTTTAAGTAATTATTTCATAGTTATTTATCTCATTTTTAAGTTATTACTGATACAGTATTTTTACATATTTATTAACTGTGTGGTCACCTTACTGTTCTAACTTGACGACCGAAGCCAGAATATCCCTGTAATTTTGTCAACAATCGTATGAGTGAGTGATTGTTGTTGGTGGTGTTGCTGGAGTGTTATATGTAGTTGTATTTGGTGCATAATACATATCACTTTACCTGCCTATGATAAAATATAATGTATATTTCCGCAGTTGGACAGTGCGACGTCCCTCATCCAGGCTGCGAAGAATCTGATGAACGCCGTGGTACTGACTGTCAAGTCTTCATACGTTGCCAGCACCAAATACACCAGACAAGGAACTATCGCCGTGAGTATTGTCATTTCATTTGCTTTATTCTAAGCACACTTTCAATGTCAACAAGGATTTAAGGGATTTGTTAGTGACAAATTTACATAGTTCAATTAGATTTAACTTTTTGATTGTCAGTTCTTGATGGAATTCCATTTAAATTAATTTATATTTTTAATAAATAAAAATAAAAACCCTTGTTTAAAATTAATTCCACTATTTATTTGAGGACTACTTGAAAATGTGCTTAGCACGAAACCGGTCGTAGGTTGTAGTCCTCAAATAAATAGTGGAATTAATTTTAAACAAGTGTTTTTATTTTTATTTATTAAAAATATAAATTAACATAGTTCAATATTTGCTGGTTCATTCAATCCTTTTACTGCTAAATCAAATCAATTAATTGGTTACTTAAACAGCAGTTTTCAATCTGTCGATTGAGACGGCTTCTAATTTGTACAATTTCATAGTAATTAAAAATATATGAACACATATTTTTCCACAAAATGTTTTTTTTTTGTCTACCAACGCTTGTTTCGTCTTATCAGACCATAATTTTAGCTTATCAAGTTACTTTAAAATTTATTTTATTGGTTAAAATTATCAATCAACTGGTAAGATTAATCCATTTATTGGTTGAAACAATCAATTAACTGGTTAGTTTAATCCATTTATTGGTTAAAATGATCAATTAGCTATTTTGTTTAATCCATTTATTGGTTAAAATGATTAATTCACTGGCCAATTTAATCTTTCTATTGGTTCAACAAATCAATTTTCTGGTTGATATTCAATCCGTTGATATGACAGTTTTATCCATTTATTGGTTTATTTAATCCATTGACTTATCAATTCAATCTATATGTTGACTAAGCCAATCCTTGGATTTTTCGATTTAATCCATTAATCGGTTGATTACATTTATTTTTAGATTTATTAGTATTTTAAAACAATTCATATTTGCTTTTTTATTTGATCTGTTTGTCAGTTGCTATGTATATTTTTTTGTCAAAATGGATAAAAAAATGGATTACCCAAAATGTGTTCACATCACATCAATAGATTTTTTTGACAAATTTTTAACATTTCAATAGAGACGAAGTTAGAATATGATAGAAGAACCAGGAACTCAAGGCACCTACAGGGCTTACGACCTATCATCGTCTGGTTTACGTGATCACTTTATGCGCTTGCGCAACATTCACGAATTATGCCTTCTAATTTATAATAAATTTAAGTTTTAAATAAATCAGTTTTATTTAAACTCAAATATGCTTTTCAAGAATTCATTTTAGTCAAATATTCATGTATGTTTTACATCTTCAAAAAAACTAATCATGCACCAAAATTATAATTTGAATTAAACTCTGCCAGTATTTATGTAAACATGTCTTTGCTGTTTGTTATAATAATTGTATCTGCTTTGTGTTCCATAATTATGTATATCATTGCTTAAACTAAAATTGTAATATTTCTATGTTCTCATGGTCCCGTATTGCTCGTTGCTATCAACAGAGTCAGTATGTAAGTAAAGACATATTGTGACATTATGTATCACATCACTGCTGTCACTTACTGTAATCATCCATCGCATTGCAATAATAACCTTATGTTGTCTGTCACATCACAATAATATCCTAATATAATCTGTCACATCACAATAATATCCTTAGGTTATTTGTCACATCACAAAAATAACCTTATGTTTTATGTTATCACAATAATATCCTAATATAATCTTTCACATCACAATTATAACCTTAGGTTATCTGTCACATTACAATAGTAACCTTATGTTATCTGTCACATCATATGTCCTAATATAAACAGAGTATGGCCCGATATTACAGTCGGCCCTCAACTCATTGAGTTTGCTAAACTCAAGATTAATGTTAAGGGGAGATTGAATCAATTTCCGTATTACAGTGCAATATGACATTTCAGTTACTAAATCTTCAATTATAGACATATTTTACTTTTTCTGTGGTTATTATCTGTCAAATTTTAAATAATACCAACTACAAAACGGGACGCTATGACTTGAAATAGTATTGTTTTATTATCCAACATGGTAAATTTAATTTTTTTCACCAAAATAATACTTTTAAATGCCCATGTTCATTTCAATATGGCAGTCAGTTTGTTTTGTTGTGTGGCGCCACCGTCGATACAACTAACGCATCTAGTGATAGAACACTGAAACTACAGTCGTTGCTTAACGCCTCTAGTGATAGAACACTGAAACTACACGCGTTGCCTAGCAAATGACAGTTGACTCACCGTTAAGTACTTAATCCGCCAGAAACGTTGAGTTAATTATTTGTCATTTTAGTGACGTATTTGAGGGAAGATTAGGCCTAAACGGACACTGTAATACGCTATATTTTTGTAAAACTTGAGTTTAGCTCATACTGAGACTGTAATACCGGCCCTATGTTTCACTTAAAAGTACACTTCATGGTAATGTTGGTACAGAATATACTGAATTATGATGCCACATTGCAAAATTAAGTACCTCTAATGTCATATTTAAGACCAATTAATTAGAAATTTTAAAATAAAACAATCTGAGTTTTATACGTTAGAATAAAACATGTCTTCTATTATTATTAAAAAATAACACACTTAATTTTTTTAACAATTGAATTGAAATCGCAACTGAAAAAGAAATGTAGTGCATAACAACACAATAAATGCAATTTTATTTTATTTAGTAAACACAATCTTAATAACAAGTAATAAATCTAAAGTAATAAAGCAATCAAAATGTTAGTGTTTGTGTGTGTGTATGTGTGTGTGTGTGTGTTTGTCTCACGCCTTCTGAAAAACCAAGAGCATCTAAAAATCTAATTTATGTGCGAACGTGTACCTGTATACCTGATGCAGTGTCACGCTAAAAATAATGCGATAAAAATGCTGAATTTTAAAAATATTTCAATAATTATTTTTTTCATACAAAATTTTCCAAGTCGTATCTGTCAAAAAAGTGTACATTTTGCACGCAAATATCTGTTAGTTTAAAAGTTAGAAGTACGTATTTACACGAAGAAAATATATTTTCAAGTATAACTTAGCGTTTAAGTGAAAAACATGGTGAATATTTTGTATAATTATAATGTTTAACTTATTTTTAAAGTAAGCGTTTTGTACATAAACGCCGCCATTTTAATATCTTTTCATACAATATTTCATTTTCCTACCGAATGAATATGTTCTTGAAAATAATAAACCTTTGAAATAAATGTAATTATGAAATAATAAAATGAAACACAAGACATTACAGCAAGTTTTAAGACATATATTGTAAAAATGTGCTTATTATTAGTAAAGATATAGGCATAATAAAATTGCATAATTTGTAAATAATATTTGATTTTTCTGACAATTTTCATTTTTATGGCATCGAACAAACCAATGTAGGTACCTACCTACATATCCAAAAAAATGTATCGAGCCCATTTGATAGTAATATTTTATATGTTCGATGGTTACTATGGTTACGGAAAGATTCTGATATTCAAATAAAATTTGTTATGAATCGAATTTATTTAGAACATTGTTGTAGGTAGGTACCTACCTAATACTATTTACTTACAAATCAAAAATATACTGATTTCCTATAGGAAAATTATTTTATTTATTTATTTATGTATGGATGCATGTATGCTATGTGCTCCTAAACCGTTTGTCCGATTACAATGAAACTTTGGTGAATTGTCGAGCGTATGCCCGGGATGGTTTCTGGATTTAATTTTTTTTCTTATTCTTCTTCTTCTTTGTGTATTTGGTCATTTTACCAATGAAAGCGGAATATCCTGGGAAACGAAGGTCCGACTGTCTCTCCATCTTTTCGCAGGTCTTCCAGGTCGGTTCCTGGATTTAAACTTTTTTCTTCTTCTTCTTCATCGTGTATTTGGTCATTTTACCTATGAAGGTGGACTAACCTGGGAGAAGAAGGTCCAATTGTCCTTCCATCTCTTCGCAGGTTTCTGGATTTAAGCTTTTTTCTTCTTCTTCTTCTTCTTCGTGTATTTTTGGTCATTTTACCTATGAAGTTGGAGAATCCTGGGAGAAGAAGGTCCAACTGTTCTTCCAACTCTTCGCAAGTCTTCCAAGACGGTTTTTGGATATAAACTTTTTTCTTCTTCTTCTTTTTCTTCTTCATCGTGCATTTGGTCATTTTACCTATGAAGGTGGACTATCCTGGGAGAAGAAGGTCCAATTTTCCTTCCATATCTTCGCAGGTATCTGGATTTAAACTTTTTTCTTCTTCTTCTTCGTGTATTTAGTCATTTTACCTTTGAAGGTGGAGTATCCTGGGAAAAGAAGGTCCTTTCATCTCTTCGCGGTTCTTCCAGGATGGTTTCTGGATTTAAACTTTTCTTAAGCGGCTGAAGGGACGGGATGTAATGAATGGAAGGGATGCACTAAAGGGCCTGAAGGGATGGGAGGTATAAAAGGGCCTGAAGGGACGGGAGGTACTGAAGGGCCTGATTGAAAGGGACGTAATGAAGGATTGAAGGGACGGGAGGTACTGAAGGGCCTGAAGCGACGGTTCATGGAGTCTAATTCTTTTTCTTCTTAATTTTATGTAGACTTTACAGTTTTTACACAAACTATTTCCTTTAGTCTTTTTCTTCGTTTTCTTATTTTATGTAGAACTTTGGTGAATTTTATACAAAACTATTTCCTATGGATTAATCTTCTTCTTCTTTTATGTAGACCTTTTAGTCAGTTTTTATACAATCTATTTCCAATAGTCTAATTCTTCTATTTTATGTATTTTTTCTTATTTTATGTAGACCATTGAAATAGTTTTTTATACAAACTATTTCTTTTAGTCTTATACTTATTCTTCTCTTTTTTATTTAGACTTTTGGGTTAGTTTTAAGTCTAATAGTCTATTTTCACACTTGATGAAAATACATATTATGTACGAATGGGATGTGGGATGTGACGATGTAATCTGCACTAAAATCTTTTCAATACTTTTGTTTAATCAAATTTAAACCATTTATATCATCCTATTTTGAATAATTTTCAACACCTTCATATTTGATTTCGTTGACGATATTTAAATAATGGGGGTTGTGGCCATTACTGAACTCTTCACAACGTTTATATTCAAATTAAAAACTATTTACTATAGTTTAAGTCTTTTTCTTATTCGTTAATGTAGACTTTTATGTCTATTTTAAGTCTATCAGTCTAATTGTGCAAAAATATAATGCACACTTGATGAAAAAATATAAAAACGAATGGGATGTGACCAACACTAGATCTTTTCAGTACATTATTTAATCAAATTTTAACCACATTCCAACATCCAAAATTACTAAATTTTCAATAGGTATATATTACAATTTGTTTTCGATGATAATATTTAAAAATGGGGGTTGTGGCCAAACCAATCTCTTTACAACGTTGATAAACATTCATATTTAAAACCATTTCGCGTAGTCCATGCGTGCAGAAATTGTATATTATACTTCATTCACACTTTATAGCAATATATAAAAAAGAATGGGTTGTGGCCATCACTTGAACATTTTACAATGCTTAAACTCAATCAAATTTCAAACCACTTTTCATAGTCCGATATTGCAAAATAATTGGGTGACAATATTATAAAAACGATTGCTTATTCCTTCACAGTTTTACATTCTTGGCCAACGGCGGGACATAAAGGCTAGTGAATAATATAACAAACACTTCATTTAAGGACCAATTAAATTAAATAAATTACACCAACATAACCATGAAGTGCACTTATGTATCTTGCTCTGGTAACATTTCTGTTATGTCAAAATAAAAACATTTTTATAATATTTTTCTTTTTTCTCGGATATTTAACTATTATTACTACCTAATTTCAAACAACTCATATATCAATGGCTATTTGGACAAATATTGTATGTCCGTTATTGATAGTTTTGATAAAATTCAACATGAATGTTCAAAATGTCGGTACATTTGCTTGTAATATTCATTTTGATATTGACTATTTCTTTAGCTGTATTACATATGGACATACTATATTTTCACAGATCAAAGATAATGTCGAGCTCTACAAAATGTATATCATAACTCAATTTCACCAAAAAGTGGACATACAATATATTTCCAGTTAGCCATCGATATATACTATTATCATTTTACCTGCTGTCTCTTTCATTCACATCACAGTCATGTAATTGCATCTTATTTCTTTTCACAACTTATAATGTTTCAAGACTATTATAATGTTTCAAGACGTTTATTTATAATGTGTCACTACTATTATAGTGCTTCAAGTTTACTTATAACGTGTCAAGACTATTATACCATTTCAAGTTTACTTATAATGTGTCACTACTATTATAATGATACAAGTTAACTTATAATGTGTCAGGACTATTATAATGATTCAAGTTAACTTATAATGTGTCAAGGCTATTATACCATTTCAAGTTTACTTATAATGTGTCACTACTATTATAATGATACAAGTTAACTTATAATGTGTCAGGACTATTATAATGATTCAAGTTAACTTATAACGTGTCAAGACTATTATACCATTTCAAGTTTACTTATAATGTGTCACTACTATTATAATGATACAAGTTAACTTATAATGTGTCAGGACTATTATAATGATTCAAGTTAACTTATAATGTGTCAAGACTATTATACCATTTCAAGTTTACTTATAATGTGTCAAGACTTATCGGCCTTTGTGGTTCAGATGGTTAGTTATCTGACTGCTGATCCAAAGGTCCAGGCTTCGATTCTCGATGGAGACACAGTTTTTAATTGTGCTTTCTGTCTGGATCTGTGAGACGATAATTAAGTCTATTGGGTGCATGTTAAATTAATATTTGTTAGTTGCTCGAGAAGATTGTTGGGTTAATTTTGTTTTGTTTGTTTCCGTCCGCCAGTCCCCGATCGTGGTGTGGCGCATGAAAGCCCCCGAGAAGAAGCCCCTGGTGCGTCCTGAGAAGCCCGAGGAAGTGAGAGCCAAGGTGCGAAGGGGCTCGCAGAAGAAGCAGCCGAGCCCGATACAGGCGCTGTCAGAGTTCCAGAGCCCAACCGAGAGTGTATGAGCTTCGGACCTTGATCCATTGGAATATTAACACTCGGGGTATTATTTTATAACTCTTAAGTGTTAAACAGAGTACAAATCCATTTTAAAATTAACAAATAAATATTTTAACACAAATTTGATTTATTATGACCAAACGTTTTCGCCTGACTCGGTATTATCAAGGTCTAAATGAAACTAAATTTGACAATATTTATTAGTATTTAAGTAAAATATTCATGAATTAAGTAGTTTTGGATTAGTCTTGTCAAATTTAGTTTCATTTAGATATTGAGAATGAGTCCGAGTCACCTCAGCGAAAACATTCAGTTATAATAAATTAAATTTGTGGAACTGTGTTATACTTTATTCCTTCAGGTATTATTTTTACTCCTTACTACCCCAAAGGGATATAGTGGGGAGTTATGAATCTGCAATTTTTAAGGTTATTTTTTTCCACCCTACCCTGTCTCGACCATTTTCATTCACCTATAGTACAAGCATTTATATTTTGTTTAGGGAACATATTGATGGTTTAGAGTATTGCTCTGCAACCTTTTATCACCTACGACACACCAAAATTCTTCCTAGAATTTCGTGGCACACCAAAAGCTAAAATATACCTATGGATATTAAATTGATTAACAAATTTTTCAATTTTTTTTTGTTTTTATTTGAAAAGTATACATACATATATGTAAAATTTCAAATACATTGAATTTGACCGTGGCACACCTATATCCGGCTCACGACACACCAGTGTGCTCTGGCACACTGGTTGCGGAGCACTGGTTTAGACCACAGATGTGGTAGGTACATTTTTTGTCAAATCGAGATATGTACACAAAAATACTTGTATTCTTCATAATTTATTGAGAACAATTATGATATGTGTACGATGAATGATAAAAGACATTACTTATTGACAATATGTTGTAAGTACAAAAAAGCAACAAAACATTAATTATTACATTTTAAAATGCTCCCATGTAAAATTAATTTCTTATACTTACCACATCTGTGCTCTAAATCATTAATATGAGGATATATATGTTCTTGTTACAAGGATGTATTCATACTCCATTTGATTTTTTACAGAATTATGTGTTAAGTGCATTGACTAAGACCCGAATGTACAGTCCTAGGTAACTAAATACTAACTCCTAACCTCACTGGAGTATTTAGTATTCTTAAGTTAGCAATTGCGTTGCAGAGACATCACTAACTAAATACTACGACAAATTTAAGGTCAATGGCGTAGAAGTTCACATTATTGTGTATGATGAAAAGAGATAGATATTCTATGGGCATGATTGACGTGACTAAAATGTTTTTTTGTCATAACAACACAAACATATAGAACCAAGTTCACACTGACAGCTCAATGTTACGATATTTCTGAAATTGGTATGGATCGCTGAATACTCTGTTTGGTATTTGATTTGACAAAATTACCAAATACATATTCAACGAAGCGGATAAAATCATCATCCACCGAAAAAATCTCATATTTTAGTGTTAAACCACTTGTAAGGTTCCTCGCTATCAACCTTACTTTTTGAAAATTCGCAAATGTTAGTTTACGCCAATGCGCATGCGCTAAGTATTTAGATATGTCTCTGCAATGCAATGTGTCTCATACGTGAAGTTGGTAGCATCCTCCAGTTAGGAAGCCACGTGATCTCCTAACTTAAGTGAGCGACTGTGCAATGAAAACATGGTTAGTATTTAGTATTTAGGTAGGAATCTGCATTCGTACCTTAGAGCTGATTATTTTGTCCATAGACATCCATCCATTCTTCTCTATAATTTAATCTGTCACAACTTTCAAAACGTCTCTACTTTGGGAATTTTCTTTTTCATTATTGTTTTTAAAATTTGTCATGCAACCGATTGTTTTGTCGTTTCAGGTGGCAACATTGGATTGAAGAGGGTGAATACCAACACACAAAGAGCGAATTTATTCAATAATATATTTAAATTTATATTATATTACTTTGTAATTTTTTATATCTTTTTTTAGATAATTATAATAAATATAAGGAAACTTTTACACCTAAAATATATGTAATACTTAGGAGTGATTATATATTGCATACATTTTCATTTATTAAATGTAATTTATATACAATGTCATGCCACAATGGATGACATTTTGATTCATCTATGAAAAAAAAATATTTAATTGATTTTTATTAGGAGCAACACCCATTGCAAACGATTGTGTAACAATAATCTACATAGACAAAATTTTTTTATTTTAAAACATTGACATCTGTTGAATTATCCCAAAAGATAACAACAACAATGGCTGCCTTTTAATTGAACTTTTCAATCCAGCTCACAGATGGTGTTGTTCGAAATAAAAAAAAAAGATAGATTCAAAGAATTATTTATTATTCTAGTACATATTTAATTTAATAGATTGTATTTGAGTTTACTATTATTCCGATTTGACGATAAAAAAGTAATCATTCCATGTTTTTTTTTTTTGTATTTGATGCCAAAGTGAAGAGTACTGCTGGCCTCTTTTGAAATACAAACATAATATCTTGATTAGCTGGAAAATTGGTGAGCAATGAATCAAACATTGTCATAATTGTTATTGTTACTATGAAAATTTATTGTTTTTTTTAATCTTTATTTGTTCAACTCACTGCTGAGCAACGTGCTCTTCAAATTTGTCTGAATTTCTCAAACTGTAATTCATTTATCTTTACCTAACCAAGACATTGCATCGTCGCTTTAAATTTTTTTTTTAAGTTTTAAGTTGATGCTGTCATAGAAATTACTGTCAGTATTTTCAGAATTTTAAACAATTCATTCATGAATTAAAACAATTGGATTGTTGTCATAGAATTTGTCAGTCTATAATAAAAATACCCAACAAAGACAGAATAATGTAGTTCATTTCTTGGCCACGAGAGGTCGGTTGTGTCTTCGATTTACTAAACTGTGTTACGCACTTTTTTCGGATTAGTACAGTGACGTTTTGAAGATTTTAGCAACGGGTTCATCTTCATCTAAAATCAACTTAACACCATTATGATATGGTGATAACATATGATAGCACAGTTCTTTGGTAATGTCAAGAGAAGATAGATTTACAAAATACCTGAATATGCAGTTGTGACACTCAAAACACTGACTCAGGGTATCGAAAACCACGAGTTTTATAAAAGCTCCAACATCTCGAAAACTATGATATGTATTTTTATCAAGGTCAAAATTTCTTAATCTGACAGCTTATGGGCTGTCCTATCAGTCTTCTTCCTTTAGACATTACATCATATTTCTTTTTAAATTCAAATTTAAAACTATTTCCTATAGTCTAATTCTTCTTCTTTCATGTAAACCGTTGAGTTAGTTTTAAGTGTGATTGTGCAGAAATATTATAAGCTATATGCACACTTGATAAAAAATATATAAAAACGAATGGAATGTGACCAACACTAGACTCTTTTCAATAGTTTTTTACAATCAAATCTTAAACCATTTCCCAACATCCTATATTGCTAAATTTTCAATACACATTTGCTTTCGATGACAATATACAAAGAATGGGGTTTGTGGCCAACACTGAATTCTTTACAATGTTTATATTCAAATTTAAAACTATTTCCCATAGTCTTTGAGTCAGTTTTGTCTTATAGCCTGATTGTGCAGAATGTATCATCACTGGATATGATTCTGGTCTACCTTACTATATACACAGATTATGTATTAAAATAAATATATATTTCGTTTGGTTTTTAGCCTCACCAATTTATAACAGCGTGCTATTGATTGTATGCGCAGCTACAAATTTGACAATTGATTTGTAATGTATTTATATTATATACAATAATCTTAAGATAGTTTTAAGAAAGTATAGAGTATTATTTGATTTAGACATAAACTAAATTATTATGAAATAAAAATAAACTTATTTAGTTGCCCCGTTGGTTCCATATAACATAACCTCAATTTTAAATTTATGTTTTGATTACATTGTAACTATATTTCAACATGTAACTGCCTTTAGAATGTTATTTGAAAATTATCATTGTGAAATATTCCACAAAAAGAACATATTATGAACTAAAAACATATTCTTTTTTTATATTATAGTGTATCGTAATTTAGCCGCAGTTATCGTAAGATTCGCAATGAAACTTTTTCTAATAATTTAATATTTCTGTTGAAAATGTTTTAAGAGAGTTTCAATGTGTTAAAAATCTAATATTAAAATATATCAGTAAGATTATAAGTTTAAGGAGAACATTGGATAAGATTATAGTGAATGATTTCACAACATTTAGGTAGCGTTAAATACAGATGAATTTGGTTGAATAAAATGAGTACATAAATTGTGTTACCACTATGTTGTCAAAGAACACTGGTATTAATTGACAGTTTATACGAACCACTCTTCGCTTCTCGAACTCCTTTATTATAATACAGCAGCCCGACTGTGGAATGATCTTCGAAATTCTGTGTTTCCACCTTTGTACAACCCGGGTCTTTTTAAAATCCGAATTAATAAACTCTTTTCTAGTTTGCAAACCCCTCCCAATGCTACGTAGTGCGCTTCTCCGAAGAGTAAAATGGACCCAATTCCTAATAGCTGGTATCCCCTACGTAGACATGTTAAAAAAAAAAAGTTCGTTGAAAGTAGACATGTTAAAAAAAAAGTTTGTTGAAAGTAGTGTGTCTACACATTTAATTTTTTCAAAAATATGGACACAGTGTGATGGTGTTACTTAATTTATTTTAGCTTTCTCTGAAGTATACTTTTTGTAGATAGTTAACTAATTTCATTTCATGGGAAGTGTAGACAATTATAACTTATTTTATTTCATGAGAAGTGTGGAAGGTTATAACTAATTTCATTTCATGGAAAGTATAGACAATTATAACTGATTTTATTTCATGAGAAGTGTGGAAGGTTATAACTAATTTCATTTCATGGAAAGTATAGACAATTATAACTGATTTTATTTCATGAGAAGTGTGGAAGGTTATAAACTAATTTCATTTCATGGGAAGTATAGACAATTATGACTGATTTTATTTCATGAGAAGTGTGGAAGGTTATAAACTAATTTCATTTCATGGGAAGCATAGACAATTATAACTGATTTTATTTCACGGGAAGTTTAGACAATTATAACTTGATTTTTTATTTCATGAGAAGTGTGGAAGGTTATAACTATTTTTATTTCGTGGGGAGTATAGACTGTTATAACTGATTTTATTCAATGTTCTCATCACCAAGAGTGATTTGCCAAAATATTTAAGACGGATTTTGCCCTAGATGCTTCACCTACATACATCATATTATATAAATATACTTAATGTAATACATACTGTAAGTTAGCAATATACATATATCTACATACCATATATGTTGTTATCCACATAATCATACATTTTATATTGAAACATGTATAATTCAAAACATTACCGATCAATGTTGTTTATGATATATCTATTTCCATATGCATATAATTGCTGTCTCTTTTTTCATTTTATATTTACAATAAGTAACTTTGAATGCCACATTTTTAATGTTGGTTTTAAAGCTATTGAATAATATCAACACTTCTTCAAAATAATTATCGGGACGATGCGTAAATTGCAATTTATTTATCATCAAAATGAGCAACTTTCAATTGGGAATTCATTCATCTGGATATATATATATCAAAAGATTATGTTCTTGAGGGGTTCCTTAACCATCAACCCTACTCATCCCCGAATTATTATGTTAGAGAAAACTTTAGTTATCTATATACACTAAGTAATTGTTACATGTTATTTCTCAAACAGTATGGCCATATATGATTTGCTACATTTTTTTTCGATAAAGTCGACATGTTAGTAATAATCAAATAACGTTCAGCTGTAGATAACTCCGATTGTACTTATCGTATATTCGTATTGATACATTTTATATAAACACCGAATTGTAACATCTATCAATATTGTTTGTAATAAATAATATCAATAAACATTCAATTTTTTTATTTATGCCTCATATCCATCCCTTGTAATAATCATTTTTCGGATATTTGAGAAATCCTACCTACCTACTTATCCTGAATAATATTGCCACCAAACGAGAAAAATCCCGCCAATAATGAATCAGCAACTAACAGATACTATGTCAAATATTAATTTAACACGAATCCAATAACAAGTTACTGACACATTCTCACAGATCCAGACCGAAAACACAATTAAAAACTGTGTCTCCACCGGGAATTGAACCAGGGACCCTTGGATCAGCAGTCAGATACCCAACCAACTGACATTTTAAGACATTTAAGGTTTCTTTACCAAACCTGAAGCATTATTGCAGATGTCAAAACATATTCTTCCAGATATTTTGGACTTCTTTAATTATAATAATAAAATACATATCACTCTATGTCTTGTAGTTTATTAAATATATAAGATAAATGTTGAAAATCGGTACAGTTGGTAAGCCGTTTGGTTTCTGTGCGGGCGTCCTGGGTTCGATTCTCAGCAAAGGATAAATTTATTTTTTACGCAAATATTGCTTCTCTGGGCTGGAAACACTAGTTAGTTGAAAGAAATTGCCATACAGCAATAAACTCGCCACTTGCACAGGTTGCAAGGAAGTGTTCATTATTATTACTAAAAACGGGTCATGCCATTATTTTTCTACAAGAATTATAACATTATTAAAAAGTTAAGGAATATTTTTCTTCATACAAAAAAAAAATACCAAACTATCTTCAGTTATTTTTTTCAAACGATTTGATAAGTATGTAATAATGATGGAATATCAAATTGAAAAAAGGGTATACTGGCAGCAGGCACTTTCTTAAGTTTTTTTTTATTAATACAAAGTGAGTTTGACGATGCAATATCCAGACTTACAAATTCACAAATACGAGAATCAAAGCCTTCAAGGTAAGTGTAGCAATTCATATTCTATTTTAATTCACATTGGTGAAGGCATAATAGCCTGAGAGATAGCAAATTTTTAATGAATCATTTTTTTTTATATTTACTGTCTTATTATCTATTAGTTTATAATTCTATTGTAAGTCCTCATTTAAATAATTGTTCTAGTGTCATATTTCTCTGCAATGAAACTCAAAATAGAAAATTACAGATTATTCAAAATATGGGAATGCAAATAATTTTAAAATGAAAGAGATATACAAGAATAAACTTAAAAAATGTTAAATGAACTAAAAATAATGAAAGTAAAGCAATACATTATTATACATATACAACACATTAACTGAGAAATAATATACTTCCAAAACGTACCTATGCAAAAAAATATCTTATTAAATGTCAAATATCTTATCTTGTTCACACTTACCCTACGAGAGGATGTCAGGATTTTAGACGTAAAATAGTTATCATACCATAAAGGTCTCAAAATGTATAATAGTTTACCACCAAACATAAAAAAATAACAAGTCTCGTCACCTTTCGTAGGCTAGGTTCTGAATACATACTTAAAATATTAATGTTCTTCATTGTTTTACAGTCATGATGTTGTATTAATATTTATATACAGGGTGTATCATGAGGAGTGGATCAACCGAAGCATGGAGGTAGAGGACCTCAATACCTATCGATTTAACCCCCATGTATGTACAGCGATATTGGGTGGTTCAAAAGTTATGTACACTTTTGTAAAATTTGAATATAAATCGGATTTCATACTAAACTACATCACTGTATCTAAACTATTAGGTTTGCGATCATGATTTTTTTTCAGGGAATAGTTCAATAGTTATGCTTATGGAAAATAATACCGTTGTGAGTCAGTACCTACTAACTTTAAAAACAAAAAAAAAACTAAAAAAATTTTGGAAGCCTCAATTTTCCACTAACTTTTCAAAGGCTCTTGGAACAATAATTTCACATTACTTTTTTTTCCACAAGTTATCTTAAAAACTACTACCATTAATAGAGAGCTAGCTCTGCAAATTTCATTTGCTTTGTATTAGAGGATCATGTTGAAAAGTTCACTTAAATTCTACGAGTACCAAAAATCAATATTTTTTCCTTAAGACAAATACATGAAAGACTACTTAAAAAGTTATTTTGTTAAGCGATTACGTAGAATAAAAAGTTTACTAAATAAAACGGGCCATAATGTAAGTCAAAGTTTTTGATTTTTCTCTTGTTTTTTTTATTGCTTTCTTTTTTCTTTTAGAAATACGTATGTTACATATGCATCAATTAATTTTTTATAATAAATTTTCGAAATGTGCACCATTATTAGCTATGCATAGCCTACATCTTCTCAAAAAGTCGCTCTTCAGTATGTTGAATGCTTCTTCATTTCCGTTAATCATAATTTGTGCCTGAGCCAATTTTTGTCTTAATTCCTCAATTGAATTGTATTCACTTTTGTATACTAACTCTTTGTAATAACCCCAAATACAAAAGTCCACAGGATTTAAATCTGGGGATCTTGGGGGCCAGACGCTAAACTACTGAAAAATAATCGAACTAAAAAAATTTTTGTTTTACTTCTTTATTTGATTTTTTTATTATTTGAATAAAGTAGGTACCACAAAAAATACGATTTAATACAACAAATAATTTAAAAACAATTTTTATTACCCATTTAACAAGTTTCTTTCTTAAGGAAAAAATATTGATTTTTTAATTTAAGTGAATTTTTCAACATGATCCTCTAATACAAGGCGAATGAAATTTGCAGAGTTGGCTCTCTATGAATGGTAGTAGTTTTTAAGATTACTTGTGGAAAAAAAAGTAATGTGAAATTATTGTTCCAAGAGCCTTTGAAAAGTTAGTGGAAAATTGAGGCTTCCAAAATTTTTTTAGATTTTTTTTTTGTTTTTAAAGTTAGTAGGTACTGACTCACAACGGTATTATTTTCCATAAGCATAACTATTAAACTATACCCTGAAAAAAAATCATGATCGCAAACCTAATAGTTTAGGTACAGTGATGTAGTTTAGTATGAAATCCGATTTTTATAAAAATTTTACAAAAGTGTACATAACTTTTGAACCACCCAATATCGCTGAACATACATGGGGGTTAAATCGATAGGTATTGAGGTCCTCTACCTCCATGCTTCGGTTGATCCACTCCTCATGATACACCCTGTATATGTTTTTACATCTAAATAAATATTACTGTTTTGTTGCTGGTTTACATTGTGGGTTATGCCATGATGGTATGAATGAATGAATGACGATAATCCAAAAATGTGAAATACCTTGAGAATAAAACAAGCGTGATTTTCATTATTTTATTACAAAAATAATATTTACAAGTTTTTTTCACTGGCTTTTCTGAATTCAAGATATGTAATATATCCATCGTTGTTGATGTCACTATCCTTCATGGCTTGATCCACAATAGTTGATAATTCACCATCAGCCAACGCATCCTTAAACAGATTTTCTGTATTTTCACCGTCATCTGTCAATAGGTACATCATTTATATAATAACAATACAAAAATAATAATAAACACTACCTTGCACCCTGCGTAAATGGCAAAGTTATTGCCATATAGCAAAATCACATCCGACTAACTAGTGTTAAGAGAAGCAAGATTAGGTGAGAAAGGAAATTAAGGGGGGGACTACTGCCAATGTACCTATTTTTCAATTTAATATACCATCATTATTTCTTATCAAATCGTTGTGAAAAAATAATTTAGAGAGTTAGGTATTAATAAAGAAAAATATATCTTTACTTTTTGATAATTTTCTGTATAAATTATTGTAGAAAAATAATGGCATACCCCGATTTTCAACGTTTATCTTATATTTTTAATAAAATATAAGGCGTAGTTCAACATATTTTTTATAGTTAAAGAAGACAAAAATATCTAGAAAAATATGATGTGACGTTGCATTAATGCTTCAGGTTTAGTAAATAAACAAAAAAAACATTTATTTTCCATTCAGCGCCATTGCGAAATAAAAGTTTTATTGGTTTATTAACTTAACCTGATGCATTAATGCAACGTTACATCATATTTTTCCAGATATTTTGATCCTCTTTAATTTATGATGCTCTATACCTTATAGTTTTTTAGAAATTTAAGATAAATGTCAAAAATCGGGGTATGCTTATTATTTTCCTACAAGAATATATACAGAACATAATTAAAAAGTTAAGGTATATTTTTCTTTATTAATATTCAAACTAACTAGGTTATTTTTTCAAAATAATTCGTTTTGTAGTAATGATACAAATTCAAATTGAAAAAATAGGTACGTTGGCAACAGTCACCCTCTTAAATAAATTTTTCCTCCGCTGGGGATCGAACCCAAGACACCCACATAGAATCCAAATGGCTTACCATATTTTTACTTCATATTGCACCTAATGACTCAACACTTGAACTACACTTGAAAAAACCGTTTTAAGATATTTAGTTATTTCTTGTATAACCTGTAGTTATATTATAACTATAAATACCAATTTAACTATTCTCTGAAAAAACCCGCCCTTGCTAATTGAGCTAAATTAAATAATATAGGCAAAATAATATTTCCCTTTTTGTAAACAAATAAATAAAAAAATGACAATCCACAATTTTGTATAACATTTATTTCACAATTACCATAGAAAAAATAAAACCACATCTTACATCCCACTAAAAAGGTACATTTGTATATATATTTTGTTAAGTATTTGGCAACATTGGATGGACAAAACATGACGTATAAAAGACACAACGATAAAACGAAAATAGCATATTTATTTGACAACCACCACACGATTTCGTTGATAAGAATAAATTATTCAATATAATAAAATCAGATTTTGGTGCCAGGTTGTTCAAAGTATTATATACTGTCAAACAAATTTTGTAATCAATTCACTCTTAGATTGATTATAAAATTCAAAATACAAATATCAATAGATTTGTTCACACACTGCCATCTATAGAAAGGTTATATAACTTTAAACTGAATCGCAGCCCTTTATTCTTATAACAAATCCTTTGGAGGTTGTAGAGATATAATAAAATTTGAGGTCATATGTATTTTTGAATGGAAAAAATTTCGTTGAAAATAAAAATATTTTTTTTATATCTTGATATCAGCGCCATCTGTAGGGTCCATAACTATCCTATCTTTCAATCCGGAACCAACCAAACGAATTTAGTAAATTTCATTGATATCGGTCGGGCAGTTTTAATTCAGTCAACGATCTGTGTGATAATTTCACTTTGTTCAAAGTCTTTTGTGTTGAAGGAACAACAAATAAATAAATGACTCAAATTGACTATCGATGTTTCTGAGATTCCTCCTCCTCTTGTATGGCCTGCACCCTCTTGAACTCGGCGTAGTCGAGATAGCCGTCGTTGTTGACGTCGGCCATCTGCAATATCTCGTCCACGGTGGCCGCTAAACTCTCGTCCGATATCACGTTCCTCTCCTTCTCATCGCCTGAAAGGACATCACAACACGGCATGGATCATGGCATACAAATGGACAAGACAAAACATTAACATTCAATCACCTTTTAAGCAACATATCACCTTGTCATGTAACATATCACATCATCATGTTACACGTCATCTTGTCATGTAACGTGGCACCTTGTCATATAACATGCCACCATGTCATGTAACGTGTTGTTATGTCATGTAACATGCCACCATGTCATGTAACGTGTTGTTATGTCATGTAACATGTCACTTTGTCATGTAAAATGTCACCATGTCATGTAATATGCCAAAACAACACTGCATGTATCATGTCACCTGGGACCAAAACAACACTGCACATATCATGTTATTTTGAACATATAAAAGCATGTATAATGTTAACTTGGATAAAAGAAACATGGCAAGCATCAATCAAGTCACTTTGTTAATACAGTAGCATGTATCAGTTACAAAGAAAAACAGCATGTATCATGACACTTTTATACACGATAATATAATTCAATACAAAAATAGTTGGGTTGATTATGTAAAGCAGTGGTTCCCAATGGGGGCGGTACCACCAACCGGGGGGGCGTTTTTGGTCAAAGGTAAATTCAGGGGATGTTGAGGACTAGTTGCCGCCCTCCTAGGCAATGGAAGGAGTCAAAACATAAGCTGTGTGAAGGTCAAGAAGGACAAGATTGACAGAGTGCAGAGTTTGTGAGGCAGAGCAAGTGTAATCCTAAAATGTTTGTACAATATTTAAAGAAAAATTCGTGGACGAACTTATTGAAAATATATTATTCATGCATTACAAACATTAAAATGCTGAAATTTTAACACTGCGTGGAAATTTACCCACAACAACAAGACTGAAATTTACTCACTACGTGGAAATTTTTTGTTATAATTTAACCTCTCGTGTGCCTACTGGTCACATGAGGACATGTAGCTTGTGTGCCTAGTGGACACAGGCGGCCATTGCAATATTTTGGGCTACGTCTGTGTTGTTATTCATTTTTATGACTTAAAACTTCAATAATTTGTGTTAAAATTCACTTGCGTCGAATCCTAATAACTTATTTAACCATACACAGTGATATGTAATGAATAGATTTGCAATGCCATACAAATTATTCTCAAAAAACTGCTTCGCATAAGGTCCCGCAGTGTCTCGTACTAGTTTAAAACTCCTATATTTTGTCCTATTCTAATGCATACCTTTCGGCGCACTTTCTTACTCTCACACGGCATCTAATAACAGTCAATTTCTCCGTCCCTTTTGTTTGCATACGCCTGATACAATCTCTCTCTCTCATTTATGCATTAGATGAGACAGGGTTGTCAGGTATTTCATTTATGTATTTTTTTTAATTTGCATTAAATTAACGTTACGAAATACATAAAAAATAATCGAATACATTTTTATTATTGCATATGCGCAAACATTGGATTTTTTTCCCTGTCGGGAGTCAAAGATATTTTTTAACAGATTTTTAATTATCTCAATAGAGACGAAGTTGGAATACTTATTGTAGGAGAACCGGCAAATCAAGGCACCTACAGGGCTTACGACCTGTCATCGGCTGGTTTACGTGATCACTTTATGCGCTTGCGCAACGTTCACCAATTATGCCTTTTTAATGAGATCCCTATCAATTCAATTTTGAAACTTCTATATATTGTAATACTGAAATTCTTTTACAATATATACATTGCTTTCATTGTTTACAAATAAACTAATTTCTCAATAGATGGCGTTAAAAAAAGGCTTTTCCGTTACTCCATAGATGGCAATAGTATAGTTCCTTATTTTCAGGTAAATTGTTACACACTATTCAAATATATAGAACTTTCAAAAATTAAATTTATAAGGGAACTCAATAAGAAGGCATAATTGGTGAACTTTGCGCAAGCGCATAAAGTGATCAGGTAAACCAACCGATGACAGGTCGGAAGCCCTGTAGTTGCAATGAGTTCCTGGTTCTTCTACAATATCCCAACTTCGTCTCTATTGAGATGTTAAAAAAAATGTTTGTCAATAAAAATTTCATTTTGAAAGTGCTTTGAACAAATGCGTGAATATTTTGATGGACACCAATATTGATCACAGCGATTTCTTCTTAAAAATTTAATCTACTTTTCTCTCCTTCGTATTGCATTTGGAAACCTGATTGAAATAAAAATAATTTAAAAATAAAATTTGTGAAAGCCCTAATATGCCAGTTTAGCTGAGTATCGTACATATTTCATACCAGCAAACAATTTTGACACATTCACAAGAAAAACAATACTAAACAAGGAATCTTTATGTACATGTAAGAAATGAAATGACCTTTTTTAGTAGTGTACACGTTTTTTTAAGTCTAGACAGTATCCAACGGTCATTCCCGAATAAGAAAATAAAAATTTAAAATATCCAAGGCAATTTTTTGTTGTAATATAATGATACTAACACAACAAGCCTGAAATTTACTCAATACGTGGCAATACAAACAAATATTACAACACTGAAAAAATTTTGCTGCACAGAAATTAGTGTTTAGATTTACTGAAATTTTCTCACTGTGTAAAATGTTTTGTTTTGGTTTCATTTAATGTTATACAACCCAGTGCATGTATAACATTAAAAATAAATTATGAAAAAGGGGCGGTGAGTATTTTTCTTAACAAAATGAAGGCGGCAGACCAAAACAGGTTGGGAACCTCTAAGATGTAAAGCATATAAAGTATGTGCATGGGAAATTGAAATAAAAAATGCAATAAATTCAATCTTTTAATCTAAAAATATGTCTTTTTCACATTAAATATTTATTACACGCTTAAAATAACAACAAAAATGGAATGACATATAATCACAACGATCCCCTAGACAACGTGTCATTTAGCTCAAAAAAAGAAACAAGAAAAGATAACTCAATGTATGGAAGTGACAGTTGTCACGTGACTGGCAACTGTCACTTCCATACATTGGAGTTAGCATTTCTTGTTTCTGAAGTGACAGTTGTCACGTGACTGGCAACTGTCACTTCCATACATTGAGTTAGCATTTCTTGTTTCTGAAGTGACAGTTGTCACGTGACTGGCAACTGTCACTTCCATACATTGAGTTAGCATTTCTTGTTTCTTTTCTTGAGCTAAATGACACATTGTCTAGTGGGGGCAGATCCCTTTAAAAATAAAGTACATTTTTAAGTATTGTTTCATTCAATTATTATCTTTGAATCTTATAGTATACAAAATAATGTGACCAGACTTAACAAGAATATACTAAGAGACACAAAATAATATTCACAATGCATCTTATTGCACAAAATACAAAATAAAATCATTTAAATTTGGTTTCTCTGGATGACATGTGTAATCAGTGTTGCCGTAATTTAAATTATTAATAATAGGGTTTCTACCCGGCAACAACTGACAAGAAACAATGGATGGATTTACTTTAAGGTTAAACTTGGACAGATGAAATGCTGACGTACCATCATAATAAGCTGCAAGCGTTTAAATACACCATCAAAAATCCTGAATCTGATCTAGCCAATTTTTCGTAATATTTATTTCGAAATATGGATTTGTATATTCAAAAAGAAATGGTGACATTAAGACTCCTGATTGGTTTAACTCAATAAAAATACATACCATCACTCTACGCTACTATTATCTATGCATTCATCTCCCCGGTCTTATTCACACCATATCTTATGCATGCTTCTCTGTTGTTCTATTTTATTCACAAAACTAAACAATTTGAATAAATGAATTAAGTAAGATTTAATTTCTATACAGTTTGAATCTTTTCTTAAGATTAGCCTTTTTACATCGCAGTTTTCGAAAAATATTTAAAAGTATATTAACGTTTGAACGGAATGGAAGACCTGATAAAGATATTGAAAGAAGAGTTATGGCAGAGAATAGAATAAACGGAGCACTCAGACCAGTAATGTCCGATCCAAGCATCTCAAAGGAAGCCAAAATTGCCGTACATAATGCAATTGTAGTGCCTACTTTGACGTATGCCAGTGAAACATGGACGTGGCAAAAGACGCATGAAAGTAGAATAAATGCTGTGGAAATGAGATCACTAAGAAGAGTATGTAATAGAACGATATATGATAGAATAAAAAATGAGGACATAGGGAGAGAATGCAAGTTAAAGAAGGATATTATATGTAAAATGAAAGTGAAATGCCTTGAGGTGGTTTGGACACATTGAAAGAATGAACGAACGACTGACCAAAAAAATGTGGAGTGGCCGCCCAGAAAGGGATGGCATGACCGTATGAATGATAATTTGAAAGAAGGAAACATAAAAAACTTGAACAATCGACGAGCATGTATGAGACAATGCATAGATGTAAAGGAAGCCAGAAATGTGTGCAAAAATAGAGGAGTATGGCGCTCGGTTCTCTCCGCTTACCCCGTAAAGGACATGGCGTGATGGTATGTATGTATGTAAATAAAAATGGAAAGATATCTATAAAAATAATCTGTGATTTACCCACCCTTATACCATTCATCTTCGGCCCATTTCATTCGTTTATTTGACATCTCTCGCAAGAATTTACTGAAAATGAGCTACTGAGAATTAATTCAATGATCCGGTGGAATGTAAAACGCGTTTTTGCAGAGAATACGATATATCAGACAGGAGAATATGAAGGGACAGGAGGATTGCAAAGCACTTCAGGTACTCCCTAGTTAAAAATATAACCAAATAAAATTGTAATAAATGAATATATTTCAACAAGTATACACATTCAGTTGAGAATTATATGAATTTGGAACGTAAAAGTTTAAACATGCATTTTTCTTTCTCTTTTCTTAACATACATATTTATATAATCCATTTATCCAGCCTATCTATTTTGTCTATTTGTTAAATAGATAACGACAGATAAGAAATATTTTTTTCTGTGTCAGAATCTTCATTGACACAATGTCTGATTACAATATTGCTTGTTCAAGATACGATTACGCACTTGTTTGTTTTGAGGTTTTAAAAGTGAGCAACGTTTTAAATATATAATATGGTTTCCAAATTATCCTATTAGAATATGGTTTCCAAATTTGGTCACCATATTTTGAGAAGGACATTGCACTGCTGGAAAGAGTGCAGCGAAGGTTCACCAAACTGGGAGCGGGGCTTAAGCATTGGACATATGAGGAGCGGCTCCAAGCCTTGGGACTGACAACGCTTAAAGAAAGAAGAACGAGGGGTGACCTCATTGAGACATATAAAGTGCTAAACAATCATTATGACTCTCCTGAACTCCCGCATATATACACTCAGAATCAAAACGAGCACTTGCGTGGCCATAGCCTGAAGTTAAATAAAAGTGCGTTTGGTCAGAATCCGTACAAACACTTCTTGAGCAATAGAGTGGTGGATGCTTGGAACAAGCTGCCTCAGGATCTGGTTGTTACTGAGAGTGTTAACTCATTTAAGAACGGACTGGATGGATTGCTGTGACACTGGACTCATTCAAGCATATCAGCTTTTTGCTGCCTGCTTGACATCTCGATAATAATAATAATAATAATAATAATAAATGATAGGAAAATATCAAGTAGTCCATCCATTTTGAATAGTAAAAATAATAATAAACAGATCCTCTATAAGAGAGCAAATAAAAACTAAATTCAATCAAAAATTTTTAATATCAACAGCTGGTTTCGTAATGATAAAGGACACCCCAGTCGACGACAGTGAGGGCAACTTGAGCGGGACAAAAATACAGATATACAACACAAAGATGTTTATGTTCAATGTAGTGGCAAGGATAACCTAGTCTTCACACCATTTTTGTAAACCTAACCTACAAAAGTTTGGTAAAAATAGGTTGGTTAGGTTTGTTTGTAGTTATAATTGCGACTGGCGTGAGCCAGTTGCATTATATATTAAAAAAAAGTAACTAAAAAATTAAAATAAATGACTTAATCGGTATTTTTACCAAACTTTTGTAGGTTATGTTTAAAAAAAATGATGTGAAGACTAGGCTATCCTAGTGGCAATGGCATACAGGATTCGCGTAAAGCTTAGATACTCTATGATCCAAATGCACAGTCCTAGGTGATTAAATACAAACTCCTAACCTGAGCAGAGTATATTCTTAAGTTAGAAAATACTATATCCCACGCCAAAATTAAGGCTGATGGCGTAGCATTTCACATTATTGTGTATGAAGAAAGAAATTAGAAATTTAAAACTGTTTTTTATCATAACAACACAAACCCATCTAGGTAAACAAGCTAAAACTGACAGCTCTCTGTAACGATTCCTGTGAATTATCAACGAATTTTCAGCAGCTCGTATCGATTGCTGAATACTCTGTGGGATTCAATTTGATTAAATTACCAAATACATATTCTACAAAGTCCCTAAAAGCATCTTCCATCGAAACATCTCGTATTTCAGTATTAAACCACTCGTGCAGTTCCTCACAATCTACCTTACTTTTTGATAGATCGCAAACGTTAGTTTACGCTGACACGCATGTGTTAAGTATTGAGATATGTCTCTGCAATGGAATTCTCATACAAGAACATCGTAGTATCCTCCAGTTAGGAAGCCACGTAATCTTCTAACTCTATTGGGTGACTGTGCAATGAAAACGTGGTTAGTAATTAGTATTTAGATCGGACTCTGCATTATAGTTAAGTATTTATATTCTGTAATGACATTTAGCTGACAGCGTCACTTGAAAAATTAAATGCTTTGACAGAGCATAGGAAATAAAACATATTGTATACATTAACATACAGTGCACAATAGTTATAATTATTATTTAAAGTGATATCAGCCAGACAGATATGGTGATATTTCTGATATCACAATACACTATATACTTGTTTAGTCTTTCAAGTCTAATTCAAAACACATTAACACTCTGCGCCACAAAAGGTTCCAGTGGCAAACCATTCCACGCATCTACAACTCTAACGGACAAGGAATATTTCCAGGGAAACTGTGTTTATTTAGCTGCAAACCAATACCTTTTAAATAAGTATTTCGGTTGTAAAAGTTACATTTCTTCTGTATTTAAAATTTTCTATTTGGCGTGTACTATTGTAAAATATGTTAAATATATTAATTATACATAAAAATTAAACACAATGAAATGTATAGCAGTGACATCTGTGGAGGTTGGGTTATGGCTTTATAGCTAGGTTCAGAACCTTCCCATGGGTTCTTTCTTAAAGTGTAAAAACTTAAGAAAGTTATTTATAGATGTCAGTAGATCATTACTGTTGCTATGATAATAATAATTAAATAAAATAATTATTATTTAGTGAAACCCTTATTATTGTATTTAAAACTTATTTATTGCATGGGAACAATAAAAATTTTAGGTTATGAATGAAAATTTAACATAATATCATTCCAGGAACATATGTACCTCTGTTAGACAGTATCAATTCTGATTCAACTTGTAAATTGTATATATTATATTTAATGTGTTGTAAATATATTGTAATTTAAGATAAATTACACGAGCAAGTCTTTTGAATTGAAAACTTCCAGATTCCACAATATAAGGAATAAGAAATCTCTCTTAGAACTATAGAGAGATTCCACAACTATACATTACAAATGAACAATGCCAAAGTTGTCCTTTCAATGCATCCATATACAAAAAAATCCATCAATGATCATCACAAAACCAGCTGTTAGATAAATATCTAAGAATATACAAACATCCTTGATAGGTTCTTAAAAATACAACAAAAATATCTATAACAATAAAAAAGAAAAAGAATATAAAAAACAAATTCGAAAAGAGAACTTTCGAGAAAAAAATATGAATTAAGTAGTATAAACAAAAAAAAAATGTATTTATAAACGTTTCATTTAAAATTGCACTCCGTGGTTAAGTTGGTATGACTGCATTTGGTGTTGTTATATGTTAAAAACTCGATATTACCAACAATTAAGGATTTTTTTGATGTTTTTGTAAAATTTGAAACTCAATTGTTTTCTTGTAAAATTACTTTTCATCAAGTTTTTAATATGAGATTAGGGGAACTTAATTTGGCGATATGGCAACATTATTCAGTTTATTTGAGTGACTGATGGTCGTACCAACATAAGCATGAGGTACATTTTTAAGTGCAGCACAGAATACATTTAAATTAGTTATAAAACATATTGATCGATAAAAAAAAATACTGAAAAACTATAGACAATCGATGATAAATTGTTTGCTATATTGCCAACAATAAGTGTTGAGTCAACAACTATCAGTCTTTAAACACATATTAGCATAATGCTGATTGGTACAGTCCAATCTGATAGACCAAATGTTGAAAATTAGTTGATTTCAACCACGTTCTTTCACATTTCCAATTTAAAATTAACAAATAAAATAGAACAAAATTCTTCTACAGATTCCATACATTATGATGGAACGCTTTCGCTGAGGTGTATCGCCAGGGCAGGTTTTTTTTTAACATGGGTATGTAGGGGAAAACAGCTATTAGAATCAAGGGTCCATTATACTCTTCCGTAGAAGCGCACAACGTAGCATTGGGGAGGGTTTACAATCTGCTCTGGAAAATATCAATTTGGGTTTTAAAATGACCCGGGTTGTGCAAACACAGAATTTGGAAGATCGTTCCACAGCCACGATGCTGTGTTAATAAAAGAGTTGGAGAAGCGACTGGTTCGAGCAAATTGAAGGTTTACTGTGAACGGGTTTTGAGATTGAGTAAAACAAGTGACTATTGTGAATGGGAGGAAGAGGGACCAGGGATGCAAGTTCTTCTGAGCATCTGCCGTGATAGCATCTATAGAATAAACTTAGAATACCGACCTTGCACCGTCTGTGGTCTAGTGATTGCAGTCCATCAGTCAATGATGGATCGTCAATCAGACGTACAGCACGCCTTTGTACAGCATCGAGGGTAAATATCCAAATACTAAATGTATTTAATATTCAGATTTAGTGGGGACCCTCCCACATACGTATTTGACAATTTTGATAAATCACCAACCTCCGCCCACACAGGAGGCAAAATTGTAAATATTTGAAGTAGTGTTGGATTAGTTTAGTCAAATTTAATTTAAATTAGACCTTTATAATGTCGAGACACCTCGACGAAAACGTTGGCTATTTGGTATTCGAATCTGTGGAAAAATACTTATCTTTTAAATAATATTATGCGCATAAAATGTAAGGTTTCATGGCCATGACGTGTAAATATATGTTTTTTCTACGGTTATTGATTCTTCCCGTGTCATATAGGGTAAAAATTATCATGTTTAAGATGCAATAACACCGTAATTTTTATTTAAGACGTCTATGAAACACCGAGTCGTAATTATTATACGACATATATAACAACACAGATTTTTCAGATCAAATAGTATCTTTTAAACTGACATATCGTCCCTCTGCTGACTAACTGTCGTATCTGACATTTTTTGCAAAATGGAGGTAGGACCACCAATGTGTATTTATATGTTGTACACATGTTCTCACTAAAGGTCTCCACTGTATCACCTCCCGTTAACTTGGAATAGCTTAGTGATTTGTTGTCTAACAATTACTGAAAACAAAATATCACTAATAGACCTATGTGCAAATACGATTCTAATATATATAAGAATGATTCATATATAGAAGAATACAAATAAAATATTAAAATATATTTACACCGTGTCACTGCACCGTGTGCTGGGAGAGATGAAAATATGCACACGCAAAACACTAAAAACGCTCTCCTCAACAATTTTCATTTTGCAGATACGACTGTTAGTCATGAGAGAGACGATATTTGATATCATAATTATCGAGTGTGACATTTTTTCAGAGAATTTGACATAACAAATTGATTACATCATTCATCGAATGTCGGCCAATCGTGGACAGAGTTTCATTGAATCTATATCTATTTTGTCTGTGTATAAATATTATTTGAAATTGGCACCTCAACAGTTGAAGACAGAATTGCATAAATTAAATTGAACTACAGAGGTTTGCCATTTTATTAGACTCGACGGTGAAAAATAAGTACATATATTTGAGAAATGCAATAAAATTAGTGCTAATTCATAAATTATTAATATCAGCACTGATTATCCTTAATTGTATATTATTTTCAAAATGAGGACATTAGGAAAGAAAGGATAAGAAATTAGGACAACAGGAAAAAAGGTTCAAAAATGAGGATGTTAAGAAAGAAAGAGTAAGAAATGAGGATATTAGGAGAGAAAGGGTAGGAAATGAGGACATCAGGAAAAAATGGTGAGTATAAGAAAAGGGGAAAGAAATGAGGACTCAGGAGAGAAAAGGTAAGAAATGAGGACAATTAGAGAGAAAGGGTAAGAAATGAGGAAATTTGGAAAGAAAAGGTAATAAATGCAGAATTTTGGAAATAAATGGAAAGAAATGAGGACATTAAGAAAGAGAGGGTACTAAATGAGGACATTACGAAAGAATGTAATATAAATAAAGATGTCATCAATAGAATAAAAGTGAACACATTGAGATGGTTTGGCCACATGGGGAGAATGAACGGGGAACGCCCGACAAAGAAAATATACAATGCGGTTAGAAACGGACTAAGAGGTCGGGGACATACAATAAGAGAATGGCACAATCATGTGGAAATCAGAGATTTGTATGAATGATGATGAGGCGATGGATACGTGCCAGGATAGAAAAATGTGGCATTCGGTTTCTTTGCCTACCCCGTTAGGGACATGGCATGGCATGGGTTTGTCTTTTAATGTATATTATTTTTGACTTTTTATGGAATTTGTAAATAATTAGACATGTGTGATTTTTTAAGGAAAAAAAAAATTATATAAAAAATAATAATAAACATTTTCTTGCACCCTGCACAAGTGGCGAGTTTATTGCCATATGGAGAAAAAGTAAAAAAAAAGTACTGATTTACTGTAGTCTAATAATATAGCAAGCCTCAGTATTTCTCGTACATTATATACATGGTATAGTATGTTTCATTTATAAGTGCACTTCTTGATTATGTTGGTATCATTGCATTTGGTGTTGCTATGCCTTAAAAAGTCTACAAATCAAGTTTTTTTTCTTATTTGGTAATTTTGGTAAAATTACTTTCTGATAAAAAAAATAGGTGGATTCTGTATAATAATTATAAATAACCTGTTTCATTCTGTCACAATAAAACTTAAAACTATATGTGAAATCAGAGGAATTTAATTTAGTGATATGGCAACATGATGAGCCTATTAAAATAATATTTGACATAGCAACTGTTAGTTACCCGAGAAGCAATTAAATGTAATACAATATAATGATTCAGTTTACTGTAGTGATACCAACATTGACGCGAAGTGATCTCATTCGTAAAACGCACTCTGCGTATTGAATATTTCAATTATCAATTAAATGCTATACGAGAGACGTCTATCGAATTGAGGGCTAGTGCTGGGCCTGCCCTTGCTGCTGCGTCTGCGCTTGAGCCTTCTGCTGCGCTCTGACAAACTCTGGATAGTCTATATATCCGTCTTTGTTTCCGTCGTCCATTGAAAGAATGGGATCTATCAAATTGACTAGTTCTTCATTGGAGAAGATCTTCTCTTCCACGCGGTTCTGATCTTGGCCCTCCTGATGCTTGTGCTTCGATCCTTCCTCTGTAGATGCCACGGTACGTAAACGCACATAGTTAAATTGTGAACGCACAAAATTCAAACACATTTGAAATCATCAAGTTATATTTAAGTAATTTCAATCATTGTTAAGCAACAAATTATGTTATAAAATATCAAACAATAAAAATATATAATCCAAAGACAAATTAAAGATTGAATAATTATTTTTTTTACGAATGACATCACATGGAAAGGGAATAATGTTACGGCATCATGGAAAGGGAATAATGTTACGGCATCATGGAAAGGGAATAATGTTACGGCATCATGGAAAGGGAATAATGTTACGGCATCATGGAAAGGGAATAATGTTACGGCATCATGGAAAGGGAATAATGTTACGGCATCATGGAAAGGGAATAATGTTACGGCATCATGGAAAGACCAAACCGATGGTTATTTTGAAATAAATAATACATACACCATAGAAAAAATAAAAATAAAAGTCACAGTAACCATAGAAGAATCGAATTGCCGATTTCATTTAAATAAATGTTACATACACCATAGACAGAACAGAGAAAAGTTACAGATACAATAGCCAAAAACGAATCACCAGTTACATTAAAATAAATATTTCACGTAAGAAATTTAAAAAAAAATTAAGATCCAGAAACCATCACACATAGATTTTAAAAAATGTATTCAATAATAAAAGAAATAATTTGAAATAAATGTACAACAAAAATATATACAAGTTGAAATGAACCATAGATACCATAGAAATAAATCAAAAACAAAAATATATACAAATTGAAATGAACCATAGATACCATAGAACAGAATGTGAAAAAATAAAATGAAGCACATTACCAGAGGTGGAAGAGACGGGAGGTGTCGTGCGGTGGTGTGTGCGGATGGGATGCCGAGACAGAGACGAGGCAGAGGTGGCAGTCCGGTCAGGAGAGGTGGAGACGTCCACGGGAGGCGGGACAACAGTACAAAAAGCAAGCTGTTTAGTTTAGGTATATGCAACGGCAAAAAAAACGGAAAAAATAAAAATAAGACAAAAAACATTGCACACAAAATATTTACAAATAATGGTGACATAACCTCACGCGACGCCACAACAAATTGTAAAAAAAAAACACACAATGGCATGCCCCTAAGACAAAACTGAATGTTGAACTATCCCATCTTAAGACAGATCATTTAATCATTTATACTCGTACACCCTCTTCTGGCATGATCAATGCGATCATGCCAGCTCCTTATTATTTATTTATTTCTTTATCACACCATTTAAATAATCTTCATAAACATAGGGCCGGTATTACAGGCTCAGTTTAAGAGCTAAACTCAAGTTTTACAAAAATATAGCATATTACAGTGTCTGTTTAGGCCTAATCTTCCCTCAAATACGTCACTAAAACGACAAATATTTAACTCAACGTTTCTGGCGGATTAAGTACTCAACAGTGAGTCAACTGTCATTTGCTAGGCAACGCGTGTAGCTTCAGTGTTCTATCACTAGAGGCGTTAGGCAACGAGTGTAGTTTCAGTGTTTTATCACTAGATGCGTTAGTTGTATCGACGGTGGCGCCACACAACAAAATAAACTGACAGCCATATTGAAACGAACATGGGCATTTGAAAGCATTATTTTGGTGAAAAAAATTTAATTTACCATGTTGGATACTAAAACAATAGTATTTCAAGTCGTAGCGTCCCGTTTTGTAGTTGGTATTATTTGAGGTTATTTAAAATTTGACAGATAATAACCACAGAAAAAGTAAAATATGTCTATAATTGAAGATTTAGTAACTGACATGTCATATTGCACTGTAATACGGAAATGGATTCAATCTCCCCTTAACATTAATCTCGAGTTTAACAAACTCAATGAGTTGAGGGCCGACTGTAATACCGGGCCATAGATAACTGCTGCCCAACTAGGTATACCTGTTCTAGGACTAGCAGTATTCATATTATTATATTTCACAGGAGACATATTAAGTCAGACGCTCACCGTTTATTCTTTCAACGCGACCAAACCCCCATAGAGCATTTATTGTGAATGACTGTAAGGAATACGTACATGACGACAGTGATTTTTTTAAAGTAAACTGACAATAAGATTTGATTTTTAAAAACATTCTGATAATGTGCCTTACACGAAACATGTCTACAATAAAATAAATTCAATAGAACTAATACCAAGTATTTATTTTATATTTGTAACATATCTACATACAATGGAGTTCTATCAAGAATTGTCAATCGACAAACTAAACTTACAAATATTTTTTGTTAATAATAACAAGGTTTGAATAAACGACACTCTCATTATATCATAGTAGCGTAATAAGGATCTATAGCCAAAAGTCAATCTTTTCCAGCTAAAAAAGCAATTAAAAAAAAAAAAAAAATTAAAAAGAAAACAAAAACAAACTGAACACAGCAAAGATGAAAGGAAGGAGGAAATCAAATCAAAGGGTGTATATGGAGAAGTATCGATCAGGAATTATTTGACAGATATATCGCAGTCAGAATGAAAGTGACTCAATCCAAAATTTATGCAAATCGAGTTATATAAATGAATTGATTTAAAAAAACTATATATTAACATCTAAAAATTAAAAAGATTTCATTTTCTGTAAAATATTACTTTCTTCAATCTAAATATTGTTTTTTTTTTATTTATTTTATTTTATTGATAACGATCCTTTAATTTTGTTTTTCTCATTTGTTAAAAATGTATGTAAAACTTAAACAATCACTTGATATGATGTCCTGTTATCATGTACCTACCGTAGTCTGTCATTTACTGTTATTTCCATGGATATTAATCATCTCATACTGTGTTGTTATATTCTACTGTACTGTTGGATATCCAAAATAAAAATAAAATAAATAAAAATATAAAACCAACAGTTTATAATATTATTAAAAAGGTATATTGATTTAAAAATTAATGTTAAAAACCTTTTTAAGGTTCTTTTTAATATGTATAATTAGTTAGGTAATATTAAAAAATTGCTGGAGGAAAAAAAATGTTACATAGAAAAACAGAAGCAAAAAAATAACAAGTTCATTAATAAGCCATTTGAATCCCATAGATTTTTATTATAATATACTAGATGTAAAAAAAAAAAAATTATAGTCATGGAATATTGAGCGTTTGACGTTTTGGTTGGCAACATATTTCAGTTTTCCTTACATTTCAACACATCCTAGATATCTGTTCTCTAAACCTTAATAATTAAAATGAAATCTGAAAACAATTAGTCGTTATTCTCTATAGAAAAACGATGTGGTCTGGAACCAAAACGTCAAAAATCCTCAGGAAAAATGCCTCACTTGGATTCATACAAAATTTGCTAACTACGACATCAAGTATATTATAATAAAAATCTATGTTGTATCCACACAACAACTAGAATAATTCCAAACTTTACCTACACCAGTCACATTTGTATTAAATTCATAAAAACAGTTTCAGTCATTTTTAAACGGTAAATAAGTACATTTTTAGACGGTAAAATATGCTTTTTTTAAGTCGATTTATGTACTTAAATAGATTTACCTAAATTTTTAATTGAGTCACGTTAATTCTCACCGTGCGATATCCTATCGTAAATATTTACAAAGGCCGCGATTCAACAAGATAATAATGTTATTTTTAAGATATTACTGTACCTAGTGAATCAATAAATCTTATCAAAACAGAATAAATGCAGTTGAAATGAGTACGCTTACAAGAGTTTGACAGGGTAAGAAATGAGGACACTTGGAAAGAAAGAATTAAGAACGAATGACGAAGGAAATATACAAAGCTGACAGGAATGGAGTGAGAGGTCGGGAACGTCCGAGAAAAGGATGAAAGGAAATATGACATTCGGTTCTCTCTACCAAATAAGGTACATGGTGTGATGGTACATCATATTATGTGAAGTTATGTCGAAGAATATATAATAATATAAGAATAAATGTTACCGTGCCAATGAATGAGAGACTTGATGAGTTCGCAGCCGTCTAATTTGTTATTGTTGTCGGCGTCATGCATTTTAAAATAATGGAACTGCAGCTCCTGTTCAGACATCTTACTTGTGTCTATCGGAACCTCCATGTGATCCTGAATGTGTCTGAAATGATTTAAAAAAAAAAAAAATTAAACCTCAAAATAAGGCAACGCCTGGTGCTACATGATGTATAATTCATACATCTGGGTGGGATGAGGTTATCACAAAATGAGGCAATGCCTGGTGCTACATGATGTATAATTCATACATCTGGGTGGGATGAGGTTATCACAAAATGAGGCAATGCCTGGTGCTACATGATGTATAATTCATACATCTGGGTGGGATGAGGTTATCACAAAATGAGGCAATGCCTGGTGCTACATGATGTATAATTCATACATCTGGGTGGGATGAGGTTATCACAAAATGAGGCAATGCCTGGTGCTACATGATGTATAATTCATACATCTGGGTGGGATGAGGTTATCACAAAATGAGGCAATGCCTGGTGCTACATGATGTATAATTCATTCATCTAGGCGAGGTGAAGATATCACAAAATGAGGCAATGCCTGGTGCTACATGATGTATAATTCATACATCTGGGTGGGATGAGGTTATCACAAAATGAGGCAATGCCTGGTGCTACATGATGTATAATTCATACATCTGGGTGGGATGAGGTTATCACAAAATGAGGCAATGCCTGGTGCTACATGATGTATAATTCATTCATCTAGGCGAGGTGAGGATATCACAAAATGAGGCAATGCCTGGTGCTACATGATGTATAATTCATTCATCTAGGCGAGGTGAAGATATCACAAAATGAGGCAACGCCTGATGCTAGATTATGTATAATTCAATTTATACATCTAGGTGAGGTGAGGATATCACAAAATGAGGCAACCTCTGTTGCTAGATGATGTATAATTCAATTCATACATCTAGGTGAGGTGAGGATATCACAAAATGAGGCAACCTCTGTTGCTAGATGATGTATAATTCAATTCATACATCTAGGTGAGGTGAGGATATCACAAAATGAGGCAACCTCTGTTGCTAGATGATGTATAATTCAATTCATACATCTAGGAGAGGTGAGGATATCATAAAATGAGGCAAAGCCTGGTGCTAGATGATGTATAATTCAATTCATACATCTAGGTGAGGTGAGGATATCACAAAATGAGGCAACGCCTGGTGCTACATATAGTTCATACGCCGAGGTGATGTGAGGTTATCAGAAAAACAATGCTATATAAGTTATACTACAACGCTATATATTTTGTTTTCACCACTTTTGAGTATTTGGTTAACTTCCAATCTATTAGTTATATAAACTAACAACTGAATGTTTTTGAATTTTACTGCCCCAATATCTTTTGTTACAAGTACACAGTTAATCCAAACATTGCTGTTGTCAACCATTGTTCATACATGCTCAATAATAGATATTGATACCAACATGCCATGTCCCCAATAATGAAGAAAACCAAAGATAATTAAAACCATTCATTTCACTCAAATATTTTTCAATGTAATTTATTTATTTTTCATTGTATTTGTACGCTCTGCTTTTGTTTACTAGTTTTCTTTGTCAGTTCTTTCTAGCAATACTAATTGAACTGACGAAATAAAAAAAAAGTTGCAAACCCCTTAACTTGACATAATATAAGCACCAACCACCTCTTGTTTTGCACACTTTGAAAAAGATTACTGGATAACCGAAACTAGTCAGTGTCATTAAATAACTAGTAGAACTTAAAATTGTAGAACAAACTTACTAAAATTAAAATTATGTATAAACTTAGACTGAAGTAGACTTATAATATATGTTTGCCCAGGGGGAAGGAGCGGTTATATGGGGGGCTGATGTGCTAATGGCTATAAAGTATTACTTACCTTATTTGGGAGGCCTTGAAGGTATGGTTCTCGTGGAAAGACACTGAGGGTTTGAAGCCCTGTTCCACTTTCTTCGTTTGGGCAGAATCGAACTGCCGGACGAATGAACCTTACTCACGTTTGGATTTGGGATCGAACCAATCGACGTGTACCTTTTTCACGATTTATCCACACGTGTAATATGGACAAATCGTCCCCCAATATACTATACGTTACCGGCAGTAATCGTATAGCATAGAAATGCACAATATTAAACAGATTATATGAGAGCAGTGGGTATTTCAATATAATGAAAGATGAGTTACTTACAGGATTTATTTGAACACGACTTAATATAATTACAATGGTATTTTAAAGATCGATTAAGATTATTAATTACGACTACGAAAATTCGCGAATACAAATTGAAACGACGAGGTGCAACAGCTTCACTGGACGGGAGTCGGCAGCAGATAAACCGCCCGCTGCTCGGACCGCTGTCAGCCGGGCTCGACCGTTCGGGTCGCCTGGTGGGGGGAAAGGCCAGTTGGCTTCGCCCGCCACAGTTACGTCTCCGAAACTATTTGACATGAAAATATTCAAACTTGGTTGAAAACAAAATATTAATTTATTTTAATTATATTAAAAAAAAAACAAAAATATAAAATGCAAATTTCGAATTAGCGGGAACGGATTTCAACGATGGGGATCATGAGTGGAGAATGAATATCCCAAACATATTAGCTGTACCCAATGTAATCATAACAAATTTCACATTGATATTCATGGGGCTTGGCCTCCTCAAGGAACCGTTTCCATTGCACCCTTTAAAGTGGTACGGCTTCTTTTCCTTTTCGTTTCGTAATCATATAGGTGATTAACCTGTCTCATTCTAGGTTCCTGGAAGGGCTGCTACTGGGTCGAAGTCTCGCCTACGTCCGCTTTCTATTATGTAACTGTGACACTGATGGTAATGTGGTATATTGCACAGGGGTTCGCGGGGCCTAAAGAGACCACTCACAGACGCTAGAGATTCAAGCTTTTTCTACTTCTCGGCCAACTAACAGGTACTATGTCAAATATTAATTTAATACACACCCTAAAACAAGTTGCCACATTCTGGAGACTTAACGATATTAATAGTCTCACAGATCCGGAATGAAAACACAATTGAAAACTGTGTCTCCAACGGGAATCGAACCCGGAACCCTTGGATCAGCAGTCGAAAGAGCAGCCGAACACGAAAGTGTTGCTGATGGTGTGCAACTTGGGGTTACATAGCATTTTATAAAAGTACATCTTGGGATAGTCATACCCCACCATGACCCTGTCAGCCTTTTAACCCCTCTTCACTTTGATAATAAGCACACTATTAAAAATATTAATAATTGACTTACTGTTTTTCGTGTGCAATATTGCCGGGACTCAACAGCTGGGGATTGTGATGGCCAGATTGGTGCGCTGCGTGCGGCTGATGACCTTGTGGCGCACCTAAACAAAATAAGTAAATTTAAATTTAATATTTTATGGCCACATTATGGAGACTCATGACATTGGTCGTATTACAGATCCAGAGAAATCTAACCTGGGACCTTTGCTCAAAGGTTATGTAGATTTTATTTTTATTTATAATAATTATGAAAAGAGCCGATTGGCTCATGACAATAATTTATATTTAGCATTATAATTGTAATATAGTAGTTGTTCATATACAGCAACACTTAATACTTCAGTTCTTGATACAAAGTCTAGTTTTCAATTCCCGTTGGAATGATTTTACATTCATAGTTTTTATTTGTTCTGTCAATTTATTGTAGTCACAGAGTCCACAGTCACATTATACTTTCATGTCCAAGTTTTATTTGTAGCTTTCTCAGTTACAAAGTAATGTGTGTTGTAGTTGTGGATTTGTATTCTCTGCTTAAGTCTTTGTTCATTTATATTTTGTATATTAGTTTTAATGTTTCATACTGTGCCATCTTCTGTATGTTTAGTTTCTTTTGTATATAGATATTTGGATGGTGTGTATGAATTTAGACCGTAAGTCATTTTTACTATCCTATTTTGCTTTCATTGTAGTTTTTGTATTTCTGTTTTATTGTCATTTGCCCAGAAAGGTATTAGGTACCTATGTTAGATTGCTTTTAATGTATGCGTTATATATTATATAAGTTCTTTCAGTTTTTTTGTTGCCTCATTTTTTATTTTGTACATTAATGCTGAGTACATTGATGCTTTATTTATTAATTTGTTTATTTGGTTCTTCCAATTCAGTTTCTTGAATGTTTTCTTCTGTTTTCAGGGTTTTAATGTTTTTTCTCTCTTTATTTTCTATGTGTATTATATGACATATATTTTCATTAAATTTTGTTTGTATCTGTCCATTTTTCTAGTATAATTAGGTCATCTTTGATGTTATTTTCTGTTTCTTTATCATTTGTATTTATGTAAAAAGATGGCCATACCATCTGCAGAGGTCATTGTTTTATCTAACCATCTGAGTCACAGAGGCAGACTATCATGAATAAACAAGGGGACACCAACTATTAGGCTTTGGATCCATTGTATTCTTCCGACACTTCTTCTGCTCGGGCAGAAGGAGTGAAGAAGATTCGGGCAGACAAAGTGTTGGAAGAACAAGGTGTCCTGACGATAAAATATGAGTGGCTGGAGGCAGTCTGTCCAGGATAGAGAGCTGTATCAGTGGGAGGTAGAAACACAGAATTCGGAAGATTGTTTCACAGCCAGGCCACTGTGTCAGGAAAAGAGTTCTAGAAGCGAGTGGTTTGTGAATGTTGAAGGTTTACTGCAAATGGGTGCTGCAACTGAGTAAAACGTGTGACTCTATTGCGAATGGGTGGGGAAGGAACTGGAGATGCGAGTTCTTCTATATTTTTAATCTTCTATTACTTACCTTGCTGTTGATGGTGTTGTTGCTGTTGCTGTTGTTGATGGTGTTGTTGTTGCTGTTGCTGTGAATGCTGTTGCTGTTGTTGCTGTGGCTGCTGATGCTGTGGAGCGTATTGATGCTGTGGCGGAGGGGGTTGATACTGCGGCTGAACTGGAACTTGCTACAATAATAACAACACATTTAATATTTTTCTGATTCAGCTCCTTCCACATACATGATTACAACATTTCCCAAGTGGATTACTAAAGAAGCCAGGGATGGATCCATCACATATTCAAATAGTGCAGTTGCACTAGGCGCAAAGAAGTCTGTGGCGCCAAAAATAATATTTATTTGCTGGAAACTATATCTATTATGCAGAGACAATAATTATCTAACATACATACATATCATTAGGCCATTTCCCTATTTAGGGTAGGCAGAGAGAATCGAACGCCAGACTCTTCTATCTTAACATACATATAACGTGTCATACATTCTCTCCTATTATTCTGACTTCATATATCTTTCAAAATCACATTTATATCATGACATTTTATATAGAATCCTGTAGAACTAATTATATATTAAACTCATTTGTCAATAGAGCGTGTACTAGCTTCAATAATAACTGTATAACCACCACGGAAACATTGGATCCTTTAAAAATAATTGATAAAATCAATAAATGGATATACAGTCTCCTGAATTTCACTTCATGTTGTTTCTTCTTCATCTTCTTCTTTCTCAGCCATCTCTCCACTGCTGGATGTAGGCCTCTTCTAAAAGCTTCCACTCGTCTTTTTTCTGGGCTTTTCGAACCCATCCGCTTCCAGCGACAGGGACAATATCACAGGCCCACCTTTTCTGGGGCCGGCCTATTCCCCTTTTCATATCCCATGGTCTCCAATTTAGAATTCTGGGTGCCCATCTGTCCGTGTCATGTTGTTTACTAACGCAAATGGTGGTTTAAATGTTTGTATTGTGGCAGAATACCTACATGAATACTATGGTATTTCTGTCATAAGTAAAATTCATTAAAAACAATTAGAAAAGGTAATGACTTGCACTGTGTCACTTTCACTTTTCTATACAACAATAATGCTGTCATACCTGTAAATGTTGTTGACAATGCGGCAGTACAAACAATAGGGGTATATATCGAGGACAGCAGATGACCCATTATCTCTTTACCTGTAAAACTTGTTGGTGAAAACATCGACCTGATAAAGTACTACTCGCGTGTGTTATTGTTATTATTATTCATTTGTATAAATTTATTCTGTGTTGGTGCTAATATACCAATTGTAAGTTTTCATTTGTTTGTTATTTCTTATCTTTTCTCTGTCTATACCCCTACCTAAATTCCTTTTAGAGCAATAATAGGTATTTCGCCCTCCGTGAAATACACTCTCTAATTGATTGTGACTTATTGGAACTTAAACATTACTAAATAGAGTTCGCACTCTATTTAGTGAACAGTATTCTGTTCTGGTGACCTCTCTTCCAACACGTCACAACAAAGAGTTCATTCTGGATACCTAAACTTAAAATTCCCTTCTGGAATCTAGACATAGAACCCAAGTGTGGTATCTATCATTATTTAGTAACCTCCCTCTGGTTACTAACTTACTTAATTGACCTACATTGGTCACTCGCCTTAGTATAATTGTTTTGTATGATGGTGTGTGTTTGCGATTGCGCGTTGCGCGTGCTGACATATTATGTTCGCCCCCCCCTCCCCTTCTTTGTTGGTTATATTTGGCGAAATAAAAACTAAGTATACATATAATTAACAGAGTATTTTATTTTATTACAATCGCGCGTCGCGTCGGTATACGGTTGACAGTTACTTTTAAAAGCATAGATATATATGAAACACAGATTATGGACAATACAATTTCAAATCACATTTCAACACTCCCACCAAATTGGCACCATCATAATACTAGTGAAAGACACAAAAAAAAATATATATGTATCAATCAATTGTAGTTACAAAGATTGAGCTAAATTCCTATCTATTACTCCCAACATTGACCTTAACTTCTGATAACGCTCCCTCGTCAGTGGTTTAGTTAGTATGTCAGCTATTTGCTTTTCAGTTGATACATACTCTAGTGTGAAAAGGTTTTCATTGAATTTCTCCCTTATAAACTTGTATCTTATGTCAATGTGCTTGGTGGTCTTATGGTTATTGGAGTTCTTGATATATTTGATTGTACTTTGATTGTCAATGTGTAGACTGTAGGTCAATTTTTCATTGTCAATGACTATGTCATTTAATAATTGTTTTAACCAAAGTAATTCTTTGGTGGCTGCACACGCTGCCATAAATTCAGCTTCCATAGTGGATAAAGCAACGGTTCTTTGCTGTTGGCTGCTCCATGTTATGGTTGCGTTCATTGTCATTGCAACATAGCCACTGGTTGAACGTCTACTATCCAAGTCACCTGCATAATCTGAATCTGAGAATATATTAAATGTCATGTTGGTAGTAGTATCATAATAAAGACCAAAGCTGGTGGTATCCTTTAGATATCGTATAACTCTCTTTGCCGCAATCCAATGTGTCTGACTATAATTGTTTAGGTATCTACTGAGTGCACTAACGGCGAACATGATGTCTGGACGGCTTACAATGGCTAAGTACATTAATGAGCCTACTATCTCCCTATATGGAGTGTTGTCATCAAGCGGTTCTCCTTTCTGAAGCACAGAGTGTGGATCTGCTGGGATACATAAACTCTTTGCATTTTCTAAATTCCATTTTGTTACCAATTGTCTGACATATTTTTCCTGATGAAGAAAGATCGCATTTTTGTAACGGAATCTGTCTATTTGAATACCAACATAACTATTGACCTCTGTGTGTAGCGTTGTCTTGAAATTAATTGTCAAGTCACGTATAATATAGTTGATGGTGTCGATGCTCTGTGATATTAGTAGTCCATCATCCACATACAGCAGCAAGTATATTTTGATATTCCCAATAAGACTTGTGTGTAAGCACTGATCGGCATCACTGGCTACAAACCTATGTTTCTTCAGAAATATGGTAAACTTGTCGTTCCAACACCTCGATGATTGTTTGAGGCCATATATAGATTTCTTCAATTTACATACTAAGCTAGCATTATCTTGGTCGAGTCCCTCGGGTACTTGCATGTATATATCTTCCTGTAGTTCACCATATAAGAAAGCAGTTTTAATATCGAATTGATACATCTCCAGATTGTTCATAGCTGCATATGAAAGTAAGAGGCGAATTGTATCATATCTGACAGTTGGTGCAAAGGTTTCTTTATAATCAATTCCTTCTATCTGTGAGTATCCTTTGGCACATAGTCTTGCCTTATATTTAACTTCTTTGTCCATGTCTTTAAGTTTAAATACCCATTTACATCCAATAACATTTACATCAGCAGGTTTGGGTACCAACTGCCATGTATTATTTTCTTCGTGAGCTTTTAATTCCTCTTTGATGGCAAGATTCCAGTCGGTAGACTCGTCACAGTTGATGGCCTGCTTATATGTTTCCGGTATAGATTGAACTATATTTGCTTCATACCTTTTTGGTTTGTTCAATGTATCTCTTACTCTTAGCGTCATTTTTCCAAATTGTGCTTCTACGCCTGATTCAGAATTAGCACTAGATTCTGGCATTGGTACAGGATTATCATTATCTTGCACCATATGGGGAATATTGTCTTCCATAAAGTTTTCAAATTCATTGTTGTCATAAACTTGAAGAACATCATCTTGTTGAATTGAGTTATCTTCAACTACGTTATTGTTCTCACAGCTTGGGAATTCTATGAGTTGGTAATCGGAATCTTTTATCTCGATGGGCATTTCTTCTTCAGTGAATATTACATCTCTTGATATAGTTATTTGTCTGGTGGTCATGTTGTACAACCTGTAGTTACTGGAGTTCGATTCATATCCTATAAATAATAGCTTTTCACTTTTGCTATCAAATTTCTTTCTTCTTTCTTTAGGAATATGCATGTAGCATACTGTCCCAAAGGTTCTGAGATGTGAGAGATCAGGTTTGGTTCTAGTCCATTTTTCATAGGGTGTCACCTCCTTCTTTGATGATGTTCTATTAAGAACATACACTGCAGCGTTTATTGCTTCAGCCCACAAGTATTTTGGCAAGTTTTTGGCGTATATCATTGATCGAGCACTTTCTACTATGGTGCGGTTGGAGCGCTCACTCACACCGTTTTGTTGCGGAGTGTAAGGAGCTGTGGTTTGTAACTGTATTCCACGTTGGGCTGCAAATTCTCTAAAGAGACCATTGCAGAATTCTGAGCCATTGTCCGTGTGAAGTATTTTAACTCTAATGTTGTACTTATTTTGAATTAAGTGGACATAATTTTTGAACGCTTCCAGTGCGTCACACTTTTGCTTCAAGAATGTAACTACTCTAAAATTGGAGTAGCCGTCTGTGAATGTGATGAAATATTTGCTCCCACTAATTGATGGTGTTTCTATGGGGCCACACAGGTCACTATATATGATATCTCCATTCTCGTGGCTCACCGGTAATGTACCTTTCAGAAGTAGGCGATGTTGTTTCCCTTTCACACATGCTTCACAAAAGAAATCATCATAGTTATTGATTTTTATGCCTTTTATCAGGTTATTTTCAATCATGTGTTTTATGGTGTTTATGTTTGTGTGTCCCATTCTTTCGTGCAACTTCTTCAAGCTCAATGAAGTTACTGTGTTGCATTCACTTTGGTTCACTTCTGTTTTTATGAGCATGGAATACAAATTATTTTGGGACCTTTTTCCACATGCCACCAATGAACCATTATCATAGATCATGGCATTTTCGCCCTTTTTAATGATTGTCATGTTTTTTTTTGTTAGGACACCTTCTGCAAACAGATTTTTCTTCAAACCAGGTATATACCACACATCCGACATGGTCGAATTTGACCACTGACCTTTAACGAGTACCTTGATGTTAACTTTTCCAGTTCCTTTTACCACAAGTTCGGCGTTATTTCCCAAATTAACCGAAAAGTGTGTGCATTCTTTGAGGTCTTGGAAGAAATCTCTTCTATAAGTCATATGAGCTGAAGCTCCACTATCCAGGATCCATACATCAGAAGGATCAGTTGGCAATTTCATATCTTCTACATTAAATGCTGAACCACTGTTGAAGAAACTGTTGTTGCCGTCCCTCTTATTTGGCATATTACAATTCCTGGCCATATGGCCAAGTTTGTTACAGTTGTAACATCTAATAATTGCTTTCCTTTTGTTTCTGACAGTTGACAACGCAGTAGCATTAGGCTGATGATCCTTTTCATTATTTGTCTCTTCATCGAGTAACCTGGCTGTCAAATTGTCGATGGTTTGCCTCCCTTCGTCTAGTGACAGCCATGCTTGTCTCAAAGATTTGTAATTTTCTGGCAAGTTGTTTAAGATTTTTGTAATGATGGCAGTGTCACTGATTGATTCGCCCGCTTCTCGCAATTGACGAGCTATGGTTTCTATTTTAGATATGTGACTGCTCATCGACGCGTCGGTTGTAATTTTGTGATTGGAAAATTGTTCATAAAGGAGCATTTTATTTAACTCTCCCTTTCTGTCGTAGATTGTGTCTAATTTTTCTATTATAGATTTCGCTGATGAACAATTCTCAATTAGCGAAATTGTCTCCAAGTCTAGCGCCGATGATATGAGGAACATCGCTTTGGCGTCCGTCGTCGATTTTACTTCGACTTCCGCAGCTGTCAACGCCGTCGTATTATACACAACATTGTATAATCCATTAGCCTTCAAAGCACAGTTGAGTTGAAATCTCCACTGTCTGTAATTGCTGCCAGCAAACTTTGGCAATACGCTGAAGTTGATGCTCATTGTCGGAGTTCGAAAACACGTGGATATCTGACGAAGAATAAAAAAACGTGATGTCGGCGAACTTTATAATAAACACAACTTTACTGAGGCTTTATTAACTCTGCACGCGACTTCCTGGGCCCATAACCTGTTGGTTATATTTGGCGAAATAAAAACTAAGTATACATATAATTAACAGAGTATTTTATTTTATTACAATCGCGCGTCGCGTCGGTATACGGTTGACAGTTACTTTTAAAAGCATAGATATATATGAAACACAGATTATGGACAATACAAATAATATCTAAGTATTATAGTTAATAATGGCGCCAATTTCAAATCACATTTCAACATTCTTCCCTTCTCATATCCATCTCCATCAATCTGGCAGTGATGATTATATATTTATATATTGTTATACATTATTATAATATGTTATATTCCAAATGTGGATTCGTTCATGAGAATTCAATTCTCTTAATGAATCGACATTATTAAGCCAAGATGCGTGTACGAAGGAAAATTTGTATGGTGTAGTGGACTTTTTGCATGCTAATAACACCAACTAGAGGCTTCGCAGCATATATTTTCCCCATACATGGATTTACTCAGAATTCGGAGTAGAACATTTTATGTGAGTTTTGTGTGTGTGTGTCTGTGTGTCCGTCCCCCCTTTATAACTTTTGATCCGCTCAATTTACAGAGCCCAAATTTTTAGAATATATAAACAGTTATAGGCCTACAAAACTTTTATACTCAGAAGTGTGAATTTTTGTTTCAGTCAGGGGTTATCAACTTTTGAAATTTTGGTTTATTTTTCCATATATCTCAGAAACGATAAAAGCTAGAACGCTGAAATTTGTTATAAACATAGACAAATACAAAATCTCAAATTAGTTTTTTTAAAAAAATCCAGGGTTTCTCAAAAATTTTTTATTAAGAAAAATATTTTTTTTATGATAAATTTATGAGTTTAACTGCCTATATTTCCAATTTTTTTAAAAATATCAAAAAAAGCCGAAACACCCCAACTAGACAATTTAATTTTATATAAAAAATATTAGCATTGTATTAGCACATCTCAAATTTTTTTTAATAATTTTTATAAAAATTGAATTTAGTGACGACATTGCTTCATACAATTTGTATGGCAATCGCCTAGGTACACACAATATCTAAGAAGACTTAATTGTTTGATACTAATCTCCAAACATACATACATACCATCATTCTGTTTTCATATTCTGGGTAGGATCAAAGGACTGACCTCCATACTATCCTATCTTGACATACATACATATGTAGGTACATGTGTTGTATAGAAAATCAAATATCTTAAAATATTAAATAATTTGTATTTATGGGATTATAGTTTGGTACTTATTCTTCAACTATACATACTATCGCTATCGACAGTTGGATCTCATGTGTTACATGCAACTAGTATGTATTATGTATTTGTAAGCTCTAAAAAAATGTAAAATGAAATGTAAATAGATACCTATATGCGCAGATGTACACTAAAATAACAGGAAATATTGGCGATATAAATAAGGAAATTATTTACTGTATATTATCAATTGTAAACAGCTGTATTATTTCTAAATAAAACAAAAACAACTCTTTCTTGGCCGGTCCCTACTTCTCATTCCACTCTTTTCAGCCTTGTATACTTTCTTTGTCAGGCGCTTTGCTCTACATGTCCGAACCATTGCAAAACATTTATCTTCATTCTACTCACAATATATCTCTTTCAATCTCATATTCTCTTCTGATATCCTGATTCCTAATCCTATCATAGATTGTTTTTCATAGTGACCTCATTTCCACAGCGTTAATTTTATTTTAATGCACGTTCTCTTCCACGTCCGTATCTCACTTGCATACATTATTGTTGGAATGACGATTATCATATAAAATATAAGTAATGTTAAACGCACCTGATGCTGCACATGATGGGGGACATGTTGACCGTGTTGCTAAAAAGAAAAAAATATATTATTGTTGCAAGAATCAAAAATAATCACAAAAAAAATATTTTAACTATTGGTAATATAGGCTTTAAATTATTGACAACAGGCTATACACGGTGTATCATGAGGAGTGGATCAACCGAAGCAGGAAGGTAGGGGACCTCGATACCTATCGATCTAACCCCCATGTATGTTCAGCGATATTGGGTGGTTTAAAAGTTATGTACACTTTTGTGAAATTTTAATAAAAATCGGATTTCAGAATAAACTACATCGCTACAGACTGTTATCAGGCTCCACTAATATTCAATATTCTTCCCGACTATCTTAAATCAATCAACTCCTCTCTCAAATTTAATAAAAATATCAAGATGTTTGTATTGTCTGAGGATGGCAAAAGTATTCTTTCATCTTTAACCTTCCTAACTTGAAATATATGTTTTTTTTCTTTTTTATTTTTTATTTGCAATACTCATGTTACCCTACATATTATATTTTTGCTATTGTTTTATTTATCATTTATATTCTTTTATAAGTACCTAACCATCTGGCGACATTAGTGACATGTTGTTCTGTATAATAATATTTTTGTGTCATTTAGGTATGTCTGTCAAAAATGTGAATTTATTTAACCTCGATACAGGTTTATCCTAGTGAGGTTGAATACATTATTTCATATTAATTGTACTCAATAGATAGTAAGTAGGTACCCAACTGGCGACATTAGTGACATGTTGTTTTGTATAATATTATTTTTGTGTCACATTTATGTCTGTCAAAAATGTGAATTTATTTAACCTCGATACAGGTTTATCCTAGTGAGGTTGAATACATTATTTCATATTAATTGTACTCAATAGATAGTAAGTAGGTACCCAACTGGCGACATTAGTGACATGTTGTTTTGTATAATATTATTTTTGTGTCACATTTATGTCTGTCAAAAATGTGAATTTATTTAACCTCGATACAGGTTTATCCTAGTGAGGTTGAATACATTATTTCATATTAATTGTACTCAATAGATAGTAAGTAGGTACCCAACTGGCGACATTAGTGACATGTTGTTTTGTATAATATTATTTTTGTGTCACATTTATGTCTGTCAAAAATGTGAATTTATTTAACCTCGATACAGGTTTATCCCAGTGAGGTTGAATACATTATTTCATATTAATTGTACTCAATAGATAGTAAGTAGGTACCCAACTGGCGACATTAGTGACATGTTGTTTTGTATAATATTATTTTTGTGTCACATTTATGTCTGTCAAAAATGTGAATTTATTTAACCTCGATACAGGTTTATCCTAGTGAGGTTGAATACATTATTTCATATTAATTGTACTTAATAGATAGTAAGTAGGTACCCAACTGGCGACATTAGTGACATGTTGTTTTGTATAATATTATTTTTGTGTCACATTTATGTCTGTCAAAAATGTGAATTTATTTAACCTCGATACAGGTTTATCCTAGTGAGGTTGAATACATTATTTCATATTAATTGTACTCAATAGATGGTAAGTAGGTACCCAACTGGCGACATTAGTGACATGTTGTTTTGTATAATATTATTTTTGTGTCACATTTATGTCTGTCAAAAATGTGAATTTATTTAACCTCGATACAGGTTTATCCCAGTGAGGTTGAATACATTATTTCATATTAATTGTACTCAATAGATAGTAAGTAGGTACCCAACTGGCGACATTAGTGACATGTTGTTTTGTATAATATTATTTTTGTGTCACATTTATGTCTGTCAAAAATGTGAATTTATTTAACCTCGATACAGGTTTATCCTAGTGAGGTTGAATACATTATTTCATATTAATTGTACTTAATAGATAGTAAGTAGGTACCCAACTGGCGACATTAGTGACATGTTGTTTTGTATAATATTATTTTTGTGTCACATTTATGTCTGTCAAAAATGTGAATTTATTTAACCTCGATACAGGTTTATCCTAGTGAGGTTGAATACATTATTTCATATTAATTGTACTCAATAGATGGTAAGTAGGTACCCAACTGGCGACATTAGTGACATGTTGTTTTGTATAATATTATTTTTGTGTCACATTTATGTCTGTCAAAAATGTGAATTTATTTAACCTCGATACAGGTTTATCCTAGTGAGGTTGAATACATTATTTCATATTAATTGTACTCAATAGATAGTAAGTAGGTACCCAACTGGCGACATTAGTGACATGTTGTTTTGTATAATATTATTTTTGTGTCACATTTATGTCTGTCAAAAATGTGAATTTATTTAACCTCGATACAGGTTTATCCTAGTGAGGTTGAATACATTATTTCATATTAATTGTACTCAATAGATAGTAAGTAGGTACCCAACTGGCGACATTAGTGACATGTTGTTTTGTATAATATTATTTTTGTGTCACATTTATGTCTGTCAAAAATGTGAATTTATTTAACCTCGATACAGGTTTATCCTAGTGAGGTTGAATACATTATTTCATATTAATTGTACTCAATAGATAGTAAGTAGGTACCCAACTGGCGACATTAGTGACATGTTGTTTTGTATAATATTATTTTTGTGTCACATTTATGTCTGTCAAAAATGTGAATTTATTTAACCTCGATACAGGTTTATCCTAGTGAGGTTGAATACATTATTTCATATTAATTGTATTCAATAACTTGTAAGATTTTTATAAATATTCATTCATTCATTCATTCATACCATCACGGCATATACCACAATGTGGGGTAACCAGCGAAAGGTGTGCATTGCCTTATAAAAGGGAGAATAACACATCTATATATACCCACACACTAGTCTCGTTTCACCAAAAAAGGCACTTCATTCAGAATGAGTGGTGAACCTTATTGCTGAACTATGTAAGATGTTATTGTTGCCTGTTGTATTTTCGATTACCCGGCTCTTACGGGACACTCGAAAACAATGATTTAAAAGAATGGAAGCACTATTCTAAGCCGGTGCCTCACATCTAATTTTTATAAATAAAATAAATAATTAAATGAATTAAATAGAAATGAAAAAAAATCAGCTCAGAATTATAATAAACCATGACGCAGTTACCCACAGTTGGGTACCTGTGGGGATAACTGCAACAATAATTTTACAATCCCAACTGTAGGCTCACTATAATATACAAGTCAACAAATAGTATCATTATACAAACAAATGAAAGATAGAGTGACCATGCATTATTCTATCACATATACACTATTAAAAACATCAAGCATATTTACGAAATTGGAACCAACACGAGAGTGGACCAGTTTTTTAAATTTTATAATCGTTTTCACAGACTCGATAGAAATAGGGAGAACATCAAACATAACAGGTGCTATATAAAAATAATTTCTCTGAAGAAATACAGTGTTCATTCTGTCTGGCCAGAAAACAAATAAAGAAATATTAAACAGAAGTCAGAGTGTAGCTTATGAGATTCCCTATCAGCCCTCTCCGATATGACGTCAGCTTTAGAGTATAATATAACTGGTCATGTAGTAGAATGATATTTACCTGATAATTTTGCGGAGGAACTCCAGGTGCAACTCTCTGGGTGAAACTGCAGGATAAACAGTGGAGCAACACACCACATAATAATCCTAACCTCATCTTGACTCTTGTGATATTATTTCTGTAATCAATCATTGACTTGAATAATGTGTTGCTAGATAGCAAATATATTTTTTTTATTATTATTATTAATCAAATCAATACAAATTTACACATAAATTACAATTAAAAAGGTTTACAAGTTCCATGATATGATTCATAATAACCCTCTTTAATTGAGATAAGATCTCGTGTTAAAAGAGGGTAGTATCTATTTTGTATTGTTACATTCACCAAAACATTGCACATCTACTAACAAATAAGAAGCTACATATACAAAAACAAGAATGGAATAAACAAAATTAAATCAGTACAATTTTTTGATTTTATTCTTAAATATATTATAATTTTTTCGAGTCTAACGCTACATCCTACGTAGGCGATTAAATGCGAACGCGATTGCGAAGCAATGCGGTGCGGATACAAGCGAATTCAATGCGATGCGGTGCGACGCGGCGGCTCTGTCCTACGTGTGCGCGAATCGTTCCCTCTGCCGCCAGCTACTGTCATGGATGTACGTATATAAAATACTCAAGAAGTATGTACGGCAGAGAAGTGAAACTAATATTGTGTACTTAGAGAGACATATTTATGGGGGATATCACGATTTGTATGAAGAATTACTTGATCTTGAATTAATAAATGAGACTGAATTTACATCTTTCCAGGAAACATATCAAAATTTGACATTCGTGCAAGCGAGAGAAAACTTTGTGTGTTTTGAACAAACACCCTATTGTAAAATAGCAATAATAAATAAATATGTTTACTTGTAGTCCCATTTATTTTTGCCAAATCCTAAATTTCGCGGTTCGACAATAATTTGTCCCATAATATGGGACGTTCATGGACAGAAATTAAAATTTCTGTTTCTGACATGTCAAAAAACAATGGCACCGCTATCAATTCGCGCGAAAATATCAAACCAACTGATCGCGTTCGCTTCGCATCGCGCCGCATCGAAACCAACTCGCGGTCGGTAACGTAGGACACTACCATAGTTACCGACTGTTTGTTTTTTTCGCGCCGCGCCGCTTCGCATTTACTTTGAATCGCCTACATAGGACGTCGCGTAAGATTCAAAGGGAGTTTACTAAACCACTTATTAATCAAACAATAAATTATTTTATTTTGTATCGCTTCTCAGGCAACAAACATGGTAAATAGTATTTTAACACACTCCCAATAACAAGTTGCCACATTCTGGTTACTTGGGTGTTCACAGATCCAGACTGAAAACACAATTAAAAACTGTCTCCTCCGGGGATTGAACCCGGAACCATTCACTCAATAATAATAAAGACAATTTATAAAGCGCCGTTTAGTGACAATCGTGGTCACCTCAAGGGCGCTTTCAGTTGGCAAAAAAATAAGTTAAAATTAGTCCTATAGCTAACACATTGAGAATGGTGAAACAAAAAACTTAAATCACAAATTAATCTCGTTATATACATATTACATAATCCAGATGAAATTAATTATAAAAAAATAGTCGATTCAAAGTAAACAGGCATAATATTTAGTAAACATAATATTATTGAACGGATGAAGGACAATCTGGATACGATTTGCGGAAAAGATGAGTTTTTAATTTCTTCTTGAATTCATTGATATTTTCGGCACATCTTATATCCATTGGAAGATTGTTTCATGACTTTGGTCCAGAAACGCCAAAAGATCGATAAAGGTATATTGGCTTCTTTGTGAGATTGGTTTCTACGAGTTTTTTATTGGATTGGGTCATTGATCTTAGCGTACTTTGTTTATTGTTAGGTGAAAATGGAACATAAAGTTCCAAGAGTCAGATATCTAAATTAAGCAACCAAAGGCTGAATTTATAAAGAAACGCATCCAAAGTTCTGCATCCTATAGATCGTACCAGATGGATTCAAAGTTTCTTCGTCATTCAGACAATTTATTCTGTGTTCTTCCACTCTATTAAGCACTATAAGGATACTCTGTTGAAAAATTTTCAAAACGTACCCTCCAATAAAATGTGTTATTTTCTGGTTTGCATATTTATATGTATACAACTTAAAGGGAAGTAAAGAAGATTATAATTCAATTGTTATTTTTTTAGGGCGCTGGTCGATTTACTAATGATATTAATAACAATTAAGCACTACAAATAATAACACTCAATTATTATTATTACCATTATACACTTCCTCAAAAGAATTAGCAGATCAATGTGTAAATTGTAAATTATTTAATAGAACAAAATAATATGCAACAAATGCATCATCAAGCTTTTAATTGGGAATAGTTCACCCATCCAGATACTTAACATATCAAAGGATTAGGCTCTGAGGAGGTCTCTATACTACCTATCAACCCTACTGATTCCTGAATATTAACGTTTAAAAAATCTTTAACGATTCCACATGTATTCATTATTACCGTTTTTTTGCATTTTTATTAATAAGTTTTTCGATAAATCTAAATTTTCTAAATTACGGATTAACGATTTTGGAAAAATGCCAGTGGCTGAAATAATGAACGATAATATTATTATTTTACGAGAATGCTGAAGTCTTTTAATCTCGTTACCTAAAGCGGTTTATTTTCTAATTTTTTCATCAAAAGATTTTATAATATTACTAGAATTTGGAATAGCTACGTCGCTAATGTATGTTATTTTTTTAATTTTATCATGTACTTATTATTATATCGGGTCTGTTATGTTGAACTGACCGGTCAGTTATTAATCATCTTCTTCTTTCTCCTTAGCGCTTTTGTCCCGTTTCTATCGGGGTACGCTTTGACCATGATCCTAGAATTGGCGAGTCTGGTTATTACATTGAAGCGACTGCCATCTGACCTTCGTGACCCTTAGAAAGGGGAACCAGACAAATTGAATCATTATTACTATTAATTTTTGTATCTCCAGCGTGTGGAGGAAAGAAGGCTGATGAAGATGACGATCAAATAATCTTCTTGACATCTTGAAACCACATTTATTGAAATACACGGTGCATCCATACGGCGTCATTAGCAAACATTGTAATTTTGCCTCTACGGGCAATGTCGTCAACGTTACCGACGATTCAATCCATGTGGTCCGTACAACACGGTATAGTGGACACAATTGTACATTATTTATTACTTAAATAGCTCTTGTGATCTCAAATGGAGGAACATTGGCCGTTTGTATATTCCTATCAAAAGAATTCTAAAATTTGTTTGATACAATGCATCCGATGCGGAATTGTAGACCTTCATTTAGTGATACAAGATCACTCCAAGGGTTCAATAGCTTAATTGTTGGCTCTGTGTAACTAAGTATTTTTGAGTAATTTAGGGAATTTTATTCCTCTGAGCTACATAAATTATTTTATTTAATATTGTATTAGAGACGAAGTTGGAATATTGATGGAGAACCTGGAACTCAAGGCACATACACTGATCACTTTATGCACTTGTGCATAAAGTGAAATTACGACAAAATAGATTATCTTTGTATGATGAAAACTGTCATCAAAACACGAAAAAAAATCATATTTACTTTTGGTAATTATTTACAAGTGGTATAAGTCTTCAATTTTGCTGAATTTTTTTCTATAGATAGATAAAAATATACAGATTACGGGAAAAATAGTAATTTTCCCGGGAAACGCCTAGAAAAATTAAAAAAAAATAAAATTACATTACGAAAAATATATGAAGTTTCCCAAGCAAATAGTTGCTTTTCTGACATCTATGGGCGAATATTCAAACTAATTGTTAGTATAGAAACACGCCGCGAAAATCTGAACTAAATGAAAATTCTATGAAATATCGAAAATTAATAAAGTTTACAAAAAAAAGGTTATAAAATATGTAAATGCTACTTACATTTCAGTAGGGCTAGCCAAGATGCAAAAAACGAAAACGTTGACGCTGAACGTTATTTTTTTTGTATGGGATTTGACGTTTGATAACGTCATCAAACGTCAAATCCCATACAAAAAAAATAACGTTCAGCGTCAACGTTTTCGTTTTTTGCATCTTGGCTAGCCCTCCAGGTCTTGAATTTTTTTAACACTGAACCTAACCTAACCAATTTTTACCAAAAGTTTGCTTAGAATAGGTTGGTTAGGTTTGTATTTAGTTTTTATTGCGACTCGCGTGAGCGAGTTGCATTATACATTGAGTGACAGTATGTAATGCAACTCGCTCACGCGAGTCGCAATAATAAATACATACAAACCTAACCTAACCAATTTTTACCAAAAGTTTGCTTAAAATAGGTTGGTTAGGTTTGTATTAACCAACCTATTATTATAATTTTGATGATGTATTCGCATTTGTTTATAATTTACAAATAAATTATATTTAACAACAAATTTAGGTAGTTGTATGGTACCTACCAGTTTTAATATTTTTTATGTTATATTTTTTCGCAAATATTGTCTGTCATATATTTTGTAGTATGCATTTATCTGTGGTTTAGTTTTCAGTTTTATGTCGCAGTTGTCGTATTAACTCGCGTATTTAATCGTATTTAATAAACGTTAAAAATAAGAAATAAGTAATGATTTTTCTGGTTTTTTATCGTGAAAATCGAATGTTTATAGATAATTTGCGTGTTAATAATGTGTACATTGTGATTTAATAAAAGTATTGTTGGTTATTTGACTTCAAATGAGAAAATAGTCACGTGCAATCTCGGCGATAGGTGTCGTTAAATCGTACAAGGTTTCATACATTGCAATTTTATTTTTTTCAATTTTTCTAGGCGTTTCCCGGGAAAATTATTATTTTTCCCGTAATCTGTATATTTTTATCTATCTATAGAAAAAAATTCAGCAAAATTGAAGACTTATACCACTTGTAAATAATTACCTTACTTTTTAATGAATGTAGAATCTGTTTAAATTCTGTGAATATTTGAGATTGCACTGATTTTTAATCAATTGTAAATCTGACCAACAAAAAGGTACTCGCTTATAAGTTAAAATCAAAAAATAAACTTAGAAAAATGAGTGAAAAATATAAATTGAAAAAGTTTTATATAAAAAAAAATTGGTTATCTTAAAAATATACTATTCTAAATTCAAATGATTGACATTCATATTGTCAATTGCGAAATACAGTTTCTATGACTTTCTCTTATCAATTTTTATGTGAACACACTTTCCCTACAAGACCCATTAAACAAAATGTAAATAAAACAATATATATAATGGGCATGTAAACGTTGATAAATGATTTCTCGATCAATTGAAGAATTAAAAAGTGTTTTTAAAGACATATTTGTGTAATGAATTATACTTAATAAAATGTTTTCTAAAAATTACAATTGAAAGTCAACAGATGTTAGAAAAATGAATGGAACGAATTTAATTCATCAATGGCGAGAAACGTACTTACATCACAACTAATGTAAAAAGATCTAACCATTCTCACCTTTATTGTAATAATATCCACGTACACACAGAATTCCCTAATTAAATCGCATACAGGTAAAATCTACTAGCGGCACAATAAACGAAAATTAAAAAGTACACGTCAGACGAAAGTGACATTTGTTCTTCTTCTTTTTCTTCATTATTTCATGACTTTATTATAACAATATACGTAATTGGCCAATATTTTTTTAAATGTTAAACTTTCTTTGATCTTTATAACTAAATTTTTTTTGTTATATTATTTATTTTAATCTTTTTCTAATCACGATGTTTTTTTTGTTATTTTAAAAAAGAGAAATAAAGAATTCTTAAGCTCCAGGGGCAGGGCCCGAACGATGTCTCGATAGTTTTATTTCCTTCGACATGTACGCAATGAACGCCGACTGCGTTCGACGAGCGCGGCTCGTAACGACGCGACCCCATAGGTTTTCATATAATATACTAGATGTCGTAGTTAGCAAATTTTGTATGAATTGAAGTGAGTCATTTTTCCGGGGGATTTTTGACGTTTGGTTGGCAGAAAACATTGTTTTTGTATAGAGAATAACGACTTACAGTGGGGGCTCAAAAAATTAGAGCCACCCATAATTTATCACAAAAATTGTGTTTCAGGTTCATAATCAGTATTAAAAACTTTAGATATGCTATTTATTGTTGTTTCAGTTTATCACGCCATTCCTTGTGAATATTTTTTTAGAATAACAACACTGTTTTACTGTTTGTTATGAAGTTAGCTGCGTTACAATGAGAAATGTCACAGTTTTACACCACGTGTGATATTGAACAATAGCAATTTATTCTGAAGTTTTATGGTTTATAATTTTTATTTTACAAGAATATTCGTACTTCTTTCTTTTTTTATATGCAAGTAAGTTATTTTTACTATATTCCATTATTTATTTCATTTATCAAGGCTTTTTTATATACTTTTTTTACACTTTTTGATAACCTCATTTTTTTCAAGTTTTTCAAAAATGGGCAGACAGCAGGACATCTCTTCATCCAAACTTGGTCAGATCCAAGGCTTCATATTGAGTGGAAACCATTCAAATAGACAGATTGCCAAGTCTCTTAAGGTTTCCAGAGCAACTGTTGATAGAATTAAGAGAAAAATGGACAATAATGAGCCCATACAATCAGTTAAGAGGAAAAATTGTGGGCGAAAGCGTATTACAACACCACGAACTGAAAGAAAAATAAGGGATATTGTTCTTGAAAATAGAAGAAAGTCAAGAAAAACGCTTAAAGAAATAATAAATGAAGAAGGAATTGCAATATCTCTTGGTACGCTTCGCAGAAGACTGGCAGAACAGGGATTCAAAGCTTGTAGACCAGCAAGAAAATCGAGACTTACGCAAGCAATGAGGGAAAAACGTCTCCAATGGGCCAAAGATCATCGCCATTTTACTATTGAGGATTGGAAAAATGTAAGTTGATGATGTAGTCATCATACCATTACAATTTAAAAGGATAAAGGCTCATTTTTCAGTAAATTAGAATGTTTTACCAACTCTATGTGAATATTTTCTCTATTTCTAGGTTTGTTACCCGATGAGTCCTGTATTGAAATTTTGATGGATAAATCAAATTTTGAACGACGAAGAGAGGGTGAAAAATTTTAGGAAGAATGTCTCGTGCAAAGGGTGAAGCACCCATTAAAGATTATGGTCTGGTCTGTCATCAGTGGTCAGGGTACTGGAAGACTGTACATTGTTAAAAATACCATGCGTCAGGACCAATACATTGATGTCCTCAAAGATAAACTGATTCCTCAGGCAATGGAATGGTTTCCAAATGGAAAATTTATATTCCAACATGACTCTGCACCATGCCATAAGGCAAAAAGAGTCTCATTGTTTTTACAGGCACAAAAAATAGATGTCCTACCCTGGCCAGGAAACTCTCCAGACCTAAATCCCATTGAAAATTTATGGGAACTACTAAAACGACGGATTTCGACCATATTGGTCACAAATAAAAGGGATTTGATAGAGAGATTAATAAATATTTGGCATCATAATGATAATTTAAAAAAACAGTGTGAAAATTTAATAAACAGCATGCCTAGAAGAGTAGAAGCAGTGATTGCTGCAAAAGGTGGACATACAAAATATTGACACGCATTTGGTTTTCATATGTTTTTTTTCAATTCTAATAAATAAATTCCTTTTTTATATACATTTTTCAATTCTATATACCCATATTTTTAAAATACAATTGATATATAATGGTCCGTAAAAATGAAATTAGAGAATTATACCAAAAAAGTCTAAAAATAGTAAAAATGTTGGGTGGCTCTAATTTTTTGAGCCCCCACTGTATATGAATAGTTTTCGGATTTATTTGTCGAAAAAAACTAGTTTGTACATCAAAGTTATAAAAAACAGTTATCTAGGAAGTTTTCAAAAATAATCGGCGGTTTACAGTGTAATTATTGATATATTAACATTTTAGTAATGCCTAGGATCATTAAATTTCAGTGATTTTGTATTCAATAATCTCAATTACGGTTTGTTATATTTTAATTTAGCTTTACCAATATTTTCTTTATTAACTTTATAATAGTATAAGTAGCGTAATATTACGAAAATACATCGAGTAGCTACGCAAAAATCAGATAAAGGATTAAGCGATTTGTATGTCACAGATTTTTCCTTTGGCAGCCCCTTCCTGCATTCCTTTCTAAATATTTTTTAGTTTTTAACCGTTTTACATATCTCATTTGTTAATAGAAACATTCTAAGTGATTTAATTTATTTAGATTGAATTTTTAACAGTGACTGAATAGGTATATGCTTTGTAGTAATTATGAAATCTGCCATTATATGTGGTACTTCCTTTTATAAGGTATTGAACACCCGTCGCTGGTTACCATTTGTGATGGTATGTATGTATTGAGCTCCGAAACGAATCAACAACTGTTGTTTCTTGACATCCCAAGAAACAACAATTAAAATTTAATCCTAGTTAATCAGTTTAATTATGAATTAATATTAAAATTATTTAATCTTAACTTAACCTACATCTATATTATTTCATATTTTTCAATTTCAAAATACCAAAATGATTACCTGTGCATTTGTATATTATATCCGTTATTGTATCGATAAGTACATCCATATCCAGAACATGAAACGGGCATTTTTAATAAAAGACAATATCACGTACCAAAAATAAACTATTACTATGAATATCGAACGTAAATAATTTAAAATATAGCTAGTAAAATAATATCGTACATAACTTTATTTATTAAACTTTAAAAGTTTCAAAGTTTGTTTTCACACAAAAAAGAATCTTCACGCATTTTACAAAAAGTGATATTGATGAGACCTCTCGTCTACCACGAGGAAACATCAAGCCAAGGTGTGGGGAAGAAAAGGATACAAATGATGGCGACACTAAAAAATTGTTTTAGTACGGCGCTTTTTTATTTATAATATTCACAAATGGTCCATGGCAAAAAAAAAAATTAAATAAAAACAACAGACAACAAATAAAACAGACACACGTGGCATCTACCGAAACGAACTGTCAAACACACGCGAACACACGAAAAGACGCCGACCAGAATATACCGCCCCAGGGTACAGCGACATCCTTCCTCCAGGCATGTCACTGTCTTCCACGTGGTGACTGTAGTTCGGTGGGGCCCAGACTCTGCGTCAGGATAGCAGGTCTTCCTCGTGTCCGGCGGGGTTTCTTCTTCTCCTTCTGATCTCCTCCTCCAGACCGTCACCCATGGCTGGCTCTGTGCCCCACGGCACGCTATGACGGCGCATCTCGACAGAGGTGGCATACCAGCTGGGGCCTCACCGGAGGCGAACCGACGCCCCAGACGACACGGATTGCCCCTCGTGGTCCAATCTGCGAGCCGCCGCGTTCCCTACGCGGTGGACCCACACTGCGCTCTGCCTCCAACCTCCTGTCCTGTTGATGCCCTCATCTTGGTTCTGGGGCACCATCAGCGTCCATGCGCGTGACGGGTCCTGTCACACAGACCTCCTCGTGCTCTTGAAAATATGGCCGCCATCGGGATGCGCGTGTCGACCGATGACGGCGTCGTTCCGTTCGTTTACCACAGCCGTTCAATAAAAAAGATGTTTACACTACGAATGTCAGATGCCAAGCGAGCGCATGCCATAGCGCGTGCTAGCTGCTAGCTGCAAGTTTCGTTGCTCGCCCGCAACGAGCACTAGCTGTTTTCCGAAATGTTGCCGTGGAACAAAATAAAAATCATTGTTTTTCGGCATTTTTTTTTCGGGCATAACAATATAATTTATAAATTAACACAAAAAAAAAAACAAACGAATCAATGAAAACAATAAATAATATCCTTTATTTGATAAATATGTCCACTTTTACTAAATAAAAATCACCAATTCGAAATATTATTGAAAAATACGGAAAAGTTATGGAAAAATGTATGAAAAACTACAATTTATTGCCAGCCAAGAAATAAAGCGCGCGAAAATTTTAAACTCACTTTAATTATTAGGTACGCCGTCTAGGTATATATATTTTATGTCTATGCGCGACCCATGTCTGTTTCCGACTTTCACCTGTATTGTCACATTTTTGAGGTTAGCTTGTCAAAAATATATTTTTGTAAGTTTTTTTTTCCTTTATACTGTCCATATTTTTTATCATTTTTGTTTGTGATGTGCTAATTTGGTGCCAAATTCAAACAAAACAGAACGCGAACAGGAGATGTCGCGTCAATCTTCCCTGCTTTCTTGACGCGAAATCAGTCAGAATTCGTAAGCGGAGTAATTTTCTTGAATTTCAGGGTCGTGGATAAGTTGTGCCTCTCTTGACACAAAAATCAGACACCAAGATCTTTTGACTCTGCCTCACGTTGGGCGCCAACTTGACACCAACTCGCCCTGATAGAGTCGAGAGGGCATACAGTATCTAGTGAGGACGTGAGTCGTCCGGCACAAAAAGACCAGCGTCTGTCTCGGATCGAGGGAAAAAAAAATCAGGTTCACTCACCCAAGGACGCGGTCTTCTACCCCTTGACCAATCTGCTGGAGGGGACGTCCAACATACCACACCAGGCGTAGCTTTCTGGCCACTCCGATTCGTGACGTCCTTGGTGTTGGTCCTGATCTAAGGACAGGGGAGATGCAGGGAGAGAACAGCTTCTTCCACGCAGGTACAAAGGCCCTACTTTGGTGCTGATCACTGTTTCCTCAATCGCCGACATCCCTCGTCAAGGATTGTCAAAGTAATAAGATCAAAAAATGACAATAAAATAAAAAGAACCTTTGAGAGACGTGCAAAGATTGACGAAAAAAATTAACTTCAGGGTTCTTCTGCGAAGGCCTTTACATTCACAATGATTTCCCTTTGTTGATTGGATATGGATAACGGTAACGGTTTGTTGGATTTTTTTTTGTTCGGGTGACGTTCCGTCGACTCGTTTGTTTTTGTGTAAATTCATCGGCGGCAGGGCCGATTGTCGGTTCTTTTCATTAAAAAATCTTCTTTCAAAACTTGAATAGTCATGTGGCAGGTGAGAACCGGAGCTACCACACTGTTAAAAAAACTCCCGAAAAACTATTCACAGACAATCCGTCGAGAAAAATATAGAACGATCTGGGTAAGTACCCACATGCGTCAGCACGTTCATGGCCGTTAAAAGGAAAGAAAATATTGGGGGTGCGTGAGAAAAATAAAATTGGCAATATCTTTTTGTGACAACCATAAATTTCCAATCTGGCTATGTTTTATGAACCATTCTTAATTTTCATTTGTGTCGTCCAAAATTGACACTATTTATATTAATCGTTGTGATGTCTGACGCGACTTCTATTCGCGTTTTATTTGTTTTACAGAATTAATTTATCCAACTTAGCATGATCTATATCCCTGGGAAAATTGTGGCCCGCCGTGTCTATTGGCGAAGGTCGCGAGTAATATACGTCAAAAATCAGAAAAACATTTTTTCAAAAATAAAATAAGGAACTAGAAATTTCCCGTTGCACGGTTTTTTTTTCATTTCCAAAGGAAAAATTTTCGCTGCGCGGTTATTTTTTTGTTTTATAAATTCTTTGAAAATGAATTATATATAAAATAATAAAAATATATTTATGTCGCCCTAAGCTTCACGATTGAGATTTTTAATAGAGTGTGATGAGACCTCTCTCCGACCACGAGGAAACATCAAGCCAAGGTGTGGGGAAGAAAAAATGGTGACTGGTCTATGGCAATTAAATAATAAAAAAAAAACAAAAAACACAACAATAACAGAGTACAAATAACAAAACAAAAAGAAGAATAACAGTCCAACTCTTAAACACAACCGAGCACGAAGAGACGCCGACCAGAAGGTGCAGCCCCAGGGTACAGCGACATCCTTTCTCCAGGCATGCCACTGTCTTCCACGTGGTGGCTGAAAGTCCGGCGGGGCCCAGCCTCTGCGTTAGGCTGGCAGGTCCTTCTCGTACTCGGCATAGTTTCCTCTTCTCTGCAAGGCAGTCACTCATGGCTGGCTCCGTGCCACACGGCAACGCTATGAAGGTGCATCTCGGCAGAGGTGGCAGGCCAGCTGGGAGCCTCACCGGAGGCGAACCGACGCCCCAGTCGACACGGAAAGCCCCTCGTGGTCCAATCTGCAAGCCGCCGCGTTCCCTGCTGCGGTGGCCCAACACTGCGCCCTGCCTCCACGCCTCTACCCTGTTGATGCCCTCATCTTGGCTCCGTAGCACTGGCAGCATCCATGTGCATGACGTGTCCTGTCAAGCAGACCTCCTGCGCCGTCGAAAATATGGCCGCCATCGGGAGCACGTGTCGACCGATGACGGCGTCACACCAAACCGTCCGTCGCCCACCAGAGTTGAACGCCAAAGAGAGCGCGTGCCATAGCACGTGCTAGCTGCAAGTTTCGTTGCTCTTCCGCAACGAGCGCTAGCTGTCTTCCGAAATGTTGCCGTGGAACAAAATAACAATCATTGTTTTTCGGCATTATTTTTTTCGGGCATAACAAGTGTTATGAGGGAAGTTGATATTTCCATAGGTATTGTGATCGATATATTTCCATGCATTATGATATCAAAGAAACCCAAAAACCATTATTTTACTTCGGCCTAATGTATTTCTTCTATTAATTCTAGGAACGGATTATAGCGGCCCCCCAGGCCTTGTTCATATATTTAAGTATTGTCTTTTCTATTGAAAATAAATTTAAAATGTAAAATGCATCAAGCAGATTCCTGGAATCTTGGTTGGCACCCGGCGGTACGGATTGATTCTTCAGTTTAACCACCCCCCCCCTCCCCTACTCCATGTTTCACGGGCGCTGGGTCACCCGGCTGTAGTCAATCAGTTGTCATTCGGTAGGAGTCGGTGGTAGTAGTTCAGTTGTCATTCGGTAGGAGTCAGTGGTTGGTCGGTAGTTGTAAAGACCCGCGTGCGAGAGTGCGAGTTTGCTAGGCTATCGGACGGACTTAGCATTTTTTTTTCTAATTGTATAAAGTAGTGAATAAGTGTGTTTCAGGTCCATATAACCAAAGAGGGGTGAATTTAAGATAGTTTAAGTTACTATTAAAAATAACTTTTAAGAATAAAAATAATTTAAATAATCGCATAATAGTGAATAAGTGTGTTTCAGGTCCATATAACCAACGAGGGGTGAATTTAAGATAGTTTTAAGTTATTTTTAATTAATATAAAGTGATATGTAGTGTAAGTGTTTCCTCTACAGTCCCGTTACGAGACCAGCAGTTTGGTAAGATCTTTCCAGTTATGTATATATTATTTTTACCATGCCTGTATTTGTATGTATTTGTCTTTTCAGGCACATCGCAGCCGATTGTGTTTTATTTGATTTTTATTTTCAGGGGCAGAGTTTAATGTTTATTTTTACTATGCTTTTCAGCTTCTTTAGTTATCAATTTCGCGTCCCAACATGGGACCAATATATTTCTTCCCAGCCTCCTTATATCAATCTCGCGTCCCAACTTGGGACTAGTATTTTTCTCCGCCTTCTCTAGATATCAATTTCGCGTCCCAACGTGGGACGAGTATATTCTCCTCCTTCTCTTCAGATGTCAAAGTTGAATTTAACTACTACGGCCCGATGTTTACTTTGAATTTCTGAATCTGGCCCTTTGTCCCAAAAGTTTTCTCAGGCCTGATCTATATTTTGTCATATATTGCGAAGTTTAATTTCATACATCTGACATGGAAATCTTCCTAATGCAAAGATAAAATAGAATATAGTGAAACCATATAATTGCATATAATCTGTCACCTGTCACTGAATAAAACTGTATGATAGTGATTTTTATATTTTTCAATATGCTCTCGGAAAATATAATTACTCTTCCTTTTATGTAGTTAAAGTTAGACGTTTATACCCCAACAAAATGTGTTCATTATTGAATCAAAAGGATTATTTAAATAATGAATTGAATGATGCAGAGAATGATTTGAATCGTTGTTTAATTTGTCAAAACGACAAAGGTTTAAAAAACTTGGATAGCCACTGTAACGAAGGGAATATCGAAAACTACGTAGAAATTATATCATCGTGTTTCAACATACAGGTTATACATATTGTATGTTTAAAAAATGTACCAACACATGAATTGATGATATTTGCTACATAATAATATAGTAGAAATCTACGTTTAAAAACACAATGGAAAATAAAGACAAATAGAAATATCTATCTGAAAATACAAGATGCATATTATTTCCTTTCCTGATTTATCTTTAATTGTTTTTTAAAGTTTTTTTTTCAATAATTTCCTTTAGCAGTTTGAATTATTTAAAATTAAATTTCACAGTTACTCCTCTGGTAAAATATTTTTCCCTTTCATCTGTATTGAAATATCATTGTTATTTTAGTTTTGGGATCTGCAAAGAGGGAGTAAAGATTTAAAAATATGCGAAGATTGCATAGATCACTTGAAGATGTGTTTTTTGTTTCGGAAAAAGGTCGAGAAAGCATATAATAATCTATTGTATGTTACAAGTAATAAAATAAAATGTGAGTAATAAATAAATTTGTACATTAATACTGTTGCGCTAATGTAATGTTTTTCAATCCTGGCACACATCCATCAATATTCATACATGTTCATCTGTTGTTCAAGCTTCTTAAATTATTTACTAGAAAAGAAAATAGAAAAACTACAGACAATATATTGTTCAAAAACATAGTTTCCGGAATGAGTGGACTATTACTATGCTAAATGATTTCAAGTCTGCTCAGCAATACATTAGAAAACTGCGTAAAAAGAATAGTTAAAAGTGAAATGTTATTCTCTGGAGTTTGAGTATTTTCCACATATTCGAGACAAAATTGCAAATATAGGTGATAATGTCACGTGACATTTTAAAAGTATTACTACGTCGATGACTGTTAACACTGCATTATCTTTATAACTAAAAATAATAATAATAACTTTATTCCAGTCCGTGAGCAGGGGGGGTGTAATGCTACACAGACCATATATTATACATACAAAAATAAGAACAATTAAAAAAGAAAAACATAGTATGAACAGAATGAGAAACAATGGAAAAAAATATATATATAAAAATAAAACGCATTAATATAAACATTAAAATAAAGATAAACACTAGAAAGCCGTAGGTATATCGTCATTCCACTAACACCCGCATCCACCTTTGCGACAATTTCGGACACTGGTGCTCCTGTACTGCTTTTAAGATCAGACTTGGTTATTTGGTTATTTCATAGTGTATTTTATATACCACGACGTTGAGAAATGTGACAAGTGAAAATGACGTTGAGGAACGTCCATAATCCTCCACTTATTATGTACCAATTATTTTCGAAAATTGGATAGTCAATAAAGCCACTTAATATGTTTGCTAATTTAGTATAAACTGATCATTTAAGTTGAATAAATTACCCCCTGATATATGGAGATCAGAGTATTGACAATTTCAGTAAATTATTACATCATCATCATTGACCCTACAGCCCTGTGTGGGCCCTGACCTCCTCCAGAATCATTCTCCAGCCGTCCCTGTCCTCTGCTGCTCTCTTCCAGTTTGCAATTTTGATCGCCCTTATGTTGTCTTCTGTGTCATCCAGCCATCTTAGCTTGGACCTGCCTCTACTTCTTCTGCCCTTTAGATTAATGTTAAGAATCTTTTTGTGGATACGATCATCCATTCATCCGGCGACATGTCCCAACCAATTTGCACAATGCTGGTTTATCATATGATGCCTGTAGTTTTGATTATATATCGCATCCTCCGTAGTCCATTATCCTTTAGTAAATTATTATATTGCAACTCAAAATATATTTTTTTATTTAGACAAAAACAAATTCTTTACTAAATAATTTACTCGATTATTTTGTTTTGTAGAACTATCAATTAGTGCCCTTGAAATAATTTACTTAATTTTCCTATTAAATCGATTAAAAATAAATCTATTTGTTTAGTAAAGCATTACCATGTATTTGTTTTATTTTTTCAGGCGATGAAATTAAGATAGAATTTTGCTCTTCGTTTGAAAACTTACCAACTATTTTTAATGAAAACAGCAAATCAAGTAATTCATTATTAGATGAAGATAGTACCACTGCAGACAATATAGAACAAGAAGAACCTACTGACAATTTATTCTTAGATTCAAAATTAGATAATGAAAATAATTCAACACGTCCTGAAAAAAAAAATATCAATACACATGATAAAGTTTTAAATTTAGAGTCGACAGTCTGTTCAATTTGTAAAAAATCTTTTAAATCCTATCATCTTTTATTGCCACATTATGACGAACATTTTACAAAGTCAAAAACAAAAACAAAAGTTTTGTCGCAGTGTAAAAAGAGATCACGGAAACACAGCAAAGCACATTTAAACCCGCAAAAAAATTACACAACGAAAGTTACGAAAGAAAAATATTCGAAATCGGATGAAGATTTTTCTGTGGACTCAGACGAGCTTGACGTTGCTACCGGTCACAATCGAATCCCTCATCCACAAAGACACGTCAAACCGGTGTTAGAACCTTCGTGCAAGGAATGCCCTATATGTTTCAAATCATTTGTATCGTTTTCGTTACTCTCGCTGCATTTTAACAAGCATTCGCCGGAGTTTCTGTGTGAAATCTGCGGAAGCGGATTCAAAACTTTTATCTGTTTCAAGGAGCATAAAAATACTCATTTGAATTTGCGGTTTCCATGTTCGCTCTGCAGCAAAACCTACGCTTCAAAGAATTCTGTGATTCAACACGTCAAGACTTTCCATAAGAATATTAAGCTGTTTATTTGTTACTTGTGCCCTTTGAGATTTAACAACTCGGTCAGTCGACGGAAGCATCTCTCCGATAAACACGGTGTAGAATGTGCTATGCACCCGTGTCTCCAGTGCGGCAAGAAATTCTTCAGTGCTCACCTTATGAGGAAGCATTACAACAGATCCCACTTGAAGCTCAAAACGTATTCATGTACAGAATGCGATAAGAAGTTTATTACGAAGGCTGAGGCTACAGACCATATGTCTAAACACACAGGTATATTTTTTCAAACATTTTAATGTTCCTATCTATATTTTAATTCCTGCCAAGTTGCTCACTTAGCGTTTCCTGCCATCGTGGATCAATAGACATCACTAATCAGCTTTTTAATTTACTTTTCAGGTGTCAAGAGCCACCATTGTGATATATGCGGAAAATATTTTGTTAGTAAGAAGAGTTTGGTGGAGCATCTTAAAATACACAAAAATATTAAAAAACATGTGTGTGAAGTGTGCGACAAAGCATTCGTGCAAAAATGTGCACTCAAGAGTCACACAAAGACACACCATAAAGTCTAGACGGTTAATTGTTAACCAAAATCAAACTGAATGAAAATAAACCATACATCATAAGATATCTTTATATATATACATAATAATTCTTCTGTACGTGTGTATATCACTGAACTCCTAAACGGCTGAACCGATTTTGATGAAATTTTTTGTGTGTGTTTGTGTGAGCCTGAACGGTTTAGATTCACAAAATGGAATTTTAAACATTAATAGGTATATTAAAGTAAAATAAAAAACATGATTTTTTATAACTATAAATTATTATAGGTGGCAATAATGTCGAATTAGTAATGTTTAGTTTTTTCCATCTGACAACACTAAGAAATCTGACCATATATGCTGTATTGCAATTATATACGAAATGACAATTAAATCTAACCTCAAAGTGTTAGCGGCTCATCGAACAAGAAAATGTAAGTTTGCTATGATACATATATTTTTAAAATATATGTATAATAACAAACTTACAAAAAAATATATGTATCATATATTTTTTTGTAAATATATGATAGGTACATATATTTTTTTGTTTCACAAATACGGGCAGGACAACGTCTGTCGGGTCCGCTAGTATACTATATAAGTTAGTGTACATTTTTTTTACAATTTGTAACAGAATGAAGTATGTATGAGTACGAAATGAAGACACAAGGAAAGAATGTAAGATAAAGAAAGATGTAATTAACAGAATTAAAGTTAACACATTGAGATGATTTGGCCACTTTGGAAGAATGCCTGACGAAGAAAATGTAAAAAACTGTCAAGAAAGGAAAGAGGTCAGAGGTGCCCAAGAAAAGGTTGGCACAACTATGTGAACGATATTTTGAAAGACGGAAATGTTAGAATTGTGAACAACAAACCAACATGTATGAACAATGCATGAATGTTGAAAAGGCGATGAATGTGTGTCAAGATAGAAAAATATGGCCTTCGGTTCACTCAGCCTACCCCATTATAAATTTACAGTTTTAAAAGAAAACTAACCTATTTAGTTACATTTTATAGAATAAAAGATTAAATATAATTTTGATAATCAGCTTGAAATGAATATAGCATTATATTATGTAAACGGGGCATTATATTATGTAAAATTATCAAAAATTAAATTTTATTCAGAATTAAGTTTTTACAATTCCTAAAAAAAATTTTTGAACCCATTACCACCGACTCGCATGTTTTTTTCTTATTTTTGAACCCATTTCCACCAACTCACATCTTATTTTTGAACCCATCACCACCAAGTCAATTATTTTTTCTTATTTTTAAACCCATCACCACCAACTTCCATCTTCTTTCTTATTTTTGCACCCATTACCACCAACTCACATCTTTTGATCTTTTAAGTATCTTCACTACTTAGATGTGTTTAAATGTTTTATAAGTTATACCATTAAGTGTTAATGAAAACTTGTTATTAGCTTCTATTTTGCTATTTTCATTGCAGCCCAGGATGGGACTTGGCCTCTTTAAGGAATCATCTCCTGTCTATGGCAAATTCCTCAATCTCGACTCCATCCATCCATTGTAGCTTTAGCTTTCACACGTGTTGTGAGGATTCTTTTCAGCGCCTGGAAATGTCCTAACCAGGGGAGTCTCCATATGCGGTTCCTTAAATAACCAACCAAAAACCAATAGCGTACCTATATCCTTTTTACCAAGAACCTAATACACCGAGCTGTATGTTAGTGCAGGTCATGGAATGGTGTGGTTGGTCACTTCTAGTTGCCAGCATATAGGGTCTGCAAAATAGTAACTGGCCACTTAGTGGAACCTTGTGGTGGTTACCTTTATATTTCTGTTTTTATTTGTCAAATTTCAACAAATATAATATTCATTTGATTCCATGTTAATGTATAATGATTTGTTTTGAAGTAAATCTTGATATCATACATACATATAAAGTTTATTTGAAATACTTTTACTGGACACAAAAATCTAACTGGACACGACAAAAAAATATAAACACAAGGTATAAATACACCACTTTAATTATTCAAAAGGTTTAAACTTACAATGATACCAAACATGAAACAAGAATGGAATTTTGAAGCAAATTTATGCAATAATAAAACTAATTGTGTAACGATGTAGCTTTACAGTAACTGGCTGCCTAAATTCAGAAAATACGATTTTATAATTTGTCGAGTCTTTGCCAATAAATCTTTCAATTATAATATCCAATTTAAAAATTGTTCAAATTTGTAATATAAACAACTGGCCACACTATCCAGTTACTATGTATTGATGAAAATTAAAACTGGCCGTCCCAGTATAAAACCTTTCATATGAGATATTTAACAATTGTTTTATATATGAAATTAGAAAAATATATTTAGAAGTAAATGGGAAATAATTATGTTTTGATGTTAACGGAGTGCTCACATAAATATAATTACTTGATAAAAACATAAGAAAACTTTTGTTAAGCAATGGTGTACAACTGGGAGAAGAATAAAAAGAATTTATTTTACAATTAATTAAAATAAATAAAACATAACTTTGTGTGCAACACTGAAATTAAAACTTTTGTAATAATTTTAGTGTTGCACGTTAACAGGATGTTTTCCTCCTGTTAAAGGTAACAAAGTTCCCTTCCTCAGGAGGATACGAAGTATGCTTTGTAAAATTTGTGTTTTATTTAATTAATTGTAAAATGATACCACAAAGTAATAAACAATCGTTTATTGATGAGGAAACATTTTAATAAAAAATGTGCGATGTTGGAAACAAAAAATGTTTTAAATGGACCATAAATGATAAACATTCATTTTTACAAACAATATTTATCAAAAAAATGCACACTTATTATTTTTTTTTTAGTTTAAATTATAGTGTGTCTAGTTACTGTCACTGTACAGTTACTGCATCATTTTGTTTTAGAGCTAAATTATTTGCGGCATTTTCTAGATTCTTATTGTCATATAAATATATAAAATGTTGGGTTTCTATAAATAAATTTATGCTCGAATATATTTATGATTGAATGAAATATTTTTCAATGCACTGAACCAGTTTGATTTGTTTACATCTCAGTAGAGGCCTAGAAAAAAGTAGTTTTAAGAAACAGCGTAACTACAAGAATAACGTTCTATGCTGGATCACTTTATTACTAACTAACTTTAATGTCCCGCCGTTGGCCAAGAATGCAAAATAGTGAAGGAATAAGCAAATGTTATTATAATATTGTCACACAAAATTTTTGCTAAATCGGAATATGAAAAGTGCTTTGAAATTTAATCGAGTTTAAGGGATTCATAACAAATTTTATTTGAATATCACATTCTTTCTGTAACCATAGTAACCAATCGATTTGTAAGAAATATTGAATGGTTTGAATACATTTTTCGAATATGTAGGTACCTACATTGGTTTGTTCGAAGCCATAAAAACGAAAATCAACAATTGTCAGAAATATTGAAAACTAGCTTTTATGTCCCGCCGTTGGCCAAGAATGTAATATTGTGAAGGAATATTACATTATTATCATATTTATAATATTGTCACCCAATTATTTTGCAAAATCGGACCATGAAAAGTGGTTTGAAATTTCATTGTAAAATGTTCAAGTGATGGCCACAACCCATTCTTTTTTATATATTGCTATAAAGTGTGAATGAAGTATAATATACAATTTCTGCACGCATGGACTATGAGAAATGGTTTTAAATATATGACTGTTTATCAACGTTGTAAAGAGATTGGTTTGGCCACAACCCCCATTTTTAAATATTATCATCGAAATAAATTTTTATATGTACCTATTGAAAATTTAGTAATTTTGGATGTTGGGATGTGGTTAAAATTTGATTAAACAAATGTACTGAAAAGATCTAGTGTTGGTCACATCATAATATTCGTTTTTATATTTTTGCATCGAGTGTGCATTATATTTTTGCACAATTAGACTAATAGACTTAAAATTGACACAAAAATCTACATTAACGAAGAAGAAGACTTAAACTAGGGTAAATAGTTTTTAATTTGAATATAAACGTTGTGAAGAGTTCAGTAATGGCCACAACCCCCATTCTTTAAATATTATCAACTAAATCAAATGTGTAGGTGTTGAAAATGATTTAAAATAGGATGATATAAATGGTTTTAATTTGATTAAACAAAAGTATTGAAAAGATTCTAGTGCAGGTTACATCGTCACATCCCACAACCCATTCGTTTTTACATATGTATTTTCATCAAGTGTGCATATCGTTGATAATATTTCTGCACAATAGACTATTAGACTTTAAACTAACCCAAAAGTCTAAATAAAAAAGAGAAGAATAAGTATAAGACTATAAGAAATAGTTTGTATAAAAAACTATCCCAATGGTCTACGTAAAATAAGTAAAAATACATAAAATAGAAGAATTAGACTATTGGAAATAGATTGTATAAAAACAAACCAAAAGGTCTTCATAAAAGAAGAAAAAGATTAATCTATAGGAAATAGTTTGTATAAAATTCACCCAAGTTCTATATAAAATAAGAAAACGAAGAAAAAGACTAAAGGAAATAGTTTGTGTAAAAACTGACTACATAAGTAAGGTCTACATAAAAAAAGATGAATTAGACAATAGGAAATAGTATGAATAAAAGCTCACCCAAAGGTCTACAAAAAAGAAGAAGACGAATAATTTGACTATTGGAAATAGTTTGTATAAAAACTGACCAAAGGTCTACATAAAAGAAGATGAATTAGACTATAGGAAATAGTTAATATAAAAACTGATTCAAAGGTCTATATAAAAGAATAATGATTAAACTATAGGAAAAGTTTGTATAAAAACTCACCCTTGGTCTACATAAAAGAAAAAGAAATGAATAAGACTATTGGAAATAGTTTGTATTAAAACTCTCCCAAAAGTCTATGTAAATGAAGAAGAATAATTAGACTATAGGAAATAATTTTTATAAAAAACTGACCCAAATGTATACATAAAAGAAAAAGAAGATGAATAAGACTAGAGGAAATAGTTTGTATAAAAACTGTCCTAAAGGTCTACATAAAATTAAGAAGAAAAAGAAAAAGAAAAAGACCCGTCGCTTCAGACCCTTCAGTACCTCCCGTCCCTTCAGGCCCTTCAGTACCTCCCGTCCCTTCCCTTCATTACATCCCGTCCCTTCAGTCGGTTAAGAAAAGTTTAAATCCAGAAACCATCCTGGAAGAACCGTGAAGAGATGAAAGGACCTTCTTTTCCCAGGATACTCCACCTTCATAGGTAAAATTACTAAATACACGAAGAAGAAGAATAAAAAAGTTCAAATCCAGATACCTGCGAAGGTATGGAAGGGTAATTGGACCTTCTTCTCCCAGGATAGTCCAACTTCATAGGTAAAATGAGCAAATGCACGATGAAGAAGAAGAAGAAGAAAAAAGTTTATACCCAGAAACCGTCTTGGAAGACCTGCGAAGAGATGGAAGGACAGTTGGACCTTATTCTCCCAGGATTCTCCAACTTCATAGGTAAAATGACCAAATAGACGATGAAGAAGAAGAAGAAAAAAGTTTAAATCTAGAAACCTGCGAAGAGATGGAAGGACAGTTGGACCTTCATCTCCCAGGATAGTTCATCTTCATTGGTAAGATGACCAAATACACGATGAAGAAAAAAGTTTAAATCCAGAAACCTGCGAAGAGATGGAAGGAAAATGGGACCTTCTTCTCCCAGGATAGTCCACCTTCATAGGTAAAATAACCAAATACACGATGAAGAAGAAGAAGAAAAAAGTTAAAATCCACAAACCGTCCTGGAAGACCTGCGAAGAGATGGAGGGACAGTCGGTTTCTTCTTTTCCCAGGATACTCCCCCTTCATAGGTAAAATGACCAAATACACGAAGAAGAAGAAGAAGAAAAAAGTTTAAACCCAGAAACCATCCCGGGCACATGCTCGACAATTCACCAAAGTTTCATTGTAATCGGACAAACGGTTTAGGAGCACATCGCATACAATTTTCCGATAGGAAATCAGTATATTGTTGATTTGTAAGTAAATAGTATTAGGTAGGTACCTACCTACAACAATGTTCTAAATAAATTCAATTCATATCAAATTTTATTTGAATATCAGAATATTTCCGTTACCATAGTAACCATTCCAACATGTAAAAAATATCAAATGGTTTGAGACATTTTTTGAATATGTAGGTACCTACATTGGTTTGTTCGATGCCATAAAAATGAAAATTGTCAGAAAAATCAGGAAAAATCAAATATTATTTACAAATTATGCAATTTTATTATGCATATATCTTTACTAATAATAAACACATTTTTACAATATATGTCTTAAAACTTGCTGTAATGTCTTGTGTTTCATTTTATTATTTCATAATTACATTTATTTCAAAGGTTTATTATTTTTAAGAACATATTCATTCGGTAGTAAAATGAAATATTGTATGAAAAGATATTAAAATGGCGGCGTTTATGTACAAAACGCTTACTTTAAAAATAAGTTAAACATTATAATTATACAAAATATTCACCATGTTTTTCACTTAAATGCTAAGTTATACTTGAAAATATATTTTTTTCGTGTAAATACGTACTTCTAACTTTTAAACTAACAGATATTTGCGTGCAAAATGTACACTTTTTTGACAGATATGACTTGGAAAATTTTGTATGAAAAAAATAATTCTTGAAATATATTTACAATTCAACTTTTATCACATTTTTTTAGTGTAACACTGCATCAGGTATACTGGTACATGCTTGCACATAAATTAGATTTTAAGATGCTCTTGGTTTTTCAGAAGGCGCGAGACAAACACACACACATACACACTAACATCATTGCTTTATTACTTAAGATTAAAAAAAAATTTAATACACAAGGGTTATACCTTCTCTCTATTAACTTAACTTATTTCTACAATCTGTGTGTTCTGATTTATGTATGTTCAGACTCTTTTTGAAAATAAATGCTGCATCGCATTGATCACATTTATACGGTTTGATCCCCAGATGTTTATTGACGTGTCCCAAAAATCCTCTTCGATCGCTAAACTTTTGAGGACACATATCGCAGGCGTAAGGCTTTTCCCCCGTGTGCGTTCTCATGTGTATCTTATTCAGGTAGGCAAACCGAAAAGCTTTTCCGCATATTTCACATTTAAATGGTTTATGTCCAGCGTGCAAATTTTTGTGGCGATCCATGTTGCTGCGTAGGGTGAAAGTTTGGCCGCACTCTTCACAAATGTAATCTTTGGGCTGGTAGTGACTTCTTACATGACGATAGAGTCTGGACTTGGTGGCCAAACGTTTTGAGCATATATCACATTCATATGGTTTTATGCCACTGTGATTTATTAAATGACAATGGATGGCATTATAACTCTTATAATTTTTTCCGCACATCTAAAAATGTACAAAAATTATAATTATAAAACTCCAATATTAATACTGTCAATATTCTTCTTTTAATGTAGACCTTTGGGTCTGTATTAAATGGTCTGCTCCTCCTGGATGATAACAGCACCAAACTTCATCATATTGTGCTGTCCAATCAGTCTCACAGAACCCATATTCGCAGTAGACCGCTTATAAGATGGAGTAATAGCTGGGAGTTTTCTTCACAATCAATATTGACAAATAAAATAAATGTTGTGCAGGTATTTGGACTAACATTATGTGATTGACTTATTGCCCAGTTTCAACATGTTACAATAAGTCGGGAGGTAAATTGAAATAGTAATAAAAAGAAATATTCACAATGAAACACAAATTAAAATATCTGCTAAAAATAATGGTGAAATTAATAATAATTTCATTTCACCTTATTTTCAAGTATTATGAGAATGCCGCAAAACTCTTAACAAAATATATATTTTTTTCAAATGTTTTCACCTTGCAGACATACAGTCCATCAACTTTCTTTATATCCTTCTGGACATTGGAGGATGCAATCAAATCTTCAGATGTGGATTTGTGTCTGTGCTCCTTGAGTTTTTGTGGTGTGGGAAATATCTTTGAGCATATTTTGCACATAAATACTCTCAAATCAATTTCCTTTGGGTATTTATACTTTTTTAACTCACTGGTAGTGGCCAAGTAATAATTGCGACCTTCACTCATCGTAACTAAAACAAAACACAGAACCATATCAAGCTACCTTGAAACATGCTATTTTGTAGCCAGTGAGACATTTCTATGAATGACTAATACAACATAATTGATTGCCTCAATAGCAAATTTGAAATATTCTACATTTTATTTGTTGTTTTCTTGTTACATAAAAAATGAATATGTCCTTATTAAACAAGTACATGTACATCTTCCTACATTCCCTAAATTAAGCATAAATTCTTGCGCTATAGGTGAACGATTGGTCGAGGCAGGATTCAAACTCGTGGCCACTGAATTCTAAACACTCCACCATCGACCCATATCATCAATTTAAGGCAGACTATTCAAACGTAAAAGAAAAACATGATTTTTTTTACTATGAATCAATTAACCCAATCAAGACGCATAGATACAAGTACTTGCATTACCTACGGACGGACAGTATTTTGCGTTGAACACGGATTTTTTTCAATCTCGTGTTAATTGAATATAATAACGGTAAAAAAAAATCTAATCCCTCTTTTAACACGAGATTTTATATCAATGAAAGAGCGTTATTATGAATCATACGATGGAAATTATATACCTTTTAAAATTGTGATTTATATGTAAAATTTCTATTGATTTTGTAATAAATAGATCAATGATAAACAAAATATCACATAAACTCAATGAAATTGAACACTTCATAATATAAACATAAGATAAATGAAGAATAATGCTATCTCGTAGTTATCTCCATACAAAAAAGTACATGACATCATCGATATGTCACGTGATCCTTCCGGCATTTGATGTAGACAAGGAATATGCGCCGATTGTGTATTGGTAAGGATCGAATTTAAAGCAGAATGTTGAGCGCGAAACAACAAAATGAACTGGCGCAGTATCCCTCTTTCCTACGCGCATGCATATTAGATCCTTACAAAGCACGGGAGAGTGTGAATTTCGCCGGTGATGATCGATGAATTTCAGTGTTTAGAGTTCTTAATTTTTTAAATAATTTAACAATTGTTTTGTTGATTCACCGAGAGATGTCTTGAAGTCAAATATATGGGAGTAATATTCATCCAATTTTCGTCTCAATCAAGTATGAATTTACTGAGATATGAAGGTTCACAATTGTGTATAGCCATGAGGGCATGTATAGATGACGCTCGGCGTTTAGGCACGCTGCCGGTGGGCATCTGTACATGACGCTCGTCTTAAAAAGGTTAAATAGGCTAAATTCATAAAAATTTTGGTGCTGAAAATAATATATAATTGTATATAGAGAATATTCATAAAAAAAACGAGAAGCACTGATCAGATATCCTTTAAAATCTATTGGTGGGAAATGGAGACCACGGGATATGAAAATGAGAATAGGCCAGCTTCAGTATAGGTGGGCTATTGTTTCCGTAGCTGGAAGAAGATGGGTACAAAAATCCCTTAAAAAGACCAGAAGAAGTACTTAGAAGAGGCCTCCATCCAGCAGTGGAGATTTGGCTGAAGGAAGAAGTTAATATCTATAGCTATCTATTGAGATATGTGTAAATCATTCAATATTGCGATGACTGTAAAAATGGTATGAAAGGAATCTGATAGATGTCTCAATTGAATATTATTTATTAAAATAAAATAATCGCCTTATGTAATACATCTATTACAATGACTGGAGAAATGGTACGTAAGGAATCTGGTAGATGTCTCAATTATGTATAATTATTGATTTTTTTTTAAATCCTCCTTACTGCGAACCCACCTCAACGCTATGTAATGCGCCTTTTCGGAAGAGTACAATAGACACAATTCAACTCTTCCCTAGACTCCTACATAGACATGTTTACAAAAATCAATATCAGAATCAGAAATGTTTATCAAATAAAATATATGAACATACTTAAAAAAGGTCTTAATGTTTGACACAAAAAAATAAAACTTAGAGCATCGTCTTGCAAATGCCGTATCGACAATAGAATTAATATAAGACGTACCTTTGTGATCTAGCTTGACATGCTCTGCTAAATGGCGCGTAGCTTTGAATGTCATCGGACAGACGTTACATACAATTGAATAGCCATTGTCTTTATGAACGTACTGCACATGGAAAGACAACGCTTCTATAGTCCTGTATGTCATGTCGCATTGGTCACATTGTACTCTCTCTTTTAGTATTACTTCTGACGCAGGAACATCGCTCAACACACGGGAAACGCTGAATTTCACAGAGTTGTCTTTTGATGGAATTTCAGATATAGAGTTTGTGCCAGTATCGGCAGTTGGGTCATTCAATGAAACTTGACTTCTGTCTGATGTGTTGTTAGATGAATCTTGAAGACCCTGCACTTTGTTACTTGATACAACAATACCAGTATCATTGACAGATTCCATTGTATTAAAATTATTTTTATCTGCTGTATTGACATTGGAACCAGCTGATGATGATTTATTCGATGGATCTTTTCTGACTGATATGATTGTGTTCATTTCATTTTTGTCATTTTGAAGTTGAGACACTGAAAAATGTAATAAATATTCTATTTAATTTTAATATTATTGATATATTCAAAATCAATTTGCGACATGAAAAAATAATAATTACAAATCATTTAGTAATAAAATTCAATTCAATTTGATTTTATTTCAAAGTCTTCCTCGTTTATGCCTTTTTGATGTTGTCCAGTACTTCAAACATAAAGCATTGCAAGCCTTACGACTGTTTTGTATATTAAATAAATATAGAAATCATCCTTCCTATTTTTCTACTCTAAAATATACTATAAATTCAAAATCATGTACATTTATGTCTTATGAAATGTCTCTTGAGATTGTATCTGTTTGTAAATGTTGACGAGCATATGTTGCACGAATATTTTCCATTTTGATTCTGTACGACGTCCGTATCTGGCCGGGCTACCCACGAGCGGATCCTCCTACCCTTACACTTCTTCCAGTGGCTGTCCAAGTAAATGGAATTTGTAAAGGATATATCACACTCTTGGCAAGTATGGCGAACCACTGAAATAAATACAATTTTGATTAGATCATTAATACGTCATCGGCCAGCTTAATCATAATCATCATTAATACATAACTTGATCAGAAATACTATTTACTCATGAGTGAGATATGAATATTGATATAATGTTTTGATTTCCTTCGACACAATGCTTGCAACAAACAAACAAACTGTTCATTATATCAAAGACGTATCTTTTTAGGTTTCTGGTGAAAAATTTCAAAATTTTCTATAAAGCCTACTAATAGTCTCTTAAGAAGACAGATACT
>OY754983.1:12262503-12652503 GCA_963576475.1 Molanna angustata
CGACAGGTTATCTAACTTGATCGGCAGCACAACCCAGTCCTCGGTAACCAAGATCAGGTAACTTGGTATCCCGAGGGCCCAAAGCCAAACAGGTGAACGAGAGTACACCTAAAAAGGTAAAATGTGATAAATCCTTATCAGCATGGATTTGTCAGTGGAAGATCTACATTGAATAACCTAATTATTGATCACAGGGGACTCGGCCTACACTGATTCAAGATCTTCGATCGACTACTACATATGTAGTATACTTCTTCACAAACTAAAATTATAAGGGATCCACAGTTCTATGCATGTTATCTATGTTCTAGAAGACTGATTATACGAGTGAAAGGATCAAGTGGCGTGCCTCAGGGCAGCCATTTGGGACCTGTTCTGTTTCTTTTATTTATAAATTATGTTAAAAAAATCATTCAATTGAGTGAACTGCTTGCTCTTCGCTGATGATTTGAAGTTCTGTAGGAAAATTGACTACAGAGTTAACGACAATTTGGCTCTTCAGAAAAGTTTGGATAATCTTGTGTAGTAATAATAAACTAATTTTGACTGCCATAAAGTGTAAAACAATTAAATTTTCAATATCAAAAATCCTATTGTGTACGATTACCAATTGAATAACACATCTGTGGAACGTGACACAAGTATAAGAGATCTTAGTGCTATATTTTAGGAAGGTATATTTTAGACCACAGTATATTTTAGACCACATGTAGACAACATCACCAATAATCCTTTCTACTTGCTTGGTTTAATTTTGAGGGATTTAATCAACTAACTCTTTAAAGTACTTTTTACATCTTTAGCTAGGAGCCAGGTACAATACAATACTCGGGTGTGGTAGCCTTATTTCGAAGTCCACTAAAGGTCTTTTAAAAAAGTTCAACATAAGTTTTTATGTTTTGTTAATTTTAAGCAAAAAATACCAATAGAAGATTTAAATTAGGTCAATCTTCTTTCATTGCTTAGGTTTACAGAGATTGTCTGACAAAAGAATAATCGAAGATCTAATAATGTATAAGATAGTTAAGGATGGTTATGATCCGCCAGATTTAACTTAGTTGATATTGTACCACATTCCAGTACGAGCCAGAGCGTATTATTCCACTGTGACATTGTCATTTCAAATTACTTACTTAAGATTACATATATAGGGAAATAAGTATGCTTATCTGACTGACATTTTTTGGATTCATTAGCGATATACAAACAAGCATTGTCTGACAACTTCGAAGCTCATTTTTGTGATGACAAAATGCATTTTTAGATTTTTTTGAATTTTTACTTTAATTAATTAATTTGGAAAGCAATTGAAATATTTTATTCCCAAATAAATGCAATTGTTCTGTATTTGTCTTGACATTTGGGGATTTTGAAAGAGAAAACTTTTTTTTGTTATACATTATATTTAAAAATTGTGAATATGACATTTTTTTATATATAAATATCATCTACATTAGGAATTTTAAATATCTCAAAATATTTATTTAAATTTATATGTTTATGTGTGATATGTTTTGTGATATTAATATGTTGATGTGTAATATGTTTTGTGATATTTATACGTTTATGTGTACTTAATATATTTTGTAATTTTGATGTATAATATGTTTTGTGATATTTATAGTTGATGTGTAATATGTTTTGTGATATTTATATGTTTATGTGTAATATGTTTTGTGATATTTATATATTTATGTGTTATATATTTTGTGATATTAATATGTTGATGTGTAATATGTTTTGTGATATTTATACGTTTATGTGTACTTAATATATTTTGTAATTTTGATGTATAATATGTTTTGTGATATTTATAGTTGATGTGTAATATGTTTTGTGATATTTATATGTTTATGTGTAATATGTTTTGTGATATTTATATATTTATGTGTTATATATTTTGTGATATTAATATGTTGATGTGTAATATGTTTTGTGATATTTATACGTTTATGTGTACTTAATATATTTTGTAATTTTGATGTATAATATGTTTTGTGATATTTATAGTTGATGTGTAATATGTTTTGTGATATTTATATGTTTATGTGTAATATGTTTTGTGATATTTATATATTTATGTGTTATATATTTTGTGATATTAATATGTTGATGTATAATATGTTTTGTGATATTTATATGTTGATGTGTAATATGTTTTGTGATATTTATATGAGGATTAGGTAATTATTTACAAGTGGTATAAGTCTTCAATTTTGCTGAATTTTTTTCTGTAGATAGATAAAAATATACAGATTACGGGAAAAATAGTAATTTTCCCGGGAAACGCCTAGAAAAATTAAAAAAAATAAAATTGCAATGTATGAAACCTTGTACGATTTAACGACACCTATTTTCACATTCGATTCGATTCGAACCGAATCGAATTCGAACATTCGATTTTCACGATAAAAAACCAGAAAAATCATTACTAATTTCTTATTTTTAACGTTTATTAAATACGCGAGCTAATACGACAACTGCGACATAAAACTGAAAACTAAACCACAGATAAATGCATACTACAAAATATATGACAGACAATATTTGCGAAAAAATATCACATAAAAAATATTAAAACTGGTAGGTACCATACAACTACCTAAATTTGTTATTAAATATAATTTATTTGTAAATTATAAACAAATGCGAATACATCATCAAAATTATAATAATAGGTTGGTTAATACAAACCTAATCAACCTATTTTAAGCAAACTTTTGGTAAAAATTGGTTAGGTTAGGTTTTTATGTATTTATTATTGCGACTCGCGTGAGCGAGTTGCATTACATACTGTCACTCAATGTATAATGCAACTCGCTCACGCGAGTCGCAATAAAAACTAAATACAAACCTAACCAACCTATTCTAAGCAAACTTTTGGTAAAAATTGGTTAGGTTAGGTTCAGTGTTAAAAAAATTCAAGACCTGAAATGTAAGTAGCATTTATATATTTTATAACCTTGTTTTTTGTAAACTTTTTTAATTTACGATATTTCATAGAATTTTCATTTAGTTCAGATTTTCGCGGCGTGTTTCTATACTAACAATTAGTTTGAATATTCGCCCATAGATGTCAGAAAAGCAACTATTTGCTTGGGAAACTTCATATATTTTTCGTAATGTAATTTTATTTTTTTTAAATTTTTCTAGGCGTTTCCCGGGAAAATTACTATTTTTACCGTAATCTGTATATTTTTATCTATCTATAGAAAAAAAATCAGCAAAATTGAAGACTTATACCACTTGTAAATAATTACCGAAGCCGTGTATGACTATAAATAAATGTAATCATTATAGTACACTCATTCTTATCATAATATATATCGTAATAGAGTTTATAAGTGAAGATTGAAATTGGATTTGGAATCTTCAAGAGTATGATCGTTAATCGTGATTTCATTTGATGGCCGACTCATCTATGCGGAGTAGTAGGGGCGAGGTCTGTTGGGATGTTTGTTTTTGGAACAGCGAGATGTCTTCTTTGCCAAGTAATTAAAGTAGTGCTTTGGGTTCTGTTTGAGATACTTGGAGCACTTTCTCTCTATAAACCTCCATCCGTCGACAATATAACCTTTGCAGTAGAATATGGTCTGCTGAGACAGGGGAGGGATTACGCCATGGGGCCACGAGCCGTAGATTGCATAGTGGCACAGGGCGTCGTTGTAGCTGACCAACGGTGTCGTATTGTTCACATCTGTTGTAGATTCTTCGCCGTTCGTGTTGGGATCGTTTGTCTGCGGTTCAAAATGATTATCGCAGGGTAGATTTTTTGGATAGAATACGTGGCCGTTTACTGTTATGACATAATGTAACAATTGTTGGTACTGTTGCGGGCATTTCTTCGTGAAGTCTACTGCGATGTTTGTTCCATTGCAGAAGAATTTACTCTGTTGTATCATGCACGGTTCAGTTTTATAAGACCATTTTCCACTTATCGCATATCGACACATTTCGTCGACAAATGTTTCGTTTATAGGGATGACTGTTCTAGCTGAAGAATCCGTTGGATGTTGTGTAATAGATGATGGTTCTATTGGCGAAAGTGTAGTTGATTCTGTAGGTGAATTTGTATCTTCGTAAGAGCATTGTGATGTTAACGATATATAAGTGTCGTTGAATTCAGTTTCATAAAATGTAGTCTCGATTGTTGTGTATGAAATGGTGGATGTGCTAGGTTGTGTTGTTGGTGAGGGTGTGGTCGAGGATTGTGTAACTTGGGTAACTGTGCTGGTTGGTAAATGAGTAGATATTAGTTGCGTGGTAGGTGAAATTGAGGTTGGTACGAATGTAGTTGGTAATTGAGTATAAGGTGAAAATGTAGAAGGCGAAAGATTGGTCGGTGGAATTGTGGTTGGTGCTTGAGTTGTAGGTGGAACTGTACTCGGTGGTTGTGTTGTAGGTGGAACTGTGATCGGTTCTTGAGTTGTAGGTGAAACTGTGATAGGTGGTTGTGTAGTAGGTGTTTGTGTGATTGGTGGAATTGTGGTTGGTGCTTGAGTTGTAGGTGGATCTGTAATCGGTGGTTGTGTTGTAGGTTGAACTGTGGTTGGTGTTTGTGTTATATATTGGACTGTAGTGGGTGGTTGTTTTGTAGTTGTAACTGTTGTTGGTTCTTGAGTTGTAGGTGAAACTGTGTTAGGTGGTTGTGTAGTAGGACTTACTGTAGTAGGTGTTTGTGTGATTGGTGGAATTGTAGTTGGCGATTGAGTTGTAGGTGTATCTGTAATCGGTGGTTGTGTTGTAGGTTGAACTGTGGTTGGTGTTTGTGTTATATATGGGACTGTAGTGGGTGGTTGTTTTGTAGTTGTAACTGTTGTTGGTTCTTGAGTTGTAGGTGAAACTGTGTTAGGTGGTTGTGTAGTAGGACTAACTGTAGTAGGTGTTTGTGTGATTGGTGGAATTGTGGTTGGTGATTGAGTTGTAGGTGAAACTGTGGTAGGTGTTTGTGTTGTAGGTGGAACTGTGATCGGTTCTTGAGTTGTAGGTGAAACTGTGTTAGGTGGTTGTGTAGTAGGTGTTTGTGTGATTGGTGGAATTGTAGTTGGTGCTTGAGTTGTAGGTGGATCTGTAATCGGTGGTTGTGTTGTAGGTTGAACTGTGGTTGGTGTTTGTGTTATATATGTGACTGTAGTTGGTGGTTGTTTTGTAGTTGTGACTGTTGTTGGTTCTTGAGTTGTTGGTGAAACTGTGTAAGGTGGTTGTGTTGTAGGTGTTTGTGTGATTGGTGGAATTGTAGTTGGTGCTTTAGTTGTAGGTGGATCTGTAATCGGTGGTTGTGTTGTAGGTTGAACTGTGGTTGGTGTTTGTGTTATATATGTGACTGTAGTTGGTGGTTGCTTTGTAGTTGTGACAGTTGTTGGTTCTTGAGTTGTTGGTGAAACTGTGTTAGGTGATTGTGTAGTAGGACTAACTGTAATCGGCGGTTGTGTTGTAGGTGGAACTGTGATCGGTTCTTGAGTTGTAGATGAAACTGTGTTAGGTGGTTGTGTAGTAGGTGTTTGTGTGATTGGTGGAGTTGTGGTTGGTGCTTGAGTTGTAGGTGGAACTGTAATCGGTGCTTGTGTTGTAGGTGGAACTGTAATCGGTTCTTGAGTTGTAGGTGAAACTGTGTTAGGTGGTTGTGTAGTAGGTGTTTGTGTGATTGGTGGAATTGTGGTTGGTGCTTGAGTTGTAGGTGGATCTGTAATCGGTGGTTGTGTTGTAGGTTGAACTGTGGTTGGTGTTTGTGTTATATATTGGACTGAAGTGGGTGGTTGTTTTGTAGTTGTAACTGTTGTTGGTTCTTGAGTTGTAGGTGAAACTGTGTTAGGTGGTTGTGTAGTAGGACTTACTGTAGTAGGTGTTTGTGTGATTGGTGGAATTGTAGTTGGCGATTGAGTTGTAGGTGTATCTGTAATCGGTGGTTGTGTTGTCGGTTGAACTGTGGTTGGTGTTTGTGTTATATATGGGACTGTAGTGGGTGGTTGTTTTGTAGTTGTAACTGTTGTTGGTTCTTGAGTTGTAGGTGAAACTGTGTTAGGTGGTTGTGTAGTAGGACTAACTGTAGTAGGTGTTTGTGTGATTGGTGGAATTGTGGTTGGTGATTGAGTTGTAGGTGAAACTGTGGTAGGTGTTTGTGTTGTAGGTGGAACTGTGATCGGTTCTTGAGTTGTAGGTGAAACTGTGTTAGGTGGTTGTGTAGTAGGTGTTTGTGTGATTGGTGGAATTGTAGTTGGTGCTTGAGTTGTAGGTGGATCTGTAATCGGTGGTTGTGTTGTAGGTTGAACTGTGGTTGGTGTTTGTGTTATATATGTGACTGTAGTTGGTGGTTGTTTTGTAGTTGTGACTGTTGTTGGTTCTTGAGTTGTTGGTGAATCTGTGTAAGGTGGTTGTGTTGTAGGTGTTTGTGTGATTGGTGGAATTGTAGTTGGTGCTTTAGTTGTAGGTGGATCTGTAATCGGTGGTTGTGTTGTAGGTTGAACTATGGTTGGTGTTTGTGTTATATATGTGACTGTAGTTGGTGGTTGCTTTGTAGTTGTGACAGTTGTTGGTTCTTGAGTTGTTGGTGAAACTGTGTTAGGTGATTGTGTAGTAGGACTAACTGTAATCGGCGGTTGAGTTGTAGGTGGAACTGTGATCGGTTCTTGAGTTGTAGATGAAACTGTGTTAGGTGGTTGTGTAGTAGGTGTTTGTGTGATTGGTGAAGTTGTGGTTGGTGCTTGAGTTGTAGGTGGAACTGTAATCGGTGGTTGTGTTGTAGGTGGAACTGTGATCGGTTCTTGAGTTGTAGGTGAAACTGTGTTAGGTGGTTGTGTAGTAGGTGTTTGTGTGATTGGTGGAATTGTAGTTGGTGCTTGAGTTGTAGGTGGATCTGTAATCGGTGGTTGTGTTGTAGGTTGAACTGTGGTTGGTGTTTGTGTTATATATGTGACTGTAGTTGGTGGTTGTTTTGTAGTTGTGACTGTTGTTGGTTCTTGAGTTGTTGGTGAAACTGTGTTAGGTGGTTGTGTAGTAGGTGTTTGTGTGATTGGTGGAGTTGTTGTTGGTGCTTGAGTTGTAGGTGGAACTGTAATCGGTGGTTGTGTTGTAGGTGGAACTGTGATCGGTTCTTGAGTTGTAGGTGAAACTGTGTTAGGTGGTTGTGTTGTAGGTGGAACTGTGATCGGTTCTTGAGTTGTAGGTGAAACTGTGTTAGGTGGTTGTGTAGTAGGTGTTTGTGTGATTGGTGGAATTGTGGTTGTTGCTTGAGTTGTAGGTGTATCTGTAATCGGTGGTTGTGTTGTAGGTTGAACTGTGGTTGGTGTTTGTGTTATATATAGGACTGTAGTGGGTGGTTGTTTTGTAGTTGTAACTGTTGTTGGTTCTTGAGTTGTAGGTGAAATTGTGTTAGGTGGTTGTGTAGTAGGTGTTTGTGTGATTGGTGGAATTGTGGGAGCACACTGAAGATTATCTGGGAAATGAATTTTAATTTTTGTAAAACCATGTTTTTTGTATATTTTGCGGAAAAATTTATAGCACATTTTTTTAATATCTCTGGAGTTATTGAGTTTATTTTCTTTACAGAAAAATGCTTGTATTTCGAGATCAGATGGTTTTAATCCATATTGCCAAATACCATAAGCTGAATAATAACACATGTTGTCTTTGGGTCTTTCGTCAACAAAAGGCAAGTTCGTTGATGGGCGCAATGACGATGACTGCGGCGGGGGTATTTTTTTAGTGTATGGGGAAGAGGTTGAAGATAGGGATGAAAAAGGAATAGGAGAAGAAGATAAATTTGTTGTAGATGAAAGTTTTGTAAGTGGATAAGTTGTTTGAGGTCTTGTAGTTGGATGTTGCGTATTTGATGAGAACTCGCTTGGCTGGTGTGTGGTGTGGTTTGGCTGATTTGTATGTGGAACTGTGGTTGGTGGTTGAGTCGTATGTGGAACTGTAGGTGGTTGAGTTGTTGTAGGTAGAACTGTGGTTGGTACTGTGGCCGGAGCTTGAGTTGTGATTGGAACTGTAATCGATGGATGTGTAGAAGGTGAAACTATGGTAGATGCTTGAGTTGTAGGTGGAACTGAAGTTGATGGTTGTGTAGGAGGTGCTATTATGGTTGGTACACGTGTTATAGGTGGAATTGCAGTTGAAGTTTGATTTGAATGTGGGACTGTAGTTGGTGCTTGAGTTGTTGTTGTAACAGTGGTCGGTACTAGAGTTGTAGGTGGAACTGTAATCGGTGGTTGTGTTGTAGGTAGAACTGTGGTTGGTGCTTGTGTTGAAGGTGGAATTGTAGTTGATGCCTGAGTTGTAGGTGCTTCGGTTGTATGTGGTACTGTGGATGGTGCTCTAGTTGTAGGTGGAACTGTTAATGGTGGTTGTGTTGTCGGTAGAATTGTAGTTGATGCTTGATTTTTAGGTGGAACAGTAGTTGGTGATTGTGTTGTAGGTGGAACTGTAGCTGTTGGTTGTGTTGCTGGTAGAGTTACAGTTGATGATTGAGTTATAGGTGATTCTGTTAAAGGTGGTACTGTAGTTGGTGCTTGAGAAGAAGGTGGAACTGTAGATGGTGCTTGTGTTGTAGGTGGAAATGTAGTTGATGCTTGGGTTGTGGGTGTTTCTGTTATAGGTGTTATTGTTGTTGGTGTTTGAGTTATAGCTGGAATTGCGGTTGATGTTGAATGTGGGACTGTTGTAGATTGAGTTCTTATTGTAACAGTACTCGGTACTTGAGTTATAGATGGTGTAGTCGGTGGTTGTGTTGTAGGTAGAACTGTAGTTGGTGCTTGTGTTGAAGGTAGAATTGTAGTTGATGTTTGGGTTGTAGGTGATTCGGTTGTAGGTGGTACTGTGGATGGTACTCTAGTTGTAGGTGGAACTGTTAATGGTGGTTGTGTTGTCGGTAGAATTGTAGTTGATGATTCAGTTGTAGGTGATTTTGCTGTAGATATATTTGTGGTTGGTGCTTGTGTTGTAGGTAGAACTGTGGTTGGTGCTTGTGTTGAAGGTGGAATTGTAGTTGATGCCTGAGTTGTCGGTGCTTCGGTGTTAGGTGGTACTGTGGATGGTTCTCTAGTTGTAGGTGGAACTGTTAATGGTGGTTGTGTTGTTGGTGGAATTGTAGTTGATGCTTGAGTTGTAGGTGGTTCTGTTATAGGTGGAACTGTCGTTGGTGCTTGAGTTTTAGGTGGAACAGTAGTTGGTGATTGTATTGTAGGTGGAACTGTAGCTGTTGGTTGTGTTGCTGGTGGAGTTACAGTTGATGATTGAGTTATAGGTGATTCTGTTACAGGTGGTACTGTGGTTGGTGCTTGAGAAGTAGGTGGAACTGTAGATGGTGCTTGTGTTGTAGGTGGAATTGTAGTTGATGCTTGGGTTGTGGGTGATTCTGTTATAGGTGTTATTGTGGTTGGTGCTTTAGTCATAGGTGGAATTGCGGTTGATGTTGAATATGGGACTGTTGTAGATTGAGTTCTTATTGTATGAGTGCTCGGTACTTGAGTTATAGATGGAACTGTAGTCGGTGGTTGTGTAGTAGGTAGAACTGTAGTTGGTGCTTGTGTTGAAGGTAGAATTGTAGTTGATGTTTGGGTTGTAGGTGATTCGGTTGTAGGCGGTACTGTGGATGGTGCTCTAGTTGTAGGTGGTTGTGTTGTCGGTAGAATTGTAGTTGATGATTCAGTTGTAGGTGATTTTGCTGTAGATATATCTGTGGTTGGTGCTTGTGTTGTAGGTGGAACTGTAGTTGGTGGTTGTGTTAGAGGTGGTACTGTGGTTGGTGCTTGAGAAGTAGGTGGAACTGTAATCGGCGCATGAGTTGTAATTGGAACTGTAGTCGGTGGTTGTATGGTAGGTGGAACTGTGGTGGATGCTTGGGTTGTAGACGAAATTGAGATTGGTGGTTGATTTGAAGATGGGACTGTAGTTGTCACTTGAGTTGTAGATGGTTGTGTTGTATGAGCAACCGTGGTTCGTATAAATGTTGTTGGGACTGTTGTCGGTGCTTGAGTTGTAATTGGAACTGTGGTGGATACTTGAGTTGTAGATGAAAACTTGATCGGTGCTTGAGTTATGGGAGAAGTGGTCTGAGCTAGGGTAGTTTCTTGATATGTTGATGATGGAGTTAATGATGATGATCTTGTTTGTGTCAATGTTGTGATTTGTGCACATTGAAGGTTTTCGGGATAGTATATTTTTCTTTCCCCATAACCAGGTTTTGCATATATGGTACGGAAAAATTTTTCACACAGGTTTCTAATATTTTTAGATTTTTCATGTTTATTGTTTTTGCAGAAAAATGCTTTGATCTCCGTATTAGACGGTTTTATTGCGTATTGCCATATTCCGTATGCTGCATAGTAACACATGTTATCTTTATTTCTCTCATCGACTAGAGGTAATACTGTTGATGGATGCCATGATAGTGTTTTTAATTGCGTTGTTCCCGAAGTATGGATTGCTGAAGAGGTATTATTTTGTGATGATGAAATGTTTTGTTGTAATATTGTTGTTACTGTAAACGATGACGTATTTGATAACGTTATTGATTTCGTTTTTACAGTCGTTGAGTTGGAGCATTTTATTTTTTTTGGAAAGTACACACGTATTTTTTTGTATTTAGCTTGGCTGAGGATCGCTCGGAAATGAGGTATGCACAATTTAATAATTTTTTGTATATTTTGTGGTTTATCATAATCACAGAAAAATGCTTTTCTTACGGTGTGCGGTGGTATTATATTGTATGGCCATTTACCGCATGATGCGAAAGTACACATGATATCTTTGTTTATTTCATCAATCATCGGCATAACAGTCTTTTGTGTGTGTTGTTTTGTACTTTCTCCGTTGACTGATTTTGTTACGGCTGATGTGAATGTTTTCGTACATTTTAATTTATTTGGAACATAAACCCGTATTTTCTTATAGGTAGGTCGCACAAGTATGGCTCTAAAATAATCTTTGCACGCTTTTACAATGTTATTAGTAGCTTCACGGCCGTTTTCTGTACAGTAAAATGCATCTATTTCTGGTTGCGGTGGTGATACTCCACTCAGCCATTTCCCGTTTGATGCGAAATAACACATAACATTTATGTTTCTTTCTTCAACCATAGGCATACCATTAGATGAACCTAGTCCAGGCTCTTCCGGAGTCTTTGATTTTGAAATTTCGTTTGGACTTTGACTGCTCGGTGAAACATTTTTAGGTGAACATTTAATATTTTTCGGGAAATAAACTCGTATTTTCTTGTAAATTGGTTTGGCGATAATGTCTCGGAAATGTTTTTTACATAATTTTATAACGTCTTCTATGTTTTTAGTTGTGTTATCCTTACAGAAAAAAGCTTCGATTTCATGTTGCGGGGGTTTCATTAAGTTCGGCCATTTTCCGTGCGCCGCGTAGTGACACAGGTCTCGGTCATTTCTTTCGTCGATGAATGGTGATCCGGTTGATGGATGAACCAAAGGTTTTGGCGACGATGCAGAAACGGTTTTAGATGAAAATGAATTTGACGTCGTAGGGGGATTTGTGTTTGGCGAACTAACGGTGTAAGTCGATGAAGACGTGCTTGCACTTGACTTTGTTTTTACGTCGGTTAGATTTGCTTTCGATGATGATGTTTCTGTTGTGGGTATTGACGATAGTATTGGATAAGCCTGTGATTTTTTTTCAGTAGGAGAAGTATTTACCGTCGACAATTCTGCAGAGGAAGAAGTTAGTGATGAAGGTGTTGCATTTTGGGTGGTCGTTGATGAGCCGCATTGTAAATCGTCTGGAAAATGGGTGATTTTTGTCATATTAAAGTTTTCTTTGACTCCGTTGAAATGTTTCGCGCATTTTTTTTCTATTTTTTCATCAGACACTTGTTCACTTCCGTCACAGAAAAATTCCACTTGGTCTAATTTATTTGGTTTTATTCCATGTAACCATTTACCGTTCGCTGCGTAGAAACACATCATATCCTTTGGATTTTCTTTCGTAGACATTTCCACGTTTGGATCTGTTGTAGTAATTTCTGGTAAATTGTCTTGTGTGACAGGCTTAGTTTGTTGTTTTGATATGATACTTTCATTTCTACAATCTGGAAAATGTATCTTTTTACATGTTTTATCGAAATATTTGGGACATTTTTTGACCAGCTCTGCCAATCCGATTTTTTTCTCACCAACGTAGAAGAACTGTCTTTGTTTCTTTTTACTTGGTACAGAAGTTTTCCAGTAGCCGTATCTTGCATAGAAACACATTTTTTCTGCAATAAAAAAAATATATATTTTATCCACCATGTATATTTTCTCAAAAATATGAAACATTAATTGATATAAGCACAAGACAATTAACATTTTCTCGCTGCGCGCACTTTCATTGATTTATCGAAATAAACAAAAATAAAGTAACTGAAATTTACTCGCTGCGAGGATTTTTTTTATTTAATATCTCGAAAAATCCAAAGAAAGCGAAATATTTCTGGTTTAATGATTTTTTTAGAGGGGAATAACTCAAGCAAAATAAAAAAAATAAGTTGCGCGGCTATCTATTTTATTTTGTATGTTCTTACAAAATGATTCAAATACTTAAAATATATTTAGGTATTTATCAATATTTGTAAAAGTTAATTTTTTAACTAAGTGTTATGAGGAATAAAGTATTTTACTTCTGTTCTCTGCTGGGGATCGAACCAAGGACGCTCGCAAGGCGATCTACACCAGCTGTTAATGTGTTTGAAAGTTCGCCGACAGATGTTGTAAAATGAACCATTTCTATGGATTTCTTCATACATTTATTGTTATTTTATTTTTCAGGGCGTTTCCGGGAAAAATAACTATTTTTTACGTAATTTGTATAATATTATCTAATCTATTAACAAAAATCAATACAATTGACGTTAAATACCATTTGTTAACAATTACCTAAAATGTAATGATAATCCAACTGTCGATTTGTTCAGGAGAACTTTGTTCTCTTAACATATCGACAATGTATCAAGCCAGAATACGCGAGAATTGTATGGAGAGGTCTACTTTTTTCATGGATTTTCCAACTTTGAAGTCAAAAAACACCAACTTAGAGGCTTCGCAGCATATATGTTCCATACACGGATTTACTCAGAATTCGGAGTAGAACATTTCGTGTGTCTGTGTGTGTGTGTGTCTGTGTGTGTGTCTGTGTGTCTGTGTGTGTGTCTGTGTGTCTGTGTGTGTGTGTGTCTGTGTGTCCCCCCCCCCCTTATAACTTTTGATCCGCTCAATTTACAGAGCCTAAAATTTCAGAATATATAAACAATTACAGGCCTACAAAACTTTTATACTCGGAATTTTGAATTTTTGTTTCAGTCAGGGGTTATCAACTTTTGAATTTTTATTTTATTTTTCCATATATCTCAGAAACCATAAACGCTAGAACGCTGAAAATTGGTACAAACATAGACAAATACAAAATCTCAAATGAGTTTTTTCAAAAAAATTCCAGGGTTTCTCAAACATTTTTTATTAAGAAAAATATTTTTTTTATGATAAATTTATGAGTTTAACTGCCTATATTTCCAAAACTTTTACAATTATCGAAAAAAGCCGAAACACCCCAACTAGATAATTTAATTTTCTATAAAAAATATTAACATTGTAGCAGAAGATCTCAATTTTTTTTTAACAATTTTTTTAAAAATTGAATTTAGTGACGACATCGCTTCATACATTTTGTATGGCAGTCGCCTATACACAATATGTAAGAAGACTTAATAGTTTGATATTTCATCTCCAAACATACATACATACCATCATGCTATTTGCATATTCTGGGTAGGAAAAAGGATCTTCCTCCATACTATCCTATCTTGACATACATACCTACATATGTTCTATAAAAAACAAAATATCTGAAAATATTCAATAATTTGTATCTATGGGTTTATAGTTTGGTACATATTCTTCAACTATACATACTATCGCTATCGACAGTTGGATCTCATGTGTTACATGCAACTAGTAATATTATAAGAATGGATGTGGCCAAAAGAAAAGCGGAGTTAAAGTGGAGTTCGGCGGGTCATATATCTCGGATGTCGGACGACCGACGGACAACAATTTTGATGGACTGGAATCAGAAGCGTGGGAAGACCCCAGACCAGATGGTCCGATGACACCAAAAAAGTGGCAGGTACAGAATGGCGAAGAATGGCACAGGATAGAGACCAGTGGAAGTTCAAGCGGTAGGCTTTTGTCCAATACTGGACTCAAGAAGAGGCTTAGTAAACACTCACTGCATGTTGATACAAACCTACAGATATGTATTTATTCATGTGTTGATCGTTCAATAGTGTAGAGTTGCGTTAAATCTTTAGGTATCTATTAGTTCCGACCCACGACATCACATATTAATTAAGTTATTATTTTTATTGTAATAGCATTTGTTTCGAATAAACCAGTTGTTGATCATGTAACCCTTCATCACTATAAATTATTATATTATCAATTATTTAATCAACAGACAAAAGCAATATCATACTTGGAGGGAGGTATATGTTTTAAATAAAATAGAATCCTTTTGAACACGCACATTTGCAATATAATGCCTTCTGATTAAATAAATAAATTAATATATACCCCCAAACTACTAATTAAAAAGAATCTTACGTGACAAGAGGAGACACTTGTTGCACCTCATATTGTTGAAGTTGGGGCAGAGTCTTTCTGCGGTCTGTCTCGTAATTCGGTGTCCTCTGTGGTAGAGGTAATCTGCCATCATTTCTTCTCTAGCTTGCTGCTCAGCGTGGCTCTTGGCGACTGTCTTCCAAAATCCATACTTAGCGTACCAACAGAACTCGTCTGTAATGCAATTGTTGTCACAATGATATAGTATTATTATGTGTGTTCATATTCATCATTATCATAATAGAATTCTACAAATTAGAAGCCGTCACAATCGAAAGATTGAAAAGTGCGCAATTGTTGTCATTTAAGTTTGGTTCATGCAACAAAATGAAACGAAGCTTTTAAGGTAGGTACTTAAAAAATTAAGTATTTGTGGATAATTTACGTAGTAGAATTCCATTTTTAAACGACGAATAACAAATATACGTAGAATTTAAAACAACTTTTTTTAATTTTAATATAATACTTTAAAAATATTCGGTGCAGTGTTTGTCGACAACACTTTTCATCAACACCTTTGCGGGCTTCCAGTGCACTTGCTTTTGCGGCTGCTCCGCATGGGCACGTGGCGCCAGCGACCCGCCCCGCCTCCAAGTCCATGAAGACTTGGCGCCCCGTCAACCTAAGTACCCGCGAGGAAGGACGAACGCCTATCCTCAACCTAGAGCGGCGTGTGAAGACAAATTACTCTGTATGCTGCATGGCATGTTATGATATGCACCAGCACTCTATTCTCCGGACATATAATAGGTACCTATTTATGGACATATTGTATTTAAATTTAAATTAAAACTTAAAATAATAGATTTGTAGGCTACTTATGTTTTGAAAATCAGTTTCCGAAAAAAATATAATTCCCGTAATATACATAATATTTTCTATCTATAAACAAAAAAAATCAATAAAATTGGGTTTTATTATTTGTAGAAAACGTGTTATTAATCACGTTAATTATTATCTGTAGAAAACGTGTTATTAATCACGTTAATTATTATTTGTAGAAAACGTGTTATTAATCACGTTAATTATTATTTGTAGAAAACGTGTTATTAATCACGTTAATTATTATTTGTAGAAAACGTGTTATTAATCACGTTAATTATTATTTGTAGAAAACGTGTTATTAATCACGTTAATTATTATTTGTAGAAAACGTGTTATTAATCACGTTAATTATTATTTGTAGAAAACGTGTTATTAATCACGTTAATTATTATTTGTAGAAAACGTGTTATTAATCACGTTAATTATTATTTGTAGAAAACGTGTTATTAATCACGTTAATTATTATTTGTAGAAAACGTGTTATTAATCACGTTAATTATTATTTGTAGAAAACGTGTTATTAATCACGTTAATTATTATTTGTAGAAAACGTGTTATTAATCACGTTAATTATTATTTGTAGAAAACGTGTTATTAATCACGTTAATTTTTGTGGAAAAGGGGTGTTATTTTTATAGAAAAGCGATTTATTTATTGGCGTTATTTTTTAGAAAAGGGGTATTATATTTGTAGAAAAGTGCTGTTATTATTCGCGATATTTTGTGGAAAAGGGGGGGTAATTATTGTAGAAAAGCGATATTATTAGAGTTATTTTTTGGAAAAGGAGTACCTATTATTTTTTTAGATATGTAGTAAGTATTGTAAAGAGGTATTATTTTTTAAAAGAGCAATGTTATTATTGGCGTTATTATTTTGGAAAAAGGGTATTATTTTTGTATAAAAGTAGTGTTAATATTCAGGGTATTTTTTGTAAAAGGCGTATTATTTTGTATAAAAGTAGTGTTAATATTCAGGGTATTTTTTGTAAAAGGGGTATTATTTTTGTAGAAAATTGGTGTTATTATCCACGTTTTTTTTTTTGAAAAACGGTATTTTTTTTATAGAAAAGCAGTGTTATTATCCGAGTTATTATATAGGCCGAGAAAGACCTGGGTGTCTCGGATGTGTACACGCGGCGAGGAAAGTGAGCGTGTACCACCGCCCTTCTGGCGGTTTTATCAAATTAAAATTTAGCATAAGAGAGCATGATAGGATTATGTTATATTTAAGTATTATGAATTATGTGTCATACATGTGTTTGTACTTTTGTTTATGTTTAATTGATTCCCCCTGAACTTATTATTACGTGTAGGATGAAATCGGTGGTAATTACGTTCTGCGTTTTATTGGTTACAACCAAAACTCGCTTTCGTTTGCTACTGTAGAGTAGGATTGCATTAGATAATAGAAATGTCTAACTAGGAGAGGTAGGTTGTTCATGGAAGCCGGGGTTCGCGGATCAGGGATATTATGGATCACAGCGTTGGCGTCCTATGCGAAACTAGACGATCTGGCCAAATAGTTATCGCAAAAAACTCGCGTATTTGAATTCTTTCAGGTAGTGACGAATAGGGGGCCTAGGCATCGCTACGAGAAGGAGAAAAAGACAGGTGAGACAAGCAGTTGGCAGGGGTGAGTAATTTTGTCTCTCGCATTAACTGTAATATTGCGTGGATGCTGAATTATCTCTCGTTTGGGTCCGTACAAATGAGCGTTAGAAATACTTCGATAAATTGTGTGTCATCGATTGACAGCCGTCGGTTCGCGCGCGTTCGTACGTTAAAGGCATGAATTCCCTCAACGAAGAGGCCATTCATGTCAAGGTGTTATAGCTCGCGTTATTTTTTGGAAAAGGGGAATTATTTTTGTATATAAGCGGTGTAATTATTCGCGTTATTTTTTGGAAAAGTGGTATTATTTTTTAAAAGAGCAATGTTATTTTTTTAAAATAACATTGCTCGGAAAACGGTATTATTTTTGTAGAAAAGCAGTGTTATTATTTGAAAAAGGGGTAATATTTTAGTATAAAAAAGTTTAGTATATTATTTTTTAAAAGAGCAATGTTAATATTGGCGTTATTTCTTTGGAAAAAGGGTATTATTTTGTATAAAAGTAGTGTTAATATTCAGGGAATTTTTTGTAAAATAGGTATTATTTTTGTAGAAAATTGGTGTTAATATTCACGATTTTTTTGGAAATGGGGTATTATTTTGTAGAAAAGTGGTGTTATTATCGAGTTATTTTTTGGAAAAGAGTTATTATTTTTGTAAAAAAGTGGTGTTATTTTTTGCGTTATTTTGTGGAAAAGGGGTGTAATTATTGTAAAAAACCAAATATATGCGTTATTTTTTTGAAAAGCAGTACCTATAATTTTTGTAGAAAAGTGGTGTTTTTATTCACGTTATTTTTTGGAAAAGGGGAACTATTTTTGAAGAAAAGCAGTGTTATTTTTCGAGATATTTTTTGGAATAGGGGTTTTATTTTTGTAGAAAAGCGGCGTTATTATTCCAGTTTTTTTAAATGGGGTATTATTTTTGTAGAAAAGAAGTGTTATTATTCGAGTTAATTTTTTGGAGGAGTAATATTTTAGTAAATGATAGGTGAATTATTCGCGTTAATATTTGAAAAAGGGATGTTATTTTTGTATAAAAGCGGTGTTATTATTCGCGATTTTTTTTTAATTGGGGTATTATTTTGTAGAAAAGTGGTGTTATTATTCGAGATATTTTTTTGGAAAAGAGGTATTTTTTTGGAAAAAGTGGTGTTATTATTCGCGTAATTTGTTGGAAAAGGGGAATTATTTTTGTAGAAGAGCGGTGTTATTATCCACGTTATTTTTTGGAAAAACGGTATTAGGTTTGTAGAAAAGCAGTGTTATTATTCGAAAAAGGGGTAATATTTTAGTATAAAAGAGGTGTTATAACTCGCGTTATTGTTTGGAAAAGGGGAATTATTTTGTAGAAAAGTAGTGTTATTATTCGCGTTATTTTTTGTAAAAGGGGTATTATTTTTGTAGTAAAATGCTGTTATTATTCGCGTTATTTTTTGGAAAAGGGATGTTATTTTTGTAGAAAAGCGTTGTTATTATTCGCGATTTTTTTGGAAATGGCGTATTATTTTGTAGAAAAGTGGTGTTATTATTCGAGTTATTTTTTGGAGAAGGGGTAATATTTTAGTAAATAAGAGGTGTTATTATTCACGTTATTTTTTTGGAAAAAGAATGTTTTTTTTGTAGAAAAGCGGTGTTATTATTTGCGATTTTTTTAGAAAAGTGGCGTTACGTTGATTTTGGATGGCATTTTTAAGACTTTGTGAACTGGGAGCACAAGGGAATAAAGATAAATGGTACAAACTTAAAACACATACACTTTGCAGATGACACAGTGCTCATAAGTGATGATCTGGAAGAACTTCATATCATGATAAAATAACTCCACGATGTTTCCCTAAAGGTCGATTTGGAAATCAACATTAGCAAAACCAAAATCATGAGTCCATCCAACAGCACTATCACTGGATGCATATAACAAAGATGCCATTAATGTTCAAGACGTTTACGCAGGGTGTAACAAGGATGCCAATATTTTTCGTATATGATACTGCACGATGATGGTTTATAACGTCCAAAAGTGGCAAAGTATATTTTACAAGTTTCTCAGCATTCAACGATTTTCAATGATCCAATGCCACAATGAAATGCTGTTGTTTTATGAGGAAATATTCTTCATTGGTTAAATAAATACATACATTTTTTTAAAAGAATGAATAAATCCTTGTAACAAGTACATATATATCCTCATACATTCTCTAAACTAAGCATAAATGCTCGTACTATATTGAATGAAATCTGTCGTGGCAGGATTCAAACTCGCGATCACTGGATTACTAACCCAGTGCGTTAATCACTCTGCCACCACACATCTTCAATTATATCGTACTCACAGTGCAAAGGGTTGAAAAGGGGATTAAGTATGACATGTTTGTAGTTTTTGCACAACTTCCATATCGTTGCCTCGTCCAGTTTTTTGCCATTCTTGTACAAGAATCTGGACTCTATATTCTGTCGGAGGGGGATCTGGCCTGATCGAAGCCACTTGGGCCAGTCTCCAGTCAACCAGTTGTGGCAAACGTCACCTGAAACACAACAGGAATAGTTTTAAAATGTCATCATAGAAAATTGTGAATGCCAAACTGACTCTTGATGGCAAGCGTCCACAGTTCGGCATCTGCGAATTGATTTTATTTACTGTGGACGCTAAACTTTAATCTCCAAACAAGCAAGACCTAGAACAGTAGCTCTTAACCTTTAAGTGGTCGCGATTCCCTTTAAATCTAGCCTCAAAACATTTTAGGTACCTACTATTAAATGAAAGTCGCTGACCACTGTCAAGAGACGTACATTTGCATACTTTGGCCACATATTCCATGGTGATAAATATGTCCTACAACTCACAGTGGATGTAAAGCTAGAGAGAAGACGGGATATGGGGCATAAGAGAACATCGTATTTTAAAAATATCTGGCTGTGGTCCACGGTTGTGCAAGATCGCCTTGTGATGGGCGCCAACCTGCGTTAGGAGCTCCGTTACTATCAACGTTCCATCTGTAAGACACGCTAGTTTTTTTTTTCTCTAAGGCTTTTCACTCAAAAATTATGTTGCAGCCGTTACTAATCAGAAACATTAGATTACATAGATTTAGTCACAAAATCCCATCCCAGAATCAGGCCTATCGATGTCCTTGCGAGCGAGTCAAGCGACAGTATTTTTCCCTACGAGAAGTAGGGAAAAATACTGTCCCTATATTTTGACCCCGAGTGCCAAGTAATTGTGTATTTCTTTCTTCCTTTGTGTGACTTTATGTGTTCTATTAAAAAAAAAAATTTCTTGTGCTATCGTCATTGGGGATCAGAGAGATCGTTGAGAAGAAGTTAACCGGTTGGCCAACACCAGTGAATCTCGGGATCACAAGGTAAGTCGCTTGGCAACTTTCCTCCCTGTTCCATCTTGTCACATAATATGCAGTCCACTACTCATCCTCAAACCCCTCCAACCGAGGCAGGGCAATTTTGTCACGGACACTATCGAAGCTTATTCATTTTAGCGTACAGTCATATTCTTTACACACTGTGTAATGTCTTCTTCTTCTTCTTCTTATGTTAGGCCTAAGGGCCTGTTATTTGCAGAGACGTTGTTCTCCTGCGAGGTTGAGTCCCAGCTGTCCTTCCACCTCTTTGGTGGTCTGCCTGGTGGTCGTCTTCCTTCGGGTCGGCTGTGTAGTGCTATGTAAGGGATCCTGTATGCCTCCATCCTATTTACATGGGCATACCAGAATCTCCTTTTTTGCCGACCCCATCTGACGACATCCTCAACCTCGCAGATCTTTCTGACTCTCGTGTTTCTTATTCTGTCTCTAAGCGTGAGACCGACTATTGCTCGAAGAGTTCTCATTTCTGACACTCTTAGTGTACTCTTCGTCATGGATGTGTCAGCCCTACATTCGATTCTATACGTCATTATGGGTCGTACACAGGTCTTATAAATTCTAACTTTACTTTTAAGTCTCATGTCGGGGTTTTTCCATATTGAATTCCTTAAGCACCCTGAGACAGAAGCAGCCTTGTTAATTTGACCCACAATTTCTTCTGGAAGGTTATTTCTTCTGGAAAGTTTTAATGTTACCTGTTAATTTGACCCACAACTGTGTAATGTAAACTGTGGAAATGGGGTATTGGACATTCTCAAACCTAAAATAAATGTCTATCGCGTCCCTGATTGGACAACCAAACAGAACGTGTTATGGCGTTTCCTCATCCCATTCACATTCGCAGAACGGAGACTCCACAACTCCACCATACAGAGATGGAACAGACGCATAGCTATCCAGTCGCACATGACAAAAGCGTAGTATAATAAAGTTTTAAGCGTAGTTTAGGTTTTTCTCGTGACGTTGCATTATTTATTTATTTTATTTTTATTATTATTACACAAAACAAATACAACATATATAAACTGACTAATAACGCCCCACTAGGCAAAAGACTGTTCTGTCAAACACAAACTTGTAATCAAATTCGTTTCGGTTATTTAAAATCACTGTCGGACGACATTTTTTTACCAAAAACAAAGCAATTCAATATAAAAATCCAAAATATATAAAACAGTATATTTCAAAATATTCGTAATATTAAAAATGTACAGCAACATAAAAAAAACACAATCCTTCCATAACTTATCGTTAACGAACGCTTAATCGGTGGTCCGACCGTCGGTAAAGGCTATCGGTAAAATTTTACTAAAATTTTACTAACGGATTGTTATAAGACGAAATATAGAGCATTTGTATCAAATTTCGGTTTGTTTGTCTGAAATACTAACGGACGTGGTTAAGACCGGTCCTAAGGGTCGTATTACAAGAGTTATTTGAGAAAAATGTAAGAAAAAGTCAAGGTCCCGTACTGCGGGAATACTGCTTTCGGAACCTCAACTTATTCTTACATTATTCTTATATATGTAACTCCCGTAATACGACCCGTGAACCTAACCAACATCATACTATTAGTTCTTTGTCGTATTTCATTGCGTCCCATATAATTTTCGGCCAGATTAGCAATAGCTACAGCGACTCGCGTGAGCGAGTTGCTTTGTAAATTGAATTCTATTTATAATTATCAACATATAATTTAATAATTGCAACCAGCGCAAGTGGCGAATTTATTGCAGTATGGAAATTTATTCTTTCTATTTATTATTTATTTATTTTATATATTTAACTAAACATACCTACGACAATATCAAACACAGACCTGGAGTCCCCATGGCAACATGTAAACTCCGGGTCAGTGAGAAAACGATTGCTTGTGCTGACCAGAGGTGGTCTGAGGAGAGCACATGCTCCATTGCCAGACAAACATGGCCAAAATATGATCTCAGAAGAACCAGAGAAATACTCTCGTTCAGAAGAGACTCACTCGCCAGAGTCATATCAGTATTAACGGAACACTGGGTTATAGGAAAGCATGCCAGAAGGCTAGGGCTGGAGGCATACCATTACTGCAGAGCATGCCAAGACGAGGAGGAGTAGGAGACGGTGGTCCACTTCCTCTGTCACTGTCCTGCTCTCTCTAGAATTAGGAGAAGCTCCTTGGGAAGTTTCTTCTATGATGATTTAATTGACATAGCGTCGGCCGACATCGGAGACATTATGACATTCATTAGCCACTCAGGCTGGTTCAAGGGGGATGAGTGAGTGGGAGGACAGCCCCAATGTGGTATCACAAAGGGCCAATTGGCCTAAGTGTGTTCTCCTCAAGAACTGCCACCCGCAAAAAAAAAAAAAACATACCTACAGCTATACAAAACAATATTCTAATACACACGTTACCAAACAATTGACCAACAAAGTTTACATAGTATTACATAGCTCATGTTTATTAAAAAAAACTTCTTCTTCATTTAAATAAACTTCTCCTCTGCTGGGGATTGAACCCAGATGTAGTATGGAGTATTATATTTGTTAGGTACATACTCTTATGTGAAAACATATTATTGGGATGTAGTGAACTGATCATACTTTCTATATTATCATAGTATATTCTTTACTTATAACATCGTATTCTGTTTGTTTTCCAAATAAATAAATAAATAAATAAATAAATAAGGAACAGAGTTTTTAATTTTACTTAGGGAGATAGTACTGTGATATGTGTGCGTAGCTTATGTACAGGAACAAAATTGTATCATTACAATGTAGGCAGCAGTAATCTGCTCGTGGCAGTCATTGTATAGTATGATGTGTGAAATTAAAATAAATAAAACGCAATTTGAAACAAAATTCGTGACTATCCTATCGTTGCAATCGTTAAATATAAACGCAGTAACATTTATAATTATCATTTTTACGTAGTATTTTGAGTGTGTAACTATGCATCGCAAACAAAACGCTACGTCGACGCAAGTTTTATTTAGAAAAACCTTGTCCATATTTACAATTATCTGGTGCGTGTTCTCTGTCCTTCTGCTGTTTAAAATATTAACTCTGTATTTGAACTCCGAGAAGATCACCAGCCATGAAGCTGTGGACACTTTGGAGATGGACTCCATAGACGCCGAGGAAAAAATCATGTACATGCTGAAATCATCAGACAAAGGAGACATCGCGAAAGCTCGCGTCGCACCAACAACTCGGGAACAATCCAAAAAGCCCAAATTGAAACACATCCTGTATTGGAATACATTTTACAGCCAAGAAGACTTTTACTTTGGATTCGGCCAAAAACCATTTGTTGAACACAAATGTAAACAAACTGCCTGCTCCGTGACAAACAACAGGAAGAAACTACCAATGGATCAGTACGACGCGATCATAATCCATGGTTCCCTCTATCAACCGGCTAACAATACTCCGACGCCCAGGTCTCCTCATCAAATTGTCGCGTTCTTCTGCATGGAGGAACCGCAGAAGTTCCCCACTTTCCAAGGATACCCGGACCTCTTTAACATAACGATCACCTACCGCCTCGACTCGGATATACCGGCGCCCTTCTTCAGCGGCTTCAACATGAACGGCGAGAGTATAGCGCCGAGTAAAATAGCGCCTTGGAAGGCCCCGATACACTCCCCGGACTATCTGAAACAGTTCATGCACATCCACAAGAGAAAGTCTAAGCCGATCGCCTGGTTCGTCTCCAACTGCGACGACGTCTTCAACGGGAGAAACGATTACGTAAAGGAACTGCAGAAGTACATCGAGGTGGACATCTACGGCTCTTGCGGTACTCTCAAGTGTCCCCATCACAACAAGACGGTCTGCAAAGAGAAACTCAGAAACGACTACTTTTTCTATTTGGCTTTGGAAAACGCCAACTGCAAAGATTACGTTACGGAGCGCGTGTTCTTCTGCATGAGCAACGAGGTGGTGCCCCTTACCATGAATACGGTCGACATGCTGGTGTATGTCCCCCCATATTCGTACATCGACGTGAGGCAGTATCAGCCGTGGCAGCTGGCTGAGAAGCTCAAGTATCTGATTTCGAACCCGATCGAGTACGTCAAATACTTTTGGTGGAGGAACGATTACAAGTTCAAGTTTGGCTCCGCGGAGCATCCGTTCTGTAAGCTGTGCGAGATGGTGCACGACGAGCACTTTGTGCATAGATCTTACAAGAACTTCTACGAGTGGCGCTCTGGCACGCCCGGTAATCCAATGTGCACCGGCCAGATATTGGCGTCCGGCGAAGAATTGAAAACCAACTTTAGTCTCACCATACCTCCCAGAGACCCATCCATCGTTTCGAGCCACACTGTAGGCAACACTTCTAGTAAAGTTTCAAGTGAAATCAAAATAGTTTGATATGCATTCAGTAAAATATATCATTTGACCAACAAACCTACCCTACATTTGACATTTGTTTTTGTCATATCCATTGATTTGTCATATCATACATTTTGTATTTGTTTTCGTTTTATATTTTATCTTTTCATTGTTACTGATTTATTGACAGAAAAATCAATATTCTTTTTTTTTCAATGTTGAAAATGTCAATTCATGATAGAACTCCATAATCAACTAGGATTATGAAAAAAACCTGTGGCCTGTAGTCAACACTAAAATCTCCACACCATAGTAAGCGTTAATTTTTTCTTATCGAAAGGTTGACAATCTCTAATAGCATTTTTATGAAGAACATTTCTATTAGATTCTTAAACAAATATAAGATTCCCAGAGGACAAAAGTTTTCACAATACACGATACACACAAAAAAATTGTGCAGAAACTCATTGTACGCACTTTCTACACGATATCTATTGAGAAATTTATGTAAAAAAATACATTTCTAGCAAGATGAGCATGTATGAGACAGTGTATCAATGTTGATGAGGCGATGTAAAAAATACATATATCTATAGAGACACACACAATATCAATATGAAGTTGATCACTCAATTTTCCCATACAGAAGCTATTTTACTTCTGTTAAATATATACATACATTTTTCATACAAATATATGAAATTTATTTCACATTGATATGGCAGACCATAGATTTTTTCCTTTAAATTTTGACAATCCTTGAATGCATTTCTGAGGAGTGTATTTTTACTGTATCAAAACTTAAAAAAATATAAATATATCTCGATTTATTGTGGCTTTTATTTAAATTTGAATTTATCGTTTATGGCGCTCGGTTTTCTCTGCCTATCCCAATAATTGGTACGTAATATTGATAGTATGTATGAATAATAAAAAAATATATTTTAATTTTGTATTTTAGACCTTCCCGCTTTTAGCGAATGAACTTCGTTATAACGGGGTACGAACGTTTGTTCGATCGTTCCAAACTTCAGCCACTTGTTATTTTTGTGAAAACTTGCTATATTTTTTTTGTTATACCACTTTTCCATTGACCGAAATCACTAGGTATCTCTTGAATACTTTTTTTATTCAGCACGGAGATTTAAAAAATAATTTGTTTATTTATTTAAGGGGGGACTGCTGCCAACGTACCTATTTTTCAATTTGATATACCATCATTATTTCTCATGAAATCGTTTTGAAAAAAATAACTTAGATAGTTTGGGTATTAATAAAGAAAAATATATATTTGCTTTTTGATAATATTCTGAATAAATTCTTGTAGAAAAATAATGGCATACCTTGATTTTCAACGTTTATCTTATATATTTCCAACTGTCGATTTGTTCAGGAGAACTTTGTTCTCTTAACATATCGACAATGTTTCAAGCCAGGATACGCGAGAATTGTATGCAGAGGTCTACTTTTTTCACGGTTTTTCCAACTTTGAAGTCAAAAAACACCAACTTAGAGGCTTCGCAGCATATATGTTCCATACACGGATTTACTCAGAATTCGGAGTAGAACATTTCGTGTGTCTGTGTGTGTGTGTGTGTGTCCGTCCCCCCCTTATAACTTTTGATCCGCTCAATTTACAGAGCCCAAAATTTCAGAATATATAAACAGTTATAGGCCTACAAAACTTTTATACTCAGAATTTTGAATTTTTGTTTCAGTCAGGGGTTGTCAACTTTTGAATTTTTACTTTATTTTTCCATATATCTCAGAAACCATAAAAGCTAGAAGGCTGAAAATTGGTACGAATGTAGACAAATACAAAATCTCAAACTAGTTTTTTCAAAAAAATTACAGGGTTTCTCAAACATTTTTTATTAATAAAAAAAAAATTATGATAAATTTATGAGTTTAACTGCCTATATTTCCAAAATTTTAAAAATATCGAAAAAAGCCGAAAAACCCCAACTAGATAATTTAATTTTCTATAAAAAATATTAACATTGTATTTGTACATCTCAAATTTTTTTTAACAATTTTTATAAAAATTGAATTTAGTGACGACATCGCTTCATACAATTTATATGGCAGTCGCCTATACAAAATATGTAAGAAGACTTAATAGTTTGATAGGATTTTAATATCCAAACATACATACAGAACCATCATGCTGTTTTCATATTCCGGGAAGGAAAAGAGGACTGACCTCCATACTGTCCTATCTTGACATACATACCAACATGTGTTAAAATTTTCAATAATTTGGATTTATGGGTTTATAGTTTCATTTTTATTCTTCAACTATACATACTATCGCTATCGACAGTTGGATCTCATGTGTTACATGCAACTAGTTTTTAAATTAAAGAAGACAAAAATATCTAGAAAAATATGATGTGACGTTGCATTAATGCTTCAGGTTTAGTAAGTAAACCTAAAAAACATTTATTTTCCATTCAGCGCCATTGCGAAATAAAAGTTTTTTTGGTTTATTAACTTAACCTGATGCATTAATGTAACGTTACATCGTATTTTTCCAGATATTTTGTTCTTCTTTAATCCAACTGTCGATTCGTTCATGAAAATTCAATTCTCTTAATGAATCGACATTATTAAGCCAAGATGCGTGTACGAAGGAAAATTTTGTATGGTGTAGTGGACTTTTTGCATGCTAATAACACCAACTAGATGCCTCGCAGCATATATGTTCCTATACATGGATTTACTCAGAATTTGGAGTAGAACATTTTATGTGAGTTTTGTATGTGTGTGGTGTGTGTGTGTGTGTGTGTGTGTGTGTGTGTGTGTGTGTGTGTGTGTGTGTGTGTGTGTGTGTGTGTGTGTGTGTGTGTGTGTGTGTGTGTGTGTGTGTGTGTGTGTGTGTGTGTGTGTGTGTGTGTGTGTCTGTCCCCCCCTTATAACTTTTGACCCGCTCAATTTACAAAGCCCAAATTTTTAGCATATATAAACAGTTATAGGCCTACAAAACTTTTATACTCAGAATTGTGAATTTTTATTTCAGTCAGGGGTTATCAACTTTTGAAGTTTTGGTTTATTTTTCCATATATCTCAGAAACCATAAAAGCTAGAATGCTGAAATTTGGTATAAACATAGACAAATACAAAATCTCAAATTTGTTTTTTTTAAAAAAAATCCAGGATTTCTCAAACATTTTTTATTAAGAAAAATATTTTTTTTATGATAAATTTATGAGTTTAACTGCCTATATTTCCAAATTTTTTAAAAATATTAAAAAAACCGAAACACCCCAACTAGATATTTTAATTTTCTATAAAAAAAATTAACATTGTATTAGCACATCTCAAATTTTTTTAAATAATTTTTATAAAAATTGAATTTAGTGACGACATTGCTTCATACAATTTGTATGGCAATCGCCTACATACAATATCTAAGAAGACTTAAGGGCGTAGATCAAGGATGTATACATTTTCCGATCTTAATGAAATTTTAGATTCATAAACATTATGTACTTTTAATTATTTTTAAAATTTTATAAAATATTGAAAATCCATTAACAAACTGATATTACAATAACAAAATGAACGTTGTGGCAGGCATTTGGTTTGACCATGCTTTTTTCACAAATTAAAAAAAATAATTCGTCTAATTATGTATGTGGAGAAGAACAATATCTTTAAAATGTAGTTTAAAAAATAATGCTATGTAATCATAATTTGATAAAATATAGCATTAAACATTGAGGAAATAGACAACAGTGACATATTAGAATTTTAGTTAAAAAAAAATAAAACTACCAACGACAGATCATTGAGATATACAAACAAAAATATTTAAAAATATTTTTATTGCAAAAATATATTTGATCGATTTATTGCATTTTTTATAAAAATTAATCATTTATGCACTGATTTCAGCGCCATATTGGTGGTTCATTCGGATACTAAAAAAATATTAGATTCGAACCAGCATTTTTTGTTATGCCATCTATCGTTAAGCGGTGTGTACTATTTGTCCCATACAATAGCTTACTTGACAATGTTGACATCATTTGACCGAGAACTCTATCTTCCTTTTACACACACACTCTCTCTCTTTCTCCTCACATGTACAAAAAATAATAATAAGTACAGTGATATGGTTAGATTTATATCTAATAACAGTCAATCTCTCCGTCCCTTTTGTTTGCATACGCCTGATACAATATCTCTCTCATATTAATTCCTCCAAGGTCTCTCTCCTATTTATGCATTAGATGAGACAGGGTTGTCAGGTATTTCATTTTTGTATTTCTTTTTAATTTACATTAAATTAACGTTACGAAATACATAAAAAATAAAATATTACAATAATTAAATAGATGCTTACTGCGTAAAAAGTATACCTACATAGTATATTTACGTATAAAAATAGAAAGCGATACAAAATACAGTATTTTACATGAACTTTATGAATGTATATAATACATTTTATTAAAAATAAAAAATCCTTAATAACTAACACTAACAGATTCATCTTTGGGTTGAAAAAATTTGATCGCATATCATCTTACCGCAATCTTCTTTGTTGGCCCAGGATACGCCAGCGGCGCAATATACACATCTTGTCACTATTGTACAATATTCTCTCGAACCCAAACCTGCCACAGTACCTCAAAAGCAAATTCACTTATTTATCCAACCATGGACTTCCACTCCGATCAGCTGAACGTACAACACTATCCATCCCTATCCATAATACAGAATTTCTCAGCTCTTCGTTCGAAGTACAATCAGCTAGATTATGGAATAGTCTTAGTCCGGATATTGCGTCGTCTTACTCACTTAGTATTTTCAAGAAAAAACTAAAGAAGGAATATTTATCCTTGAACACCTGATCCCGATTTCCTTACCTGTCCTTACCATATCCTTTTTTCTTGCTATGAATTATTATTTTTTTTTTGTTTTAATAGTATTTATGTAAGTGTTATACGTATTTTCATTGATTTCTTTTACTCATATTTATTTGCTGTTGTACATACACAATGTTGTAATACTTCGTAATCTGGTTGGTTGGAAGAAATTGCCTAATGGCAATAAGCCCGCCAGTGTACAATTATATTTGTTTATATTATGTACAAGAAGATGTATAAATAAATAAATAAATAAATAAAAAATAACATATATTGGCGAAATAATGAAGGGGACATGACGTGATGATTTGTATGTATGTAGTAATCCAACTGTAGATTCGTTCAAGAGAATTTATTTATTTTATTGAATCGGCAGTATACATAAACCCAACACGCGTATTGGGAATATAAGGAACATTTTGTATGGCGTAGTGTTGGTATTTTTTGTATGCAAAAAAACACCAACTCGGAGGCTTCGCAGCATATTATGTTCTATACATGGATTTACTCAGAATTTGGAGTAGAACATGTTATATGAGTTTTGTATGTGTGTGTCCCTTATATCTTTTGATACGCTGGATGCTCAGATTCTAAAATTTCAGAATATATACTAAATTTTAGGTACACAATACTTTTATATTCAGAATTTCGAATTTTCGCTCCAGTCAGGGGTTATCAACATTTTAATTTTGATTGTATTTTTCCACATATCTCAAAAACTATACAATCTACAAAGCTGAAATTTTGCATAAATATAGACAAATACAATATCTCGTAAAAGTTTTTTAAAAATAATTCCAGGGTTTCTCAATCTGTTTTTATTAAGAAACAAAATATTGGTATGACTTTTAACTGCCTCGATTTCCATTTTTTTAAGTATCGAAAAATGCCAAAATGCGTAAACTAAAGAATTCAATTTACTGTAAAAAATATGCCCATTGTAGTAAATATCTCAAACTTTTCTTAACAATGTTTGTAAAAAATTGAATTTAGTGACGATATTGCTTCATACACTTACACCACACTTTTGTCTTTGACTTTGTACTGAATTGTCTTTAATATGTATATTAATCTGTGGAACAATGTAATTGGCTTACTTTCCTGATTGTTATTTTTTTATTAATGTAAAACATGTAACAGCTGTTTTGTTTCCCAAAATAAAATAAAATAAAATACAATTTGTATGAAAGAATACATAATATCTAAATACGGGGACCCTTTATAGGTAGTTTGATATGTACTTAATCGTCATACATACATACATACGTACCATCAAGCAGTTTACCTATTCAAGGTATTAGTGTTTACGTCATATAAGTCGTAAACCAGCCGATGACAGGTCGTAAGCCATGTAGGTGCCTCGAGTTCCTGGTTCTTCTACAATATCCCAACTTCGTCTCTATTGAGATGTTAAAAAAAATGTTTGTCAATAAAAATTTCATTTTGAAAGTGCTTTGAACAAATACGTGAATATTTTGATGGACACCAATATTGATCACAACGATTTCTTCTTAAAAATGTAATCTACTACTTTTCTCTCCTTCGTATTGCATTTGTAAACCTGATTGAAATAAAAATAATTTGAAAATAAAATTTGTGAAAGCCCTAAAATGCCAGTTTTGTCGAGTATCGTGCATCTTTCATACCAGCAAACAATTTTGACACATTCACAAGAAATAACCAAACAAGAAATCTTTATGTACATCTAAGAAATGAAATGACCTTTTTTAATAGTGTACACGTTTTTCATAACAAATTTGTCTTGCAGAAGTCCAACGGTCATTCTCCGAATAAATAAATAAAAATTTAAAATATCTAAGGTTTTTTTATATCTATAGTTAATAAATTTCGATTATATTTTTGTATTTACTTATGAAAAGTATCTCCATCGTCTTTCTTCACAATATTAGACCTATTACGGCAACCTTTTACTACACAGAATGTCATTTTCAATTACAAATAAGTGAGAAGCGACGCGTACAAAGGTTCGTCAACGATAAATATTAAATATTCGCTAGAACACATGTTTTGGTTAGGACTCATGTTTTAGTGTGCAGATTTTGTAATTCTATTGCATATTTAACCATTACATATCACTGAATAAGTACCTTGAGTTATAATACTAGAGTACGAACCGTCTACTAATTTTTGTCCCCTACAAATTGGAGCTCATTGTTCTCCTGTGCTTGGATTGCTCCCCAGTCGATTACTTGTTTTTTAAGACTTGGTTTGAGCCACATATAATCTGTGGTTTGAGCAACGTCTGAGAACTTCGTTTAAAAATGCCATTAAAAATGCCTGTTTTTACAGTATATAGATGTAAAAAAATGTCAGGAAAGGTTGACAAACGTGACGGAGTAACATATTATCGGTTAGTATATTTCTTATAATACATTAATCTGTATTATTTGAATAATTATAAAAAATATATATTTCTTACAAGTTAATATAACCGTTAGATTTCAATCCATATATTAAACAAAGAAAGATATATGTCAGATATGACAACATCAATGAGAAGGAAAGAGAAGGAAAGAGACTAAATGTTTTGCATCTCATTCGTCTGAACTCAAAACATGCTACCTAGATCATAGAGGAACGACTCCCTAAAGGAGTTGAATAATGCCAACAAGGCGTATTATGATATATAATGTGTAATTGATTGCATGCAGATGTTCGCAGTGCTCAAAGAAAGAGCACATTCTCCAAAAGACTGAAAGCAGCTTTGTTTCGTATAGCACCGAAATATCAGCGCCTTTGGAATGATTCTGAATCATTAAACGGCGCTATAATAATTCTGTATTATTTATGCATATTAAAGTGGTGGGTATCGCCGAAAGTATATTTTTCAGAACAAATATATTATCGTACTTTGTAAAACAATCTTTCTCTAGTGATTTATCGTAAATCGTCACATCTTTCATTATGTTTTATAGATTCTTGAAAAAAATGGGAAATATAGACTGAGAAAAATAAAATTAGTTGCATAAATATAATATTTTTCTTAATACAGGATATGTTAAGTTTGAATATTTATATTTATTTTGAATAAATAATAGCCCAGGGTATTATTTTCACATCTGACACAAACCGTCGTAGAAATTTGTCACAAAAACTATTGCCAATCGTTATTTTTCATTAACGCCAACGTAATAAATAAATAAAAATGTATTATTAATTTTGTGGCATCATTGACAGCCCTGTTTAAATTCATCACATGACATTGTGGTTGACGGACATGACATGTGTGTGACTGAGATGATGATACTTTCACATTGTGTGTGACTGAGATGATGATACTTTCTCCCCTTCATACTCTTTCTCGCACTCTTCAATGGCTAGTACCATAAGATATCTTCTGTGTGCGTAGGCACTTAATAAAAATATATTTTTTATTCATAGCGTTTTTTCCTTCGCATAATAAATGGTAATATCTTTTTACTAAGTAAGCCCTTTTAATACTATTTTAAAATCTCTCGCAGACGAGTAGATAAGTCGAAACATAATAAACTAGTTGCATGTAACACATGAGATCCAACTGTCGATAGCGATAGTATGTATAGTTGAAGAATATGTACCAAACTATAAACCCATAAATACAAATTATTGAATATTTTCAGATATTTTGTTTTCTATACAACATATGTAGGTATGTATGTCAAGATAGGATAGTATGGAGGAAGATCCTTTTTTCCTACCCAGAATATGAAAATAGCATGATGGTATGTATGTTTGTTTGGAGATGAAGTATCAAACTATTAAGTCTTCTTACATATTGTGTATAGGCGACTGCCATACAAAATGTATGAAGCGATGTCGTCACTAAATTCAATTTTTAAAAAAAATGTTAAAAAAAAATTGAGATCTTCTACTACAATGTTAATATTTTTTATAGAAAATTAAATTATCTAGTTGGGGTGTTTCGGCTTTTTTCGATAATTGTAAAAGTTTTGGAAATATAGGCAGTTAAACTCATAAATTTATCATAAAAAAAATATTTTTCTTAATAAAAAATGTTTGAGAAACCCTGGAATTTTTTTGAAAAAAGTAATTTGAGATTTTGTATTTATCTATGTTTGTACCAATTTTCAGCGTTCTAGCGTTTATGGTTTCTGAGATATATGGAAAAATAAAATAAAAATTCAAAAGTTGATAACCCCTGACTGAAACAAAAATTCAAAATTCCGAGTATAAAAGTTTTGTAGGCCTGTAACTGTTTATATATTCTGAAATTTTAGGCTCTGTAAATTGAGCGGATCAAAAGTTATAAGGGGGGGACGGACACACACACAGACACACAGACACACACACACACACCCTCACACACACACACACACACACACACACACACACACACACACACACACACACACACACACACACACACACACACACACACACACACACACACACACACACACACACACACACACAGACACACGAAATGTTCTACTCCGAATTCTGAGTAAATCCGTGTATGGAACATATATGCTGCGAAGCCTCTAAGTTGGTGTTTTTTGACTTCAAAGTTGGAAAAGCCGTGAAAAAAGTAGACTTCTCCGTACAATTCTCGCGTATTCTGGCTTGATACATTGTCGATATGTTAAGAGAACAAAGTTCTCCTGAACAAATCGACAGTTGGATTATTTAATATTTTAAGATATTTGGTTTTCTATACAACACATGTACCTAGGTATGTATGTCAAGATAGGATAGTATGCAGGTCAGTCCTTTGATCCTACCCAGAATATGAAAACAGCATGATGGTATGTATGTATGTTTGGAGATTAGTATGAAACAATTAAGTCTTCTTAGATATTGTGTGTAGACGACTGCCATACAAATTGTATTAAACAATGTCGTCACTAAATTCAATTTTTATAAAAATTGTTAAAAAAAATTGAGATGTAGGTACTTCTACAATATTTATATATTTTATAGAAAATTAAATTATCTAGTTGGGGTGTGAGTAAATTCTGAGTAAATCCATGTACATACATACATACCATCACGGCATGTCCCACAATGTGGGGTAACCAGCGAAAGGTGTGCGGGTGTGTATTGCCTTATAAAAGGGAGCACAACACATCTGTGTATACCCACACACCAGTCTCGTCTCACCTTAAAAGGCACTACATTCAGAATGGGTGGTGAACCTCATTGCTGAACTATGTCAGATGTTATTGTTGCCTGTTGTATTTTCGATTACCCGGCTCTTACGGGACACTCGAAAACAATAATATAAAAGAGTGGAATCACTATTCTAAGCCGGTGCCTCACAGCAAAAATAATTTATTATTTAATTATAATAAAAATAATAATTTATTATAGATATATGCTTTAAGTTATGACATAATCGTGCCATCTGACGTTTGTGCATTGACACTTGACATTTATCAGACCATTGAGCGGATCAAAAGTTATAAGGGGGGGACAGACAGACACACACACACTCACACACACACACACACACACACACAGACTCACACACACACACCCTCACACACACACACACACACACACACACACACACACACACACACACACACACACACACACACACACACACACAGACACACACACAAAACTCACATAAAATGTTCTACTCCGAATTCTGAGTAAATCCATGTATGGGAACATATATGCTGCGAGGCCTCTAGTTGGTGTTATTAGCATGCAAAAAGTCCAGGGAATATTGTATACAGTTTATTTCTTTTCTAGTTTATAACAAAATAAGTATACCTACGCAAATTTTGTACCTAAATAATAAGTACCTATATACATATTATGTAGTTGGTATAAACGAATCTCGCCAAAAAGTCGTCACGAACAGAATAATAATAACGTAAATATTTTTTGGTTTATTTTTTTCTATATTTTGTTTATTGAAGATGACGTTGTACATGTTAGTATAACTTTTTATGTAAGTAAATGGCTTTTGAACCGTTTATAAACAGATTGGTAGGTTATAAAAAATAAAAATAATAAATAAAAAAATAAATAATTATTAATAAATAATTACCTTATTATTAATTATTATTATACCTAAATAATTTATTAAGTATTATAATTAAATATTTTTTTTGAATTTTACATCGACTCATACCTAATGTAATACGTAGTACATAAGTTGTACAGTTCAATGGTATTTTACGTGCATTATTTTTATATAGTTTCCGGCAAATAACTTGAGTTTACCTACGTCGTGTAGGCGGGCGGTTTGCACATATTTATAAGTACCAATCAACCAAAAAAACACAAATTTGCGCTCTGCTTAGCCCACGTGACGTACACATGAAGTTTGCCGCCAACCTCTGGACTAGATAGTCATGATTTGTCACTCTTGTGAATTTTAGCCACGAGCCGATACATGTGTGTGTGTGTGTGTGTGAGGGTGTGTGTATGTGTGACATGAAGCGTATTACTTACATACCTAGGTACAAGAAACATTGCACTTTGACCTTGAAAACATCTAAACTTGAAGTTACCAAACGAATATTTATTTAGCTTTTTCAATATTCGGTTTGGTATTTATATTTAATCAATTTATAAAATCAAATTATGTTTAATATATTAATAATGAATTTAGCCGTGCACAAACATGTGCAAATCCAGAACGACAATCTTACCAGGTCTCTTTTATTTATATGCAGATAAACTTACCTAATACTTATTTATTATAAAATATTTTTATTATATTTTATCAATCAGGAAGGTATGCGTATTTCATTATGAATTATTGTAATATATACGTTTTAAGCATTTCGTTTTATAGGTACTGATACCCTCCTCCCAAGAGGCTTTGAGGTCGAGCTCACCTTTTTCCAATGTCTGTTATGGAATCAGATATTCCACACATTACCTCGCTGGACGAGATGCATAAAAAGTAAACGATAATTGAAGCCGTGGTCTGACGATACACAAATGTCAAGTGTCAGCGCACAAACGTCAGACTGCACGGTCATGTCACAAGATAAAATTTGAAATAAAATAAATAATTAAAATTGGTAATAAATTAGGACGTCACAAATCAAAATTAAATAGAGTCAATATTGGACGTCACACGTTAAAATGGATTCAATAAAATAAATAAATTAAAATCACACAGCCGAAATATTGTCACATAAAATAAAAGAATGTCACAAGTATTGTTTTGGGGCACACATAATTTTCTCTTCTCGGCCATGGGCGTGCTGATGCACCACCAATGCCGGAATGGATCGTCGTCGATGGGCGAAGGGGCAAGGCTATCGGCGACAGCAACCTCGGGTCCCAGACACCGGCAGATGCCGGTTGGGTGACTGGCGGGAGCGACAGCGGCGGCGCGAGTCTCAAGGAGACGCAGGCCGTCGCTCCAGGGTCCAACGCGACCCAACAGCGTTTGGAACACTTTCCAAACTCAGCACCCGCTTCGGTCCAGGAAAGCGGCTCTCTCGCCGAATGGTGGTGCGCCGATCCATCTCGACATCCATGGCTGCCGGTGTGGAGCGAGCCTAACCGACACCCTCTGGTGCGGTTTGCAGCTGCTCCGGCCACAGTGAGCGCGGTCCGTGCAGACACGACGCGTGTCTAATTTCGACTGTCAAAAATCTTTCACTCGTAAATGTCACATTTTGGAGGTTATCGTTATTATTGTCAAATTTCTTTTCTTACATTTTAATTTTCACACACTATTTTACCATAAATGTTTGTTTGTGGTAAGCTGATTTGGCGCCGAATTTAAAATAGAAAATAACGCGAACAGGAGAGGTCGCGTCAATCCTCCCTGCTTTCTCGACGCGAAATCAGCCAGACAAACAACAACGACATGGGCCTCCAACTAGGCTGCATTAAGCCTGGGGTGAAACCTGGTGAATTGTTGAGCGCCACCGAATTTTCTCCCGAATTCGGAAACGGAGGAATTTCTTTTCTTAAATATCAGGGTCGCGGATAAGTTGTGCCTCTCTTGACACAAAAATCAGACACTAAGAGCTTCTGATTCTGCCTCACGTTACTGGGTGCCAATTGATACCCTCCTCCCAAGAGGCTTTGAGGTCGAGCTCACCTTTTTCCAATGTCTGTTATGGAATCAGATATTCCACACATTACCTCGCTGGACGAGATGCATAAAAAGTAAACGATAATTGAAGCCGTGGTCTGACGATACACAAATGTCAAGTGTCAGCGCACAAACGTCAGACTGCACGGTCATGTCACAAGATAAAATTTGAAATAAAATAAATAATTAAAATTGGTAATAAATTAGGACGTCACAAATCAAAATTAAATAGAGTCAATATTGGACGTCACACGTTAAAATGGATTCAATAAAATAAATAAATTAAAATCACACAGCCGAAATATTGTCACATAAAATAAAAGAATGTCACAAGTATTGTTTTGGGGCACACATAATTTTCTCTTCTCGGCCATGGGCGTGCTGATGCACCACCAATGCCGGAATGGATCGTCGTCGATGGGCGAAGGGGCAAGGCTATCGGCGACAGCAACCTCGGGTCCCAGACACCGGCAGATGCCGGTTGGGTGACTGGCGGGAGCGACAGCGGCGGCGCGAGTCTCAAGGAGACGCAGGCCGTCGCTCCAGGGTCCAACGCGACCCAACAGCGTTTGGAACACTTTCCAAACTCAGCACCCGCTTCGGTCCAGGAAAGCGGCTCTCTCGCCGAATGGTGGTGCGCCGATCCATCTCGACATCCATGGCTGCCGGTGTGGAGCGAGCCTAACCGACACCCTCTGGTGCGGTTTGCAGCTGCTCCGGCCACAGTGAGCGCGGTCCGTGCAGACACGACGCGTGTCTAATTTCGACTGTCAAAAATCTTTCACTCGTAAATGTCACATTTTGGAGGTTATCGTTATTATTGTCAAATTTCTTTTCTTACATTTTAATTTTCACACACTATTTTACCATAAATGTTTGTTTGTGGTAAGCTGATTTGGCGCCGAATTTAAAATAGAAAATAACGCGAACAGGAGAGGTCGCGTCAGTACATTATCCAATAAAAAACTTTTCACATTATCCGACAGATAGCGCTAAAACTATTTTTTAGCATTCATCCGATTTTTTCGTTTTGTAATCAATATAGTAAATATGAAATACATTATGTATAAAATACATAAATAATAAATTAAATTAAATAGCTCTAATAAAGCGTTCAAATATTGAAGCAATAAAAATATAATTTTATTCAAAAGTAACACCTGGTGGAAGAAACCAAAAGTTTTCTAAAAAAACTTCCTAAGGAAATTGGTAAATTAGGTTGATCTCTCGACTACTTTACGATTTTATCGCTACTCAATTATAGCGATGGATGAAATACCATCTTAACTGTTTGATACTAATCTCCAAACATACATACATACCATCATTCTGTTTTCATATTCTGGGAAGGATCAAAGGACTGACTTCCATACTATCATATCTTGACATACATACATATGTAGGTACATGTGTTGTATAGAAAATCAAATATCTTAAAATATTAAATAATTTGTATTTATGGGATTATAGTTTGGTACTTATTCTTCAACTATACCTACATACTATCGCTATCGACAGTTGGATCTCATGTGTTACATGCAACTAGTTAATAAAAAAAAATATCGTTCTATATCTTATATTTTTTTAGAAATTTATGGTAAATGTATGCTTATTATTTTCCTACAAGAATATATACAGAACATAATTAAAAAATAAAGGTATATTTCTCTTTATTAATATCCAAACTAACTAGGTTATTTTTTTCAAAATGATTTGTTTTGTAGTAATGATGCAATTTCAAATTGAAAAAATTGGTACGTTGGCAGCAGTCACCCTCTTAATAAGAAAAATATTCAAGAATAATTTTCTTTTTATAAAAAATAAAAAAAAATATATATAAGAAAAATATTCAGGAATAATTTTCTTTTTATAAAAAATAAAAAAAATATATATATACATAAATTAATGAAATATGTATATTACGAAAAATACTTTAAGATTGCCACAAGTTTATTAACATAATATTACAAGGGTCGTATTACAATATTTTTACATCGATTTATTTGAGATAAATGTAAGAAAAATGTAAGGTCCCGTACTGCGAGAATACTGCTTACGGGACATCAACTTTTTCTTACATACATAACTCCCATAATACGGCCCTAAGGTGCGAATGCAGAGTCCGACCTAAATACTAAAAATACTAACATTGTTTTCATTGCACAGTCGGTCACTGAAGTTAGAAGATCACGTGGCTTTCTAACTGGTGGATGCTGCGACGTTTTTCTATGAATTGCATTGCAGAGACATATCTAAATACTTAGCGCATGCGCATCGGCGTAAACTAATATTTGCGAATTGAGTCATATAGTTGTATAATGGTTTTCTTAAAAAATACAGAAAACGCAAAAAACGTTTTAACAGTTGCTTAGCGATAAATAATGACATTATATATTTTTAAAATGACAAATGTTACATATCAATACATAAGATATTAATACAAATTAAGATATTATTAAATTAAAGCAAAAAACTGAATTGTAGAATTCATTATAGAGGGATTTGCAAGTGACTTTGTGTTATAGAGGGATTTGCAACCCAATAAGTGAGTTTTAGAGGAGTTTGCAACCAAACTATTGCAAATTCATACTAAAAATTAGATCCCTTGATCAAAATGCTTGCCTGTTATTGGCCGAAATTCATTATAGAGCGATTTGCAAACAAACCCTTGTATAATAGAGGATTTTGAAACTCATTGTATTTTTTATTTTGACTTTTTTAGTAGGATATAGATGGATTTGTCGCACAATAATAGAATTAATAGATAGAGAATCAATTTCTCTACAAATGTACATTTACACCTTATTTTTGTCAAAATTCTATTATACAGGGTTTTGCAATTGTCAAAAAGTACAGTTGATAGCGAGGAACCTTACGAGTGGTTTAATACTAAATACGAGATTATTTCGGTGGATGATGATTTTATCGGTTTCGTTGAACATGTATTTGGTAATTTTGTCAAATTACATAAATACCAAACAGAGTATTCAGCAATCTACATATACGAGATGCAAGTCTGTGTTGTTTTATATACATAAATATACAGATAGAAATAATTCAACTGTATAATAACTTACGTGATACGACCCCCAACTATAAAAATATGTATGTAAGTGTAATTAAATAAAGTCAGATATGTCGTTTTGTTGTAGGTAGGTACATAATAATAGGTAAGTAAAATTACTTACACTTAAGTTCAAAAACTGAAACATACGTAGTAGCGGGGTCAAATTGGTATTTTTTGAAAGATTTTCCGTCGTTTGATCCTGAAAAAAAAAACATTAAACGAAATATATTAAATTAAAACTCTACAACAATTTCCTTCATCTCTTTAAGAAATAAAATCACAAAAAATATTCAAAATAGATATTAAAAAATACATCATAAATTATGGACGGACAAAACTAACACAAATACTGAGTAATCATTCATGCATTAATTCATTCATTCATTCACCCACTCACTCACTCATTCATTCATTTATACATTCATTCATTCATGCATTCATTCATTCATGCATTCATTCATTCATGCATTCAGTCATTCATGCATTTTTCATTAATCCATGCATTCATTCATTTACTCACTCAATCACTCATTCATTCACTCACTTATTCATTCATTCATGCATTCATTCGTTTATTCACTCATTCATTCATTCATTCATTCATGCATTCTTTCATTCATAAATTCATTCATTCATGCATACATTCATTCATTCTTTCATCAGTCAATCATAAATTATGGAAGGACAAAACTAACACAAATACTGAGTATTAATTCATTCACCCATTCACTCATTTACTCACTCATTCACGCATTCATTAATTCGTTCATCCGTTCATTTGTTCATTCGCTCATTCATTCATTCGTTCATTCATTCATTTATTTGTTTATTTATTTATTAACGGTTAAAAAACCATTTACATAAAAAAAGTTCAAAACCATAACATAAACACATCATCTTAAATAAACAGAAACATTTTTCATTGTACAAAATATAAGGAAAAAAAATATATATATGTAGAAAAAACAGTGAATCAAGAAAAAAACGAGTGGGTTGTGACCAACACTAAACTCTCCACACCATAGTAAGTGTTCATTTTTTCTTCATGAAAGTCTTACAATCTCTAAATACATTTTTATGAGGTACATTTCTATTAGATTCTTAAACAAACATAAGATTCCCAGAGGACAAAAGTTTTCACAATACACCATCCACACAAAAACATTTTCACGAAACTCATAGTATGCATTTTCTACGCGATATCCGTTGAGAAATTTTAAGTATAATTGCATTACTAGCAAGATGAGCATGTATGAGACAGTGTATCAATGTTGATGAGGCGATGTATGTGTCAAGATAGAAGAATGCGGTGTTCGGTTCTCACTGCCTACCCCTTGAGGAAGATAGAAGTGGAGAATAAAAAAATATATTTGTCTATAGAGACACATACAATATCAATATGAAGTTGATCACTCAATTTTCCCTCATAGAAGCTATTTTACTTCTGTTATATACATTTTTCAAACAAATATGAAATTTATTTCACATTGATATGGCAGACCATAGATTTTTTTCATTAAATTTGAAATTGATGTATAAAAATACGCTTAAATTTGTGAAATCATGACTCCACTATTCTATAGTGTGGAGAGTTAAAAATAAAAATATATTAAGAGGGCGACTGCTGCTTACGTACCTATTTTTTCAATTTGATATACCATCTTTATTACTAAACGAATCATTTTGAAAAAAATAACCTAGTTATTTTGGATATTAATAAAGAGAAATATACCTTAACTTTTTGATTATGTTCTGTATATATTCTTGTAGGAAAATAATAAGCATCCCCCGATTTTAGCCATTTATCTTAAATTTCTAAAAAAATATAAGGTATAGAGCACTATTTTTTTTTTTAAATTAAGGAAGAACAAAATACCTGGAAAAATATGATATGACGTTGCATTAACGCATCAGGTTAAGTAAATAAACCAAAAAAACTTTTATTACGCAATGGCGCTGAATGGAAAATAAATGTTTTTTAGGTTTATTTACTAAACTTGAAGCATTAATGTAACGACACATCATATTTTTCTAGATATTTTTGTCTTCTTTAATTTAAAAAAATATATATTACTCTACGCCTTATAGTTTATTAAAAATATATGATAAACGTTGAAAATCGGGGTATGCCATTATTTTTCTACAAGAATTTATACAGAACATTATCAAAAAGTTAAGGTATATTTTTGTTTATTAATACCCAAACTATCTAAATTATTTTTTTCAAAACGATTTGATAAGAAATAATGATGGTATATCAAATTGACAAATATGTACATTGGCAGTAGTCCCCCCCTTAATAATGATGGTATATCAAATTGACAAATATGTACATTGGCAGTAGTCCCCCACTTAATAATGATGGTATATCAAATTGACAAATATGTACATTGGCAGTAGTCCCCCACTTAATAATGATGGTATATCAAATTGACAAATATGTACATTGGCAGTAGTCCCCCCCTTAATAATGATGGTATATCAAATTGACAAATATGTACATTGGCAGTAGTCCCCCCCTTAATAATGATGGTATATCAAATTGACAAATATGTACATTGGCAGTAGTCCCCCACTTAATAATGATGGTATATCAAATTGACAAATATGTACATTGGCAGTAGTCCCCCACTTAATAATGATGGTATATCAAATTGACAAATATGTACATTGGCAGTAGTCCCCCCCTTAATAATGATGGTATATCAAATTGACAAATATGTACATTGGCAGTAGTCCCCCACTTAATAATGATGGTATATCAAATTGACAAATATGTACATTGGCAGTAGTCCCCCCCTTAATAATGATGGTATATCAAATTGACAAATATGTACATTGGCAGTAGTCCCCCCCTTAATAATGATGGTATATCAAATTGACAAATATGTACATTGGCAGTAGTCCCCCACTTAATAATGATGGTATATCAAATTGACAAATATGTACATTGGCAGTAGTCCCCCCCTTAATAATGATGGTATATCAAATTGACAAATATGTACATTGGCAGTAGTCCCCCACTTAATAATGATGGTATATCAAATTGACAAATATGTACATTGGCAGTAGTCCCCCACTTAATAATGATGGTATATCAAATTGACAAATATGTACATTGGCAGTAGTCCCTCACTTAATAATGATGGTATATCAAATTGACAAATATGTACATTGGCAGTAGTCCCTCACTTAATAATGATGATATATCAAATTGACAAATATGTACATTGGCAGTAGTCCCTCACTTAAGTGAAAACTAAAACATTTTTTTCCTTATATAGAAATCAAAATACTTTTCAAATTTGAAAATAATCGAATGAGTACTTTAGTCAATAATCGATAAAGTAGATAAACATGGCGTACGTAGCATACAGCACACACAGATATATTGTGATGAAATTTTCAGAATACAATTTCAGCATTGTAAATCTACAATAAAAAAAACACTATAAAATTGCGAGTTCATTAATCTCCACTATACTCATATACATTAATCTCCACTATACTCATATACATTAATCTCCACTATACTCATATACATTTATCTCCACTATACTCATATACATTAATCACCACTATACTCATATACATTAATCTCCACTATACTCATATACATTAATCTCCACTATACTCATATACATTAATCTCCACTATACTCATATACATTAATCTCCACTATACTCATATACATTAATCTCCACTATACTCATATACATTAATCTCCACTATACTCATATACATTAATCTCCACTATACTCATATACATTAATCTCCACTATACTCATATACATTAATCTCCACTATACTCATATACATTATTCTCCGAATATATTGTGATGTTGTATTTTCATCCTGCAACTGATGGTATGGCACTCCTATCAGCGGAGACCTATAATTGGCTGTTTGGTTGTTATCCTAATTGAAAAACTGTAATGGATAGCAGTTTGTCTTTCAAAGAATTGTAAAATAAAATAAGTAAATAAATAAAATAAAATACCTAACCCCTTGGGCTAGTGAGAAGTAAAAATAAAATTACATGGACTGCAGTATCAAAGTACAAGAGATGAGGTTCTGCTTACCAATTATTGAAACAAACACAATAAATAATATGAAGTTGAGATTTGTGGCGAAGACGATCCCCGCCATTTTGATAATGATCCTTCCAGTCAGCTTAGGTGTTTATAAAAAGTAAAGTAGGTAGTGAATTAATTGATCAACTTAAATGAATTTGTTTTTAACCTCTTGTCGACAAATATTATCAAAAAGTTCGTTGCACAGTGTAGGCCATTTAAAAGGAAACATTTTTTTTTTTTTTTTTTATTTTATTAAGTTTACAATAACATATACAAAATATAAAACAAACAAACTATATAGAAAAGATTCACAGTAAGACAAAACATATTTACCCTTTATTAGAGTGCAAGCACTCGTGTGTAAAGGAGACAATTTAATACAGAATACACAAAATATTATACATACATAATTATTATCTATACAAAAAGAAGTTAATATAATTTACATATCAGTCAAATAATAAGTTTGATTTATTCTTTATTTTTTTTTTAAATCATTATGTTCAATTGCCAGTCTCAAATCTGTTTCAAGTTGGTTGAACCACACCACCCCATTGTACGTGTAGTAGTGCTGTGTTGTGTATGTATGTGTTAATGGGGTACACAGTTGACCCACTATATTATGTCTATCACTCGCCACACGTACAAAGGCATGGTGCGACCTTCCAATGTACCTACTTATGTATTTGAAATAGCACATTTTTTTATAGATATTTTTAAAAGATGCCACTTGAAAATCACGAAATAGTTGCAAAGTTGGGTAGTCAGATGGTTTTTTATTTATAATTTTTATTATCAACCTTTGCGTAATTTCTAGAGGCAAAATGGATGTTTTATACGCCCCCCCCATGCAACAATGCCATATTGCATTATTGAATGGGCGAAAGCGTAATACACATTTTTAAGTAATTTTAAATTGAGAATGTTTCTAAGGTTGATAAATATGTAAATAAGCTTTCTTAATCTGTTTATAGTATTATTTATTTGAGTTTTCCATTAAAGGTTACTGTCAATTATTACTCCTAAATGTTTAATTTCATTTTTATTTGTTATACATAGACAATCATTATTTTTACATGTCAATACTTTTGTAGAACAATTTTTTGAGTGGATTTTAATATTTAATGCAATGGGAGGTATTTTATTGTTCATGGTAAAAGGTATATAGTAAGTTTTCTCAATATTCAGGGTCAATATATTATTGTCAAACCATTCTTTTAATAAATTTATATCAGTGTTAGCATTTTCTTCAAGCTCATTCCATGAATTTGCCTGAAAAATAATTGCCGTATCATCTGCATATGAAACAAGTTTTCCTGATATTGTCAAATTAAATATATCATTTACATATAAGATGAACAAAAGAGGGCCCAAAATTGTGCCTTGAGGTATTCCAAAATCACTTGTATTCGGTACGCTTAGAGTATTATTTATTTTTACGTATTGATCTCTAGAGGACAGAAAACTTTCAATCCATTTTATTACTGTATCTGCAATTCCGATTTTACCAAGTTTATAAAGAAGTTTTTTATGACTTATGCTATCAAAAGCTTTTTTTAAATCTATGAATATCGCAAGCGATTTTTTTCCTTTGTCTAAAGCTTCATATATTGTTGTTGTGAGGTCAATGATTGCATCCTGTGTGCTTATTTTTTCACGAAATCCAAATTGTTTGTCACTTAATATATTATGTTTACTAATAAAATTTAAAATTCGCTTTTTAGTTACTTTTTCAAAATTTTTTGATATATTTGATAGTACAGATATAGGTCGGTAATTACTAATTTCTTTGGAGTCACCTGATTTATGAATCGGTGTAACAATCGTTTTTTTTGTATATAGATGGAAATATTCCCTTTTTGAGACTATTGTTTATTATATGTGTAATCGGCTTCTTCAAAAATTTTGTAAATGTTTTTAAGTTTTCAACCGTAATGCCATCGAAACCAGGTGCTGATTCAGTTTTAAGGTTTTTTATTATATTTACAATTTCTTGTTCAGATATTATTGCAAATTTTTCTAACTTATCTTCAATTGATTCTGCTTCATTTCCTGAGGTCAAGGTGATATTATCTATGTTGTTGGTTATTTCATTTGCAAGATTTTTTCCGACATTCGCAAAAAAATCATTGAAAACATTGGCACATTGTTTAGGGTTTTCAGAAACTTGTATTATATTATTGTTATTTTGTAATTTTGAGATGTCATTTGGTTTTATTTTATTTTCGATTATTTCATTTATTGTTTTCCAAATCTTTTTACTGTCGTTGCCAGAGTTTGAAACCCGTTTTTTGTAAAATTCTTCTTTTGTAGTTTTAATTAATGCCGTGAGCTTGTTTCTGTAAATTTTAAAGTGAGAGATAATTATATCATTAAGTGGAAATTTTTTTGTAAGTTTAAATAATTTTTCTTTTTCTCTTATAGAAACCACTAGTCCATGTGTGATCCAAGGTTTAATTTTACGAAAATCACTTTTATAGGTTTTATTTGGTATTACACAGCTAGAATCCTTTATGTGCTTTTGTAAAGTATCATGGAATTTTAAAGCACTTATATTCACATCTTCCGTAGATATTGTGGATTCCCAGGTTTCATGGCATAATTTTTCATACAGTATTTGTTTATTAGTTATTATTTTAGGCATAGTAGAATCATTTTTATGATTTATTTTATTTTGATTAACTAAATTGTAGTTAAATATACATGTATGGTGATCTGTTATGTTGGTTCTCCATATAATTGTAAGAAGATTATCAGTATTATTAGTTGTTAAGTTAATTTTAATATTTTACCTTGGCAAATTTGCAGTTGCAATCCACGACGTAATCGTAGTGCTAACCTTGAGATATGCACAAGAGGCGTGGACATGGAAGAAGTGACATGAAAGCAAAAGTGAAGTGAGATCACCAAGAAGAATTTATAATGGGACGGTGTACGGCAGATGACACAAGGAAAGATTGAAAGATGACATGACCGTGTTAACGACATATTACTTACTTTACGAGTCCGATTACTTCACCACTAGGCCTTCCCACTCCAGAATACAGCAACCGCAACGGCACTGTCATTAACCATTGTCATTAACCATCATCCTGACAGATGAGGAGGTGTTCGTCAGTTTGTATCTCGCCGCAATTGCAGGAAACATCCTCTTCCACCCTTGTACCCCACATGTTCTCTTTGCATCTAGTGACACCGACACGTAATCGATTAAGTGTCTTCCATGTCAGGTAGGGTAGTTGGTGTCCCGGTCCCAAACTTTCCGATAGGTCATCCTGATCTCCACCGTATTGTGCTTGCCAAAGATCTTTCCTTGCCCTATCTGGTTGTAGTTTTAGGGTGGATGTAATTCTAAGAAAGCTTTTCCTTAATTTTAGTCTTGCTACCGGTGGGTGTCCAACCAAAGGATATCTCGGGTCCGTTTCCTGTTTATGTCTCTCTGCATTCGCAGCGACTTCCCTCCTGATGTTCGGAGGGGCAATGCCTATGTTCGGGTATATGTCACTTACCCGAGTGGGTTGTAAACATCCAGATATTATTCGTCCTGTCTTATTGATGGCAACATCCACATGTTTAGCATGTGTCGAAGAGAACCAGACCGGAGCCGCATATTCGGCCGCAGAGGAACACAGTCCGAGGGCGGAAGTGCGCAGAGTGGACGGTTGTGCTCCCCAGGTTGACCCTGTCAAATTTTTGATTATGCAATTTCTGCTACATACCTTCTGCTTAGTATTTAAGCAGTGGTCCTTATATGACAGTGTGCGGTCCAATGTCACTCCCAGGTATTTGGGGGTAAAGCAGTGTGTGAGTCTTTCACCCTTCCATGTCACGCTCAGTTCCCTAGAGGCATCTCTATTGCGCAGGTGGAATATTGAAAGAGAAACTTCAACAATAGACGAGCATGTATTAGACGATGCATGGATGTTGACGAGGCGAAGGATACGTTTCAAGATAGAAAAATTTGGGGTTCGGTTTTCCCTTCCTACCCCGTGAGGGACATGGCGTGCTGATATGTAAAGATAACCTCTTTTTTCTATGTTTTTTAATCTTTGTCTAAGTGTAATGTATACTTTCTTTTTTTTTCGTTTTCATTCTTTTGTTAATAGTCATGTATAATTTTGTAATACTTTATAATCTGGCTGGTTGTGCATTTTATCTTGTATAAATTGACTCCAGTCTAAGTCTCAAAAGACAAATAAACAGCACAACATCCTCTGCTTTCTACCACTTACGACGAATAAAATCTATCAGACGAAATATACCTACGGAAGCAACGAAATCTCTAGTAAACGCATTCGTTATTTCCCGCCTGGACTACTGCAATGGTATCTACGCAAACCTTCCAAAGCTGGAGCTAAACAAACTTCAATCCGTCTTCAACGCTGCTGCTAGACTAATCACCGGAGCCGCGAAATTCTCACACATATCCCTCCATCTACGAAATCTTCACTGGCTAAAAGTGCCAGAGAGATTCCAGTACAAATTATGTTTGTTGACTTTCAAAGCGATCCATGGCATGGCTCCCACGTATCTTTCAGACTTCTGCATCCCTCTCACCGTAAACGAGCGACAACAAACACTTCGATCAGCCACCACATCCGTGATTGGCAAGTTGACTGAAATAAATAGAGTCAACACTTCAACCTTTGGTGATGGTGCTTTTGCTGTGGCTGGACCAGCCTCGTGGAATAAACTACCGCCTGAGCTGAGGCAAATCGACAACTTAGCACTATTCAGGAAACACCTAAAAATCACTTCTTCCGCGAGTCTTACAAAAACCTTTCATATATTCAAAGCGCCCTTGAGGCGATTTGATCATAAAAACGGCGCTATAAAAATCATCCTAATTTATTATTAGGTATTATTATAAAAACATAAATAAAAATTAAATAGAAATTCTTGTTGTTATTCAAATTCCATTGTGTTTGTGTTGCCAAGAGTAAATTATTTTATAAAGATGTTCGACCATATGCGCAATTTAAACTAAGTTTACAAGGCGGTCCTATTTTCAACGCTTAAAACAGCGTCTAAAATACAGGTTACTCAAAGAATCGCTTTACATGAGTATTATTTTCTCCTTTATTTGCGATGCCTATTATTATTGCAATTAAGAAAATAATAAATATGCTATTTATGTGAAAAAAAAAATATATTTTTCGCTTGTTCCGCTTTTCGTTAAATAGTGTTTTATCTTTCTCTCGTTTTCTTCGTTTGACTTTGCATTTTGATTACACGGCATTTGACTTGAATTGGACACGATATGATTTTATTTGGACCCTCGCTATTTTGTTTTTGTTTTAAAACATTGCTCTCTGGTTGAGAGAATAAATTAAATTTTACTTGTGTTCGTTATAATATAGCCGACATTGTAAGACGCTAATTAAAGCACTAAAAACGTGAATAATAAATTAAATATATTTTTATCGATTAAAGCTAATATACATCGTGAGAGAGTTAATTATATATCGTGAAAGAAAGACTATTCCTCTGATGTGTGTCTTTGATAAATATAACGACATGTATATTTAAATCACAATAATATACCTAATCGAGTATGTTTTATATTTATTTTTAAATTTTAATTAACTTTAATTGCTTTCATATAAAACTGTATTTATGTTGATTGTGTTTATTGCGGGATAGTAAAATAACACATTGTTGTGCTGATACTTCTTCTTTTTCGTTTGCCTCACCTCGTATTAAATATTAGAACACGTTGTAAAGGAAAAAGTCGTGGAATACCTAGAGGCAATACAAATTTTGGTAAATCAGCAGTCAGGCTCTAGAAACAATTTTTCATGTGAAATGGCTTTAAATTATATAATAGATCGATGAAAAACATATTATAAACATAAAAAATGCACATCATTGTAGTATCTTTGGAATTTAAGCGCGCCTTTGAAACAATCGAATCTTTGAAACAAAGCTAAACTTATCAAGAAACTACAAAGAATCGGAATGAAAATAAGTGGTTTTAAGATTATTTAAATGGTTTTAAGGTTACTTAGCAGAAAACAAACAGCAAACCAAATACGGAAATGTAACATCAGAGCCTCAGCGAACCGATAAAGGAGTTCCCCAAGGTTTGGTGTTGGGGCCATTATTGTTTATAATGTACATGAATGACACTGAAAACGTTAAAATTCAGTGATATAAAACTCTTCGCAGACGACACACATATTATTTAGCGAAATCAAATTGATGACGGTATAGAAAAAATTCAAATATAATCATAATAATAATAAACATTTCCGTGCACCCTGCGCAAGTGGTGAGTATATTGCCGTATGGCAATTTCTTCTAACTAACCAGTGTTTCCAGCCCAGAGAAGCAATATTTGCGTGATAAATGAATTTGAATAAATTTCTCCTCTGCTGGGAATCGAACTCAGAACGCCCACACAGAAACCGAACGGCTTGATGTGTGAGAGGGTTTTTAAGTATCTGATAAAGTAAGGAAAGAACATGGGAATTCCTTCGTTCTCGGATTTTGAACCACTACAACGGTTTCCTGCTTTCGGACACGTGATCATTCTTTTGTGTCCAAACACCTTTCGTATGCAGACATTTTGCAGTCTCTCAAGTTTGTCAAGTTTATCTTCAGTAGCGTCTGAGTAAGCTACATCTGCGTAGTCGAGTAGAGGAGTACTATTACAACTATAATTAATAAATCATTGATATCTGGTATGGTACCAGAGATCTGGAAAAATGCACTTGTAAAGCCACTGCCCAAAAAGACACCGATTTCAAGCTTTATTGATCTTAGACCAATTAGTATATTGTCCACTCTATCTAAATTACTTGAGAAAATCGTGTTTGATCAAACAGTAAAATATGCGTAAAAACGTAAAATTATACGCCCCCATCAGTCCGGCTTTCGGAAGGGTTACAACACCACTTCATGTGACAAGGGAAAAGCATCAATATTGGTTCTTCTTGATTTCTCCAAAACTTTTGACATGATAAGTATTCCATTGCTCATATCGAAATTGCAGTTCTATGGATTTGACGATGGAACTATCAGATGGTTCCAAAGTTATTTCAAAAAACAGAACGCAGCGACTGGTCTGCAGTGAAGTCGGTGGGTCTTTGAAATACTCTACTGCTATTAAGCTGACTCGCGGTGTTCCACAAGGGTCCATACTTGGGCCATTGTTGTTTGCTATATACACAGCTGATATGATGAATGTTCTTAATTACTGCAAACCACATAATATGTATTTATGTAGATGACTCACAAGATTATTTGTCTTTTAAGAAACATATCGTGTAATCGGCCGTGGGTATAATGAATAGTGATTTAAATAAAATTCATGCATGGGCACAATCCCATGCACTACTTCTCAACCACCAAAAGGCTGTAGCACTGGTTGTGGGCCAAAAATAAAAAAAATACTGCTGTGGAAAGCAGTGGCTGTCATTGATTCCACTGGCATTCCATTTGTAAGCGTTGCACGTAATCTCGGTATAGTAATGGACCAACGTTTGAAATATGAAGAGCATGTCAAAAAAGGTACAATGGGGCTATTCAAGGCAACGCTTTTTATATAAAATTCGGGAATATGTTTCAGTCAATGTTCGCAAACTGCTGACAGATAGTCTTGTTTTATCCATATTGGACTATGGGGATGCGGAATATGGTCCTTCTTTGTTAAAAAAAATACACAAAAACAAAATACCTAGGCGAGCACATATGTTTCTCCATACCTTAAGTAACACGGGATACTGAATATGTTTAACAGAAGGAAGTTTCATCATCTGTGCCAGATATTCAGAATCATTAAAAGTAAGACACCTTCCTATCTGTATGACAGATGTGAATACATGTATGCTACGCGACAAAGAGACCATCTACTTATTCTCCCCCGACATCGAACCACTGCCTTTGAAGGGAGTAATACACAGGGTCGGATAAACGTGTTTTTGCGCCCGTAGCAATATATTTGAAACCGCCCCCCATAATACATTTTTTTTTGGAATTTTTGGAATAGAACAATTCAAAATTACATCGGGTCTAAAATGAAAAATCATTGACATTTTTTACATACACACCATAACGCCAAGCCTCTTTCCAAGTACGCAAAGAGAACCGAGCGCCGTATCTGCGGATTTTTGATTTATATAACTAATTACGTTTTTTTTTTATTTTAAGCGCCCTTTTTAAGACAACCGCCCTGACTTCATGTTCCTTATTGTTCTATGATTTAACCGGTCCTGGTTATACATACATATCAACCAAATATTGGAATAAATTGCCGCAGCACATTCGTATGGCAGCCTCATTGCAGAGCTATAACTAGTTGCATGTAACACATGAGATCCAACTGCCGATGGCAATAGTATGCATAATAGGCGTGATGACAGTAAGAAAAAATCATTGAAATTATGATTTTATTAGATAAAATATGTTATAAAGTTTTGAAAAAATATATTTATTTTCATTTTAAAAGAGCGAATAATATTAATATTATTAAAATAAAAATACAAAAAATGTTTTTCCGCCATTTTATGTGAAACACCAATCAGAGCGCATGACGTCACCATATTGTCACTGTCAATTGTGTTTGTTACTGTCAACTGTTGTGTTGTTCGAAATGGCTATTTTTTTCATAACAAGCTATATGGAATATGCTGCTTATTTTTAACATGCTATTTTTATTTATTGATTTATTTGGTTTATTTGGGACAATAAACCAAATAATATCGCTATCCGCTCTATTGAATCGTTGACGCATCTGTTATAACACGCATCGAGTATTGTAACGTGGTGGAGAATATTTAACGTTTCAGAAATAAATAACTTGGTGGCTTTCATTGCTTGATTATAAAATAAAATGATGTAATTATATTGTTTGTGGGAGTTGTACAGTGTTACATGAGGTTGAAATGGAAATACACAATGTATTATGATGAATCTAATATACATATGGGATAACTGTTATGATTCATATACATATTATGATTAATATATTAAAATATGTAATAGGTGTGATGACTGTAAGAAAAAAATCATTGAAATTATGATTTTAAAAAATAAAATAGGTTATAAAGATTTAAAAAATGTTTTTTTTTTAATTTATAGGAGTGAATAATAATAATATTATAAATATAAAAATACAAAATGTGTTAGTCCGCCATTTTATGAGAAAAAACAATCAGAGCGCACGACGTCATAGTATGGTCGCGTCAATTCTTCTGATAGTCTTCAATACAATATACGCATTAATTGTCGGTCTGGACTATGTTTATTTTGGTGTTATCGATATATTAATATTTTAATTAGATACTTAAAACTAAAACAAATTAAATATGAATGGAACAAGTATTCATCAAAGCAAATAGTTTCAATTTACCTAGATACTCGCCTACCTATCGGGGGACACTATGGGCCGGTATTACAGTGTCAGTTTAAGAGCTAAACTCAAGTTTTACAAAAATATAGCGTATTACAGTGTCCGTTTAGACCTCTTCCCTCAAATACGTCACTAAAACGACAAATATTTAACTCAACGTTTCTGGCAGATTAAGTACTTAACTGTGAGTCAACTGTCATTTGCTAGGCAACTCGTGTAGTTTCAGTTTCTATCACTAGAGGCGTTAGGCAACGTGTGTAGTTTCAGTGTTGTATCGAAGGTGGCGCCACACAACAAAACAAACTGACAGCCGTATTGAAACGAACACGGGCATTTAAAAGCATTATTTTGGTGAAAAAAATTAAATTTACCATGTTGGATAATAAAAAAATGGTATTTAAAGTCGTAGCGTCCCGTTTTGTATTTCGTATTATTTGAGGTTATTTAAATTTGACAGATAATAACCACAGAAAAAGTGAAATATGTCTATAAGTATTTTGTATGTAACTTAGTTTTTATTGAATAAATAAATAAATAATGAACGCTCGCAACGTATGTAAACTAATTTAGTTTTAGTATTCTACAATTTTGTCACGCGATGGTGAGCTGACGAACGTTCGACATGTTATGATGCTGGTCACTGCCAAACTAAACTAGCAAGCTATATTTTTTTCATGCAATGAAGCGATTTGCGAAACGACGGCGATTACGCGAAGCATGCGTTTTAAAACATCGTTACAATTTTAGCAGCATACGAATTATTACATAGCGCTCGTTATTTGTATTGTGTTCATAACAAGCTATATTTATCTGCTATCGTTATTTTTAGCAATAGCAGCCATAGTAGTTATTTTTCTGCCTGTCTTAACTACTCTTAACTAGAATGGAACTTTTGATGGTCGGATATTTCTTTGCGTCGAACAAAGACTTTTGTTCATCAGAATTTCGAAACGTAAAAACTTAATAATAAGTACATATAAGTACTTTATTTATCTGTAATTTAAATACAACTTACATCTCGAAAATCGATAAAATATGCTCCTTCTTCTCTCTACATTATGTGTTCATAAGCTAAAAACATACGCGGGAAACTTATGATGGCCTATTTTGACGTTTGGACATTAATGAAGTTCTTTATATGCTTATTGCCTAAATAATGGTAAATATTATATTATTGAGAGCTAAAAGTGGGAGAACAAATACTGTACTTCATTGTAAACGCGTACTTAATAAAATTCACTTGTGTCTCGCCGTGCGAAATTTAATCACTTATTTCTCTTTTTTTTCGCGTGGGACGAAAACAAATACCTCAGTAGGTGTTTTTTTCGTCGTGTTTGTACATTTAGGGACCGCACAACACTTATGCACTTTTGAATTGATTATAAATACACAAATCGTCTTAGAACACATATATTACATATAGTAGTGATATGCAGTTTACGATACCATGACGTCACCGTCAGGGTCGGCAGCCGCCATGATACTACAAGCTTTTTTTGGCGTAACTGTCAAATTAGATTTTAAAATGGCGATTTTTGCTACTAAACCTTTATTTTATGTAGAAATGTATATATATTTGAAAACAGTGAATGCGTAAAAACATCGTGAGATAGTTTTTCAAAATTAGTCATCATGCCTATTGAAGAATACGTACCAAACTATAAACACTAATCAATAAATATTTTAAGATATTTTTTTTCTGTATATAACGTGTAGGTATATATGTCAGGATAGGATAATATGGAGGTCAGTCTCTTTTCCTACCCAGAATATGTAAACAGAATGATGGTATGTATGTAGTATCAAATTATTGAGTTTTCTTAGATATTGTGTATAGGCCACTGCCATACAAATTGTATAAAGCAATGTCGTCACTACATTCAATTTTTATAAAAATTATTAAAAAAAATTTGAGATGTAATGCTATAATGTTTATATTTTTTATAGAAAATTAAATTATCTAGTTGGGGTGTTTCGGATTTTTTAGATATTTTTAAAAATTTTAGAAATATAGGCAGTTAAACTCATAAATTTATAATCTTAATCATTTTTCTTTATTAAAAATGATTGAGAAAATCTGGAAATTTTTCGAAAAACCCAATTTGAGATTTTGTATTTGTCTATGTTTATACTAAGTTTCAGCGTTCTAGCTTTTAGGCGACAGTTACACGTAAAGTATTTAATGTGATCCATCAATTTAATATTTATTGATGGACGTCAGTATTTATTGATGGATTAATAAATTAATAATTAAATCCATAAATAAATATTGCATTCCATCAATACACTAGACTACATGTTCAGTAAATAACACGATCCATCAGTATTTACTGACGGATCACAGTAAATACTTTACGTGTAACTGTCGCCTTATGGTTTCTGAGATATATGGAAAAATAAACCAAAAATTCAAAAGTTGATAACCCCTGACTGAAACAAAAATTCAAAATTCTGAGTATAAAAGTTTTGTAGGCGGCCCGATCGGCATTTTTCAAAATGAAAAATCTTCTCCTCGACGACAATATTAACTTATAGCTGAGACAAAGAATGGTCAAGTGTTATGTGTGGTCAGTTCGGCTTTATGTGGTGGAGGCGTGGACTCTCAAAGTTAATATTATAAACCGCCTTGAAGCATTTGAACCATGTGGATCCACCGCAGAATGCTGCTCAGAATATCGTGGACTGACATGGTCAGTAACACTGAAGTACTACGTAGAGCCAACACCAAAAGAGAATTACTCACCAATGTTAAGCTCCGTAAAGTGTTGTACTTCGGCCATATTCTGAGAGGTGAAAAGTATGCCATCCTTCAGCTCGTCATGAAGGGGAAGATTGAGGGTCGTAGAAAGGTCGGAAGAAAACAGCTTCCCTGGCTGCGAAACATCCGCGAATGGACCGGTATAAGAACTGTGGAGGAGCTGTTTCGCACTGCACAGGACATGGAGGCTTTCTCTATGGTGGTCGTCAACGTCGGGGGGACCTGATATGACACAAGAAGAAGAAGGCCTACAACTATTTATATATTCTGAAATTTTGGGCTCTGTAAATTGAGCGGATCAAAAGTTATAAGGGGGGGGGGGGGGGACACAGACACACACACACACACAGGCACACACACAGACACACGAAATGTTCTACTCCGAATTCTGAGTAAATCCGTGTATGGAACATATATGCTGCGAAGCCTCTAAGTTGGTGTTTTTTGACTTCAAAGTTGGAAAAGCCGTGAAAAAAGTAGACCCTGCATACAATTCCTTCATACACGCGTTTTGGATTTAAACTGTCGATTCGTTCAGAAGAATTTCATTCTCTTGAACGAATCGACAGTTGGACAAGTAATAATGCTTTCTTTGTATATTTACTTATTTATTTATTTTTATTATTTTTTTCTTGTTATTTTTTTCAATTATCATTTCCTGTTAAGGGAGGGACTGCTGCCAACGTACCTATTTTTCAATTTGATATACCATCATTATTTCTAATCAAATCGTTTTGAAAAAAATAATTTACATAGTTTGGGTATTAATAAAGAAAAATATATCTTTACTTTTTGATAATGTTCTGTATAAATTCTTGTAGAAAAATAATGGCATACCCCGATTTTCAACGTTTATCTTATATTTTTAATAAAATATAAGGCGTAGTTCAACATAATTGTTTTTAAATTAAAGAAGACAAAAATATCTAGAAAAATATGATGTGACGTTGTATTAATGCTTCAGGTTTAGTAAATAAACATAAAAAACATTTATTTTCCATTCAGCGCCATTGCGAAATATAAGTTTTTTGGTTTATTAACTTAACCTGATGCATTAATGCAACGTTATATCGTATTTGTCCAGATATTTTGATCTTCTTTAATTTATAAAAACAAATATAATGCTCTATACCTTATAGTTTTTTAGAAATTTAAGATAAATGTCAAAAATTGGGGTATGCTTATTATTTTCCTACAAGAATATATACAGAACATAATTAAAAAATTAAGGTATATTTTTATTTATTAATATCCAAACTAACTAGGTAATTTTTATCAAAATGATTCGTTTTGTAGTAATGACGCAAATTCAAATTGAAAAAATAGGTACGTTGGCAGCAGTTCCCCCCCCCCCCCTTAAGATGTTTTCATATATAATTTTATTTTATTTTTGTATTGTTATCTATATATGTATCTAAATATATATTTTGCTATCGTCCAAGGTATTGGCAAGGCAAGGCATTATGGCCGACCGCCGTGGCACAGTTAGTAAGCCATGTGGTTTCTGTGCGGGCGTCCTGGGTTCGATTCCCAGCAGAGGAGAAATTTATTTATATTCATTTCTCACGCAAATATTGCTTCTCTAGGCTGAAAACACTGGTTAGTTGGAAGAAATTGCCATACGGCAATAAACTCGCCACTTGCGCAGCATGCCTACATGTTTTATATAGAAATCAAAATATCTTTAAATACGTACGGTACGTATTCTTCAACTATACATACCTACTCTTGCTATCGACAGTTGTATCTCATGTGTTAGATGCAACTACTTTTATAAAAAAATATTAAACAGCAAAGCAGGAACGTTGAGTTTATAGGGGAGGGTTAGGGAGGGGTAAGTGACTTTAATACTATTTTTTTTTAATTTTTTTATTATGACATTTACAATTCAAAGATACAGTCAACCATCGAAACCCTCAGGGTTTATCTGAGGTTGACGAATTCAGTTTGGTAATTTTAATATAGGTACATAATTCATTAAACAAAAATAAAATAAAGAAACAAATAAGTGAGCAAATAAATAAATACATAAATCAAAAAAATCCTATATACCTACATATATACATATAAATATAAAAAGAATACGATGCAGGTTTCGACCTATGACAGCCGGTCAACTCAAGGAGTATACTTCTAGAGCACATAGGTGTCGTCATCGGACCTCATCATATACCTTTTTAAGTGGGTAAAAAATTTAGGGCATGTAGTACATTATATGCAAGAGCTCATCATCCATATTATTTAATATTTTTGGCAGGAGATATTCCCATGTTCTCATGCCATATACATATTTGTACACAGGTAAAATATACGGTGCCACTATTTTTACGACCGGAATTGGCGGGATAAGCGTTTTCCCGCCAAAAAGTGTCTATTTACACGACAAATTTTCTGACGTCGTCTATGTTTTTAGGTCATTAATAACCATAGAAAGCGCAGATAAATCAAAATACAAAAATATTTACCTTTGTCATTTTTTCAATGGTCATAAAAATGCATCATAGAAACCAACTTGAAGAAAAAATAAATAATATTGGCATCTTATTACATTAACTTAATTAAATAAATCATTTTTTCATCGAGATCTACAATTATAACAAAGTATAAACAAAGGTAAATATTTTTATAACTTGATTTATCTGCGTTTTCTGTGGTTATTTTTGGTTTTCGTCTATGGTTGAGTCGTGTAAATAGTCGTAGCCTAACTTTCGGAGGTTATTTCTACGTGAATTTACTTTTAGTTTATTAATGTTATCATATTCGTCTTTTAAGATGGCAATTTTTACTTTATGATGTATAGCTAATACATTACAGTGTTTGAATATACCCTTTTCATAGTTCTGATACGTACTTTTTATTTTACTATTTATTATGGTTTTTAAAAGATTTAATTGTAGGTTATAGATATTTGCTAAATAGGTTTTGTATGTTCTGCCATAGCTACTCAGTCCATATTAAAAATTAAAATTACAATTTACTTTGTTTACACCACTAATGAGTATTTATAGTTCCCTCATCAGAACAAACTAATACTATTTATAGGGAACGGGTCAGCTCCGCAACTAGTTAACTATATCTAAATACTCATTAGTGGTGTAAACAAAGTAATTTGTAATTTTAATTTTATTAGTTAAAATGTGCCACAAAAGTAAAGCTACGACGTATAAAGATATGCATTAATACTCTTCAGATTATTTTACGATTTTACATTTTAATATTGGACAAAATACTATATATAAATGTTTTAACTCCTCACACTAACCCAAGGGGATATAGTGGGGAGTTATGATTTCGCAATTTTTAAGGCTATTTTTTTTTTGCAGATTATCAACTAGTATCATGCTGAGATTGTATTCTGAAAGTTTCATCACAATGTATCTGTGTGTGTGTGTGCTATGTGCAGTATGCTATGTACGGCGTGTTCATTTTTACTTATCGATTATGGACTAAAGTACTGAATCGATTCTATTCAAATTTTGCAAATATGTATATCTAATACTCACTTTGACCCCATTAGATTTTGAACGATATATGAATAGTGCTTCTCAATTTTTTTAACTGTCAAATATTTCAAAATGACTCCAAACTCGGGAACTTAAAAATTGAAATTTATATTATCAAATTGATAAAAAGGCACATCTATTCCATAAAATGGCATTGAGTTATCAACTTTTCATCTAAAGTAATAAAGCAATCAAAATGTTAGTGTGTGTGTGTGTGTGTGTGTGTGTGTGTGTGTGTGTGTGTGTGTGTGTGTGTGTGTGTGTGTGTGGTGTGTGTGTGTGTGTGTGTGTGTGTGTGTGTGTGTGTGTGTGTGTGTGTCTGTGTGTGTGTCTGTGTGTGTGTCTGTGTGTGTGTGTTTCCGTCCCCCCCTTATAACTTTTGATACGCTCAATTTACAAAGCCCAAAATTTCCGAATATATAAACAGTTATAGGCCTACAAAACTTTTATACTCAGAACAGAAACCAATGTAGGTACCTATATATTATTCAAAAAATGTCTACAAACCATTTGATATTTTTTACATGTTCTATGGTTACTATGGTTACGGACACATTCTGATATTCAAATAAAATTTGTTATAAATCGAATTCGAATTAATTTAGGACATCATTGTAGGTAGGTACCTACATACCTAATACTACTTAAAAACCAACAATATACTAATATCGTATAGGAAAATTATTAAACTATCTTAGGTTAACTACAATACACATGTCATTCAATCTACAAACTATTTCCTATAGTGAAATTCTTCTTTTATTTAAGCAGACCTTTGGGTGATTTTTTATACAAACTATTTCTTGGAGTTTAATTCTTCTTTTGTGAAGTCATTTGGGACAGTTCATAAATAAACTATTTCCTATAGTCTAATTTTTCTTTTTCTTAATTTATGTAGACCTTGGGTGAGTTTTTATACAAACTATGTATTTCCTATAGTCTAATTCATCTTCTTCCTCTTCTTTTATGTAGCCCTTTGGGTGAGTTTTTATACAAACTTATTCCTATTATCTAATTCTTTTTCTTCTTATTTTATGTAGACCTCTGGGCCAGTTTTGATACCAACTATTTCTTTTAACGTAATTCTTCTTTTTCTAATTTTATGTAGACCTTTGTTGAATTTTGTATAAACTAACTTCCTATAGTCTAATTTTTCCTCTTTTATGTTGACCAAGGGAGAGTTTTCATACAAACTTTTCCTTTAGTCTAATTCTTCTTCGTCTTCTTTTATGTTGACCTTTGCGTTAGTTTTTATACAATCTATTTCCTGACGTATAATTATTCTTCTAATATGTAGACCTTTGGGTCAGTTTTTATAGTAACTACTTTCTATAGTCTTATTCTTCTTTTTCTTATTTTTTGTAGATCTTTTGGTTAGTTTTTATGCAAACTATTTCCTTTAGACTAATTCTTCGTTTTCTTATTTAATGTAGACGTTGGGTGAATTTTATACAAAATATTTCCTATAGTTCAATTCATCTTCTTCTTCTTTTATGAAGACCATTTGGTCAGTTTTTTATATAGTACATTTACTATTGTGTAATTCTTCTATTACATCTTTTATGTAGACCATTGGGTCAGTTTTTATTACAAACTATTTGTTATAGTCTTAAACTTATTCTTTTTTTTCATTTCGTCTTTTGGGTTAGTTTTAAGTCTTATAGTCTATTGTATAGAAATATTATAAACAACATGCACACTTGACGAAAATACATAAAACGAATGGGATGTGACCATCACTAGAATCTTCTCATTACTTTTTTTCAATCGAAATTTACACCATTTATTATATCATCATATATTGCTTAATGTTCAATAACTACACATTTGATTTTGATGACAATGTAATAAAAATCGGGGTTGTGGCCATTACTGGACTCTTCACAACGTTTATATTCAAATTAAAAACTATTTAAGTCTTCTTCTGTAATGTAGATCAGTTTTATTGTGCAAAAATATAATAATCTATAGGTATGCACACTTGACGAAAAATATAAAAACGAATGGGATGTGACCAACACTAGAATCTTTTCAGTACTTTTGTTTATTCAATTTTTAAGCCATTTCCCATCATCCAAAATTACTAAATATTTAAAACACATTTGCGTTCGATGACAATATATAAAAATAGGGGTTGTGGCCAAATCCAAACTCTTTACAACGTTGTCTCTTTATGATCAGTCATATTTAAAACCATTTACCATAGTCCATGCGTGCAGAAATTGTATGTACCTACTTATATATAAAAACAAATGGGTTGTGACCATCACTTGAACATTTTACATCGCTTAAACTCAATTAAATTTCAAACTACTTTTCGACAATATTATATAAACGATTGCTTATTCCTTCACTAATTTACATTCTTGGCCAACGGCGGGACATAAAAGCTAGTAATAAAATATAAAATATACTCATTATAGAAGTACATCTCAATTTTTTTTTTAATTTTTATAAAATTTATATGGTAGTCGCCTATACACAATAATCTCCAAACATACATACAGAACCATTATGCTGTTTTCATATTCCGGGTAGGAAAAGAGGACTGACCCCCATACTGTCCTATCTTGACATACATACCATGTGTTAAAATTTTCAATAATTTGGATTTATGGGTTTATAGTTGGATTCTTATTCTTCAACTATACATACTATCGCTATCAACAATTGGATCTCATGTTTTACATGCAACTAGTTTTATTTAAAAGAACCCAGAAATTTACGGAAGATATCTCTCAATGGAAAAAATAATAATCTATATTATATGTATCAGATACGGTATGTTTGTTTAACGTTGTGTCGAGATTGAAAAGTCCTGATAAATTGTTATTAAATTTATTGATTAAGAAGTCAAATACACACAATGGCAAAATAGATTGTTGTGAAAATTTGCTTAAGCGCAGGAAATATACCTGATTATATTTGTTAAAGTATCATTTGAACCAATATAATATACAAAACATTTAAGGAAAATATTAAATAATATGTGTATAAATTTTTCAAGATTTCTCTCTATTGTTATCTATGTGGTAGTTCAAATTAATTATCATCTTCGTCATTGCCAAGATATCCCTTGTTGTTGTTATTGTGATGAGATTCCATACAAATTGTTGAAGGGTTAGTATGGTGTGTCTCAGTCTCTCCAGTGAAATCTGTGACAGTCTCGGTAGATCCATCAAGGAACGTTGAATGGTGACAAGTTTCTCCTACGTCTGTCATAGGGCGATCAGTTACTTCGGTGACTGTCGAACTATCTTCCGAACATACATGAGTCGATGGCGCAAAAGTTTGTTCCGAGGAAGTGAACGAAGTTGATGGTTCTGATGAGACCGATGCGGGCGTTTGTTCCGACGAGGTAACAGATGATGAGAGTTCAGATGTTACTGGTGGAGGGGTTTGCTCGGTGGAACTGACTGACGAAGACGGTCCAGATGTGAGTGGTGACGGTGTTTGTTCCGACAAACTAGTTGTCGCTGCAGACGATGACGAAGGCGGTAGACTATTACTACTACAGACATTAGGTGGATAACGCACTCTTGGATCGCCAGGAGGATATGGTGGAGTGAAGTATTCCGAACAAACTTCCGCTATGTCTTTAGCCTCTACGTCGCAGAAGAATTCATCTTGATCATTTTGAGATGGTGCAGGTAATACAGGCCATTGTCCGTAGTAAGCATAATAACAATATGGATCATTTGGTAAAGGTGAAGAGGCAGTTGACGATGATGGTCCAGATGTTACCGGTGAGGGCGAAGCTGTTGGCGTACTGGATGTTACAGGTGCTGACGAAGACGTTACTGCAGCTGATGATGTTGATGATCCTGGAGCAGAAGAGCTTGTCGAAGATGTAACAGAGCACACAATGCCTGGTGGATATTGTATTCTTGGATCATTCGGTACTGGTGGTGGACTGAAATATTCAGGTCCGCAGTTGAGTACGGTTGCTTCAGAGCCTTGTCCACAGAAGAATGCATATTGTTCATCGTAAGATGGAACAGGCACAGATGATGGATACGATCCGAACGCTGCATAATAACATAGAACATTTATCTGTGGCGAAGCTGTTGAGGAACTGGCTGACGACGACGGTCCAGATGTGAGTGGTGACGGTGTTTGTTCCGACAAACTAGTTGTCGCTGCAGACGATGACGAAGGCGGTAGACTATTACTACTACAGACATTAGGTGGATAACGCACTCTTGGATCGCCAGGAGGATATGGTGGAGTGAAGTATTCCGAACAAACTTCCGCTATGTCTTTAGCCTCTACGTCGCAGAAGAATTCATCTTGATCATTTTGAGATGGTGCAGGTAATACAGGCCATTGTCCGTAGTAAGCATAATAACAAAATGGATCATTTGGTGAAGGTGAAGAGGCAGTTGACGATGATGGTCCAGATGTTACCGGTGCGGGCGAAGCTGTTGGCGTACTGGATGTTACAGGTGCTGACGAAGACGTTACTGCAGCTGATGATCCTGGAGCAGAAGAGCTTGTCGAAGATGTAACAGAGCACACAATGCCTGGTGGATATTGTATTCTTGGATCATTCGGTACTGGTGGTGGACTGAAATATTCAGGTCCGCAGTTGAGTACGGTTGCTTCAGAGCCTTGTCCACAGAAGAATGCATATTGTTCATCGTAAGATGGAACAGGCACAGATGATGGATACGATCCGAACGCTGCATAATAACATAGAACATTTATCTGTGGCGAAGCTGTTGAGGAACTGGCTGACGACGACGGTCCAGATGTGAGTGGTGACGGTGTTTGTTCCGACAAACTAGTTGTCGCTGCAGACGATGACGAAGGGGGTAGACTATTACTACTACAGACATTAGGTGGATAACGCACTCTTGGATCGCCAGGAGGATATGGTGGAGTGAAGTATTCCGAACAAACTTCCGCTATGTCTTTAGCCTCTACGTCGCAGAAGAATTCATCTTGATCATTTTGAGATGGTGCAGGTAATACAGGCCATTGTCCGTAGTAAGCATAATAACAATATGGATCATTTGGTGAAGGTGAAGAGGCAGTTGACGATGATGGTCCAGATGTTACCGGTGCGGGCGAAGCTGTTGGCGTACTGGATGTTACAGGTGCTGACGAAGACGTTACTGCAGCTGATGATCCTGGAGCAGAAGAGCTTGTCGAAGATGTAACAGAGCACACAATGCCTGGTGGATATTGTATTCTTGGATCATTCGGTACTGGTGGTGGACTGAAATATTCAGGTCCGCAGTTGAGTACGGTTGCTTCAGAGCCTTGTCCACAGAAGAATGCATATTGTTCATCGTAAGATGGAACAGGCACAGATGATGGATACGATCCGAACGCTGCATAATAACATAGAACATTTATCTGTGGCGAAGCTGTTGAGGAACTGGCTGACGACGACGGTCCAGATGTGAGTGGTGACGGTGTTTGTTCCGACAAACTAGTTGTCGCTGCAGACGATGACGAAGGCGGTAGACTATTACTACTACAGACATTAGGTGGATAACGCACTCTTGGATCGCCAGGAGGATATGGTGGAGTGAAGTATTCCGAACAAACTTCCGCTATGTCCTTAGCCTCTACGTCGCAGAAGAATTCATCTTGATCATTTTGAGTTGGTGCAGGTAATACAGGCCATTGTCCGTAGTAAGCATAATAACAATATGGATCATTTGGTAAAGGTGAAGAGGCAGTTGACGATGATGGTCCAGATGTTACCGGTGCGGGCGAAGCTGTTGGCGTACTGGATGTTACAGGTGCTGACGAAGACGTTACTGCAGCTGATGATCCTGGAGCAGAAGAGCTTGTCGAAGATGTAACAGAGCACACAATGCCTGGTGGATATTGTATTCTTGGATCATTCGGTACTGGTGGTGGACTGAAATATTCAGGTCCGCAGTTGAGTACGGTTGCTTCAGAGCCTTGTCCACAGAAGAATGCATATTGTTCATCGTAAGATGGAACAGGCACAGATGATGGATACGATCCGAACGCTGCATAATAACATAGAACATTTATCTGTGGCGAAGCTGTTGAGGAACTGGCTGACGACGACGGTCCAGATGTGAGTGGTGACGGTGTTTGTTCCGACAAACTAGTAGTCGCTGCAGACGATGACGAAGGGGGTAGACTATTACTACTACAGACATTAGGTGGATAACGCACTCTTGGATCGCCAGGAGGATATGGTGGAGTGAAGTATTCCGAACAAACTTCCGCTATGTCTTTAGCCTCTACGTCGCAGAAGAATTCATCTTGATCATTTTGAGATGGTGCAGGTAATACAGGCCATTGTCCGTAGTAAGCATAATAACAATATGGATCATTTGGTAAAGGTGAAGAGGCAGTTGACGATGATGGTTCAGATGTTACCGGTGCGGGCGAAGCTGTTGGCGTACTGGATGTTACAGGTGCTGACGAAGACGTTACTGCAGCTGATGATGTTGATGATCCTGGAGCAGAAGAGCTTGTCGAAGATGTAACAGAGCACACCATGCCTGGTGGATATTGTATTCTTGGATCATTCGGTACTGGTGGTGGACTGAAATATTCAGGTCCGCAGTTGAGTACGGTTGCTTCAGAGCCTTGTCCACAGAAGAATGCATATTGTTCATCGTAAGATGGAACAGGCACAGATGATGGATATGATCCGAACGCTGCATAATAACATAGTGCATTTATCTGTGGCGAAGCCGTTGACGAACTGGCTGTTGATGACGGTACAGACGTTACAGGTGCTGACGAAGACGTTACTGCAGCTGATGATGTTGATGATCCTGGAGCAGAAGAGCTTGTCGAAGATGTAACAGAGCACACAATGCCTGGTGGATATTGTATTCTTGGATCATTCGGTACTGGTGGTGGACTGAAATATTCAGGTCCGCAGTTGAGTACGGTTGCTTCAGAGCCTTGTCCACAGAAGAATGCATATTGTTCATCGTAAGATGGAACAGGCACAGATGATGGATACGATCCGAACGCTGCATAATAACATAGAACATTTATCTGTGGCGAAGCTGTTGAGGAACTGGCTGACGACGACGGTCCAGATGTGAGTGGTGACGGTGTTTGTTCCGACAAACTAGTTGTCGCTGCAGACGATGACGAAGGGGGTAGACTATTACTACTACAGACATTAGGTGGATAACGCACTCTTGGATCGCCAGGAGGATATGGTGGAGTGAAGTATTCCGAACAAACTTCCGCTATGTCTTTAGCCTCTACGTCGCAGAAGAATTCATCTTGATCATTTTGAGATGGTGCAGGTAATACAGGCCATTGTCCGTAGTAAGCATAATAACAATATGGATCATTTGGTAAAGGTGAAGAGGCAGTTGACGATGATGGTTCAGATGTTACCGGTGCGGGCGAAGCTGTTGGCGTACTGGATGTTACAGGTGCTGACGAAGACGTTACTGCAGCTGATGATCCTGGAGCAGAAGAGCTTGTCGAAGATGTAACAGAGCACACAATGCCTGGTGGATATTGTATTCTTGGATCATTTGGTACTGGCGGTGGACTGAAATATTCAGGTCCGCAGTAGAGTACGGTTGCTTCAGAGCCTTGTCCACAGAAGAATGCATATTGTTCATCGTAAGATGGAACAGGCACAGATGATGGATACGATCCGAACGCTGCATAATAACATAGTGCATTTATCTGTGGCGAAGCCGTTGACGAACTGGCTGTTGATGACGGTACAGACGTTACAGGTGCTGACGAAGACGTTACTGCAGCTGATGATGTTGATGATCCTGGAGCAGAAGAGCTTGTCGAAGATGTAACAGAGCACACAATGCCTGGTGGATATTGTATTCTTGGATCATTCGGTACTGGTGGTGGACTGAAATATTCAGGTCCGCAGTTGAGTACGGTTGCTTCAGAGCCTTGTCCACAGAAGAATGCATATTGTTCATCGTAAGATGGAACAGGCACAGATGATGGATACGATCCGAACGCTGCATAATAACATAGAACATTTATCTGTGGCGAAGCTGTTGAGGAACTGGCTGACGACGACGGTCCAGATGTGAGTGGTGACGGTGTTTGTTCCGACAAACTAGTTGTCGCTGCAGACGATGACGAAGGGGGTAGACTATTACTACTACAGACATTAGGTGGATAACGCACTCTTGGATCGCCAGGAGGATATGGTGGAGTGAAGTATTCCGAACAAACTTCCGCTATGTCTTTAGCCTCTACGTCGCAGAAGAATTCATCTTGATCATTTTGAGATGGTGCAGGTAATACAGGCCATTGTCCGTAGTAAGCATAATAACAATATGGATCATTTGGTAAAGGTGAAGAGGCAGTTGACGATGATGGTTCAGATGTTACCGGTGCGGGCGAAGCTGTTGGCGTACTGGATGTTACAGGTGCTGACGAAGACGTTACTGCAGCTGATGATCCTGGAGCAGAAGAGCTTGTCGAAGATGTAACAGAGCACACAATGCCTGGTGGATATTGTATTCTTGGATCATTTGGTACTGGCGGTGGACTGAAATATTCAGGTCCGCAGTAGAGTACGGTTGCTTCAGAGCCTTGTCCACAGAAGAATGCATATTGTTCATCGTAAGATGGAACAGGCACAGATGATGGATACGATCCGAACGCTGCATAATAACATAGTGCATTTATCTGTGGCGAAGCCGTTGACGAACTGGCTGTTGATGACGGTACAGACGTTACAGGTGCTGACGAAGACGTTACTGCAGCTGATGATGTTGATGATCCTGGAGCAGAAGAGCTTGTCGAAGATGTAACAGAGCACACAATGCCTGGTGGATATTGTATTCTTGGATCATTCGGTACTGGTGGTGGACTGAAATATTCAGGTCCGCAGTTGAGTACGGTTGCTTCAGAGCCTTGTCCACAGAAGAATGCATATTGTTCATCGTAAGATGGAACAGGCACAGATGATGGATACGATCCGAACGCTGCATAATAACATAGAACATTTATCTGTGGCGAAGCTGTTGAGGAACTGGCTGACGACGACGGTCCAGATGTGAGTGGTGACGGTGTTTGTTCCGACAAACTAGTTGTCGCTGCAGACGATGACGAAGGGGGTAGACTATTACTACTACAGACATTAGGTGGATAACGCACTCTTGGATCGCCAGGAGGATATGGTGGAGTGAAGTATTCCGAACAAACTTCCGCTATGTCTTTAGCCTCTACGTCGCAGAAGAATTCATCTTGATCATTTTGAGTTGGTGCAGGTAATACAGGCCATTGTCCGTAGTAAGCATAATAACAATATGGATCATTTGGTAAAGGTGAAGAGGCAGTTGACGATGATGGTTCAGATGTTACCGGTGCGGGCGAAGCTGTTGGCGTACTGGATGTTACAGGTGCTGACGAAGACGTTACTGCAGCTGATGATGTTGATGATCCTGGAGCAGAAGAGCTTGTCGAAGATGTAACAGAGCACACAATGCCTGGTGGATATTGTATTCTTGGATCATTCGGTACTGGTGGTGGACTGAAATATTCAGGTCCGCAGTTGAGTACGGTTGCTTCAGAGCCTTGTCCACAGAAGAATGCATATTGTTCATCGTAAGATGGAACAGGCACAGATGATGGATACGATCCGAACGCTGCATAATAACATAGTGCATTTATCTGTGGCGAAGCCGTTGACGAACTGGCTGTTGATGACGGTACAGACGTTACAGGTGCTGACGAAGACGTTACTGCAGCTGATGATGTTGATGATCCTGGAGCAGAAGAGCTTGTCGAAGATGTAACAGAGCACACAATGCCTGGTGGATATTGTATTCTTGGATCATTTGGTACTGGCGGTGGACTGAAATATTCAGGTCCGCAGTAGAGTACGGTTGCTTCAGAGCCTTGTCCACAGAAGAATGCATATTGTTCATCGTAAGATGGAACAGGCACAGATGATGGATACGATCCGAACGCTGCATAATAACATAGTGCATTTATCTGTGGCGAAGCCGTTGACGAACTGGCTGTTGATGACGGTACAGACGTTACAGGTGCTGACGAAGACGTTACTGCAGCTGATGATGTTGATGATCCTGGAGCAGAAGAGCTTGTCGAAGATGTAACAGAGCACACAATGCCTGGTGGATATTGTATTCTTGGATCATTCGGTACTGGTGGTGGACTGAAATATTCAGGTCCGCAGTTGAGTACGGTTGCTTCAGAGCCTTGTCCACAGAAGAATGCATATTGTTCATCGTAAGATGGAACAGGCACAGATGATGGATACGATCCGAACGCTGCATAATAACATAGAACATTTATCTGTGGCGAAGCTGTTGAGGAACTGGCTGACGACGACGGTCCAGATGTGAGTGGTGACGGTGTTTGTTCCGACAAACTAGTTGTCGCTGCAGACGATGACGAAGGGGGTAGACTATTACTACTACAGACATTAGGTGGATAACGCACTCTTGGATCGCCAGGAGGATATGGTGGAGTGAAGTATTCCGAACAAACTTCCGCTATGTCTTTAGCCTCTACGTCGCAGAAGAATTCATCTTGATCATTTTGAGTTGGTGCAGGTAATACAGGCCATTGTCCGTAGTAAGCATAATAACAATATGGATCATTTGGTAAAGGTGAAGAGGCAGTTGACGATGATGGTTCAGATGTTACCGGTGCGGGCGAAGCTGTTGGCGTACTGGATGTTACAGGTGCTGACGAAGACGTTACTGCAGCTGATGATGTTGATGATCCTGGAGCAGAAGAGCTTGTCGAAGATGTAACAGAGCACACAATGCCTGGTGGATATTGTATTCTTGGATCATTCGGTACTGGTGGTGGACTGAAATATTCAGGTCCGCAGTTGAGTACGGTTGCTTCAGAGCCTTGTCCACAGAAGAATGCATATTGTTCATCGTAAGATGGAACAGGCACAGATGATGGATACGATCCGAACGCTGCATAATAACATAGTGCATTTATCTGTGGCGAAGCCGTTGACGAACTGGCTGTTGATGACGGTACAGACGTTACAGGTGCTGACGAAGACGTTACTGCAGCTGATGATGTTGATGATCCTGGAGCAGAAGAGCTTGTCGAAGATGTAACAGAGCACACAATGCCTGGTGGATATTGTATTCTTGGATCATTCGGTACTGGTGGTGGACTGAAATATTCAGGTCCGCAGTTGAGTACGGTTGCTTCAGAGCCTTGTCCACAGAAGAATGCATATTGTTCATCGTAAGATGGAACAGGCACAGATGATGGATACGATCCGAACGCTGCATAATAACATAGTGCATTTATCTGTGGCGAAGCCGTTGACGAACTGGCTGTTGATGACGGTACAGACGTTACAGGTGCTGACGAAGACGTTACTGCAGCTGATGATGTTGATGATCCTGGAGCAGAAGAGCTTGTCGAAGATGTAACAGAGCACACAATGCCTGGAGGATATTGTATTCTTGGATCATTTGGTACTGGCGGTGGAATGAAATATTCAGGTCCGCAGTTGAGTACGGTTGCTTCAGAGCCTTGTCCACAGAAGAATGCATATTGTTCATCGTAAGATGGAACAGGCACAGATGATGGATACGATCTGAACGCTGCATAATAACATAGTGCATTTATCTGTGGCGAAGCTGTTGACGAACTGGCTGGTGATGAAGTTCCTGAAGTTACCGGTGCGGGTGTTTTCTCAGTAAAACTGGTTGAAGATGGTGGTCCTGATGTCACTGGAGATGAAGGGATAGATGTTACCGGTTCATGAGTTTTTTCAGAGGAACTGTACGATGTAGATGATCCACAGTGTAAGTTTGATGGATAGTGCACTCTGGGATCTCCAGCGGGATATGGGGGAGTAAAGAATTCTGAGCACTCTTCGGAAATTTCGTTAGGGTCCATTCCACAGAAGAAGTCTTCTTGCTCGGAAATAGGTGGTGCTGGTAATACTGGCCATTGTCCATTAGCTGCGAAATAACATAAAGGATTTTTTGGTGCAGGAGATGACGTAGGCCCTTTCGACGTTGAGGATGGTGGTAGACTATTACCACTACAAACATTTAGGGGGTAGTGAACCCTAGGATCACCTGGAGGATATGGCGGAGAAAAGAATTCTGAACACAATTGTGATATATCTTTAGCTTCTACATCGCAGAAGAATGCATCTTGCTCTGTTTGTGAAGGAGCTGGTACCACCGGCCATACTCCATATGCAGCAAAATAACAATATGGATTGGAAGGTGATACAGATGACGAAGGTTTTTGGGAACTTATTGAGGACGACGATCCTATTGTTGATGAAATTACAGTTGATGAAGAACTTTGTGAAGAAGGAACTGTGGAAATTTTGGATGTTGTAGCGGAACTAGTGGTTCCACAATAAAGATTCGGAGGATAGTTTACTCTAGGATCTCCTTCCGGGTATGGTGGAGAAAAGAATTGTGAACATTCTTCAGAAATTTCATTAGGTTTAATGCCGCAAAAGTACAGTTCTTGCTCAAACTGTGTTGGAATTGGTAGAGTAGGCCATTCGCCACGAGCAGCATAATAGCAAAATGGGTTAACCGATTGACTAGAAGTGGATCCAGACGAACTGGTTGATGAAATAGACGGAGTAGATATAGGTCCTAATGTAACAGGTGACGGTGTTTGTTCTGACGAACTGGCTGATGATGAATGTCCAGATGTAACCGGTGTAGGTGTCTGTTCAGAAGAACTGGCTGATGATAAAGGTCCTGATGTTACTGTTGCGGGTGTTTGTTCTGACGAACTGGTTGAAGATAATGGTCCTGATGTTGCTAGAGAAGGTGTTTGTTCTGACGAACTGACTGAAGATGATGGTGCTGATGTTTCTGGTGAAGGTGTTTGCTCAGATGAACTTTGTGATGTAGATGATCTGCAGTTTAAATTTGGTGGGTAATTAACTCTTGGATCTCCCTCGGGATATGGAGGAGTAAAGAACTCCGAACATTCTTCTGAAATTTCGTTGGGTAATATTCCGCAGAAGAATTTCTCTTGATTCGACTGCGCCGGTGCTGGTAGTGATGCCCATTCTCCATACGCTGCATAGTAACAGTATGGACTTATTGGCAGCGCAGAAGGTGTAGGCGTAGTTTCTGTTGTTTCTGAAGATGAGGGCCGCGGTGTGCTTGGGGAGTGTGTCGATGTCGAAGAAAGTGCAGTTCCGCTGTGTTGACAAGGCGTTGTCGTTGGAGGTCTACATTCTGGGAAATATATTCTTCTGCAATGTCTGTCGAAATATTTCGGACACTTTTTAATAAGTTCTTTCAATCCTATTTTCTTTTTTCCGTTATAGAAGAATCTTCTCTGTGAGTCCTTGCTTGGCGGAGATGTTCTCCAATATCCATTCCTTGCGTAGAAACACATCTTATCTGTAATAAAACAATATTGGTACATACTATGTTATTGCCACTTGATCAGTGTTGACGCGGATATGAAATTAGGTATGAAAAAGTAAGAAATAAAAGTGGACTGTATTTATTGTGGTGCGGGTGGTTAGTTGCAACCACCGCAAGGCAAAGGAAGGATATATGGAACACTCACTTGATCCTTGGTCCTCTCCCTTAGTCCTGCAGTGAGAGCAATTTTATGGCGAGTTTGGAGAAATGGTAAAAAGGTGTAAGAGATGCGGGATAGTCTTGGTCTGACGCGGTCTCAAAGGACACTGATTTTTGGATGTAGGGCGGGCAATGATTGCAACAATTTTATATGTCAATTCATAAAATAAAAAAATGTAACAATTATCCCAATGACATATTGGCGCCAACAATCAGAAAAAGACTTTTTAATTATTTGTTTTGGTTTACTCTACTCTGAATTACAAATAATTTGAATGCTAAAAATATGTTATTAAATGTATCCAAAAGGGTCTAAGTATGAGCTAGCGAATTGTGATATGACGTCGCGAAAAATTGTGATACCCTAGTACAAGTAACAAGTAGAAGATTTCACATTTTTAGTGACAAGTGTTATTCGCTTATACTGGACCCCTGAGTCTACTTTTAAGTTTGGACTATAAATTAATTGTGAAAAAATTGGACGGAAGGGTGTGAAGGGAGGGAACTGAAGGACAGCGTCTGCCGGGTTGCGTATTTATGTACCTTTCCGGGTTGATTAGCAGGCAAGTACTGCCTCGAATTAGGCACTAGTTTGTTGCGCTTATGCACTTAAGTATGTCATTAAACAGTTCCATATTACAAGACTTAAACAAAATTACTGATTACTACCATATAATCTGGGAACAAAATATAAATTTGACAGTGACAGACGAAATGCGAGCGAAATGAAATAGCGCGCCAACTTCATGGCTATAAATGTTTTTTTTTTTATAAATAAAAAAAATGAATATGTCCTTGTTAAACAAGTACATATACATCTTCCTACGTTCCCTAAAATAAGCAAATAAATGATTGTGCTTAGGTGAACGAAATCGGTCGAGGCAGGATTCGAACTCGCGACCACTGGATTACTAACCCAGCTCGCTAACCGCTCTGCCACCGACCCATCTCTGTTTCATATTCAATAATTAATTGCCTTGAAGTGAACACGTTTGAGCAGGAACAGTTTGCGTTGCCAAACCGTGTGCATTTGGAGGACGCGTGCCTTGAATTCAACACGAGTCAGAGTTTTTAAGTGCATTAACGCAACAAACTAGTGCCTAATTCGAGGCATTACTTGCCTCCTAATCAACACGGAAAGGTAAAAATGCTGCCGGGTTTTTGTTAGTAAGTATATAAATATGTAATGTTTGTTTGTTTGTATAATATAGTAAGTATACAAACCTCTTAATAGTATACAAGCGCTGCATTTCATTCTTCTGTAATTTGGACACAGCCTCTCCACGCCATGTTGGTTAATACGCTTTCCTTTATCATAGAGATACTGGTTCATCATTTCCTCTCTTGCAGCCTCTTCGTGATAGTTCTTAGGAGCAGTCTTCCACGAACCGTACTTGGCATAAAAGCAGAAGTCATCTGAAAATCATATATCAATACATTTAAATCAGATTCACACGTAAAAGAATAATTTATTGTAATATGATTTTATATGATCTTCTGTACGTGTGTATGTCACTGAACTCTTCCCAAACGGCTGAACCAATTTTGATAAAAAAATTGTGTGTGTTTGTGTGAGTCCCTGAATGGATCAGTTTCACAAAAAGGAATTTTATAAAAATATCAATTGTTATAAATATTTTCGGAATATGCATTTTGAATAATGGCGACATTGCTTTCTATATGTCATAATATTATGCAATGTTGGTTTATGCCATTAAAACTTGATGGTTTTCTCAACGTTCGAGCTGTCTGCGGTATTTGTTTCATATTTTTAATATTTAAGGGGGGGACTGCTGCCAACGTACCTATTTTTCAATTTGATATACCATCATTATTTCTTATCAAATCATTTTGAAAAAAATAATTTAGATAGTTTGGGTATTCATAAAGAAAAATGTATCTTTATTTTTTGATAATGTTCTGTATGAATTCTTGTAGAAAAATATTGGCATACCCCGATTTTCAACGTTTATATTATATTTTTAATAAAATATAAGGCGTACTTTAACATATTTGTTTTTAAATTAAAGAAGACAAAAATATCTAGAAAAATACGATGTGGCGTTGCATTAATGCTTCAGGTTTAGAAAATAAACCTAAAAAACATTTTCCATTCAGCACCATTGCGAAATATAAGTTTTTTTTGGTTTATTAACTTAACCTGATACATTAATGCAACGTTACATCGTATTTTTCCAGATATTTTGATCTTCTTTAATTTATAAAAAAATATAATTCTCTATACCTTATAGTTTTTTTAGAAATTTAAGATAAGTGTCTAAATCTATTTATTTATTTATATAACTTTTTGTACATAATATAAACAAATATATTGTACACTGGCGGGCTTATTACCATTAGGCAATTTCTTCCAACCAACCATATTACAAAGTATGACAAAATAAGAGCAAAAGAAAACAAATAAAATATGTATAAAATACTATTAAAACAAAAAAAATAATACATAGCAATAAAATGATAGGGTAAGGACAAGGAGAGGAAATCGGGATCAGATGTTCAGGGATAAACATTCCTTCTTTAGTTTTTACTTGAAAATACTAAGTGAGTTAGACGACGCAATATCCGGACTAAGGCTATTCCATAATCTTGCTGATTGTACTTCGAACAAAGAGCTGAGGAATTCTGTATTATGGATAGGGATGGATAGTGTTGTACGTTCAGCAGATCGGAGTGGAAGTCCATGATTGGATAAATAAGTGAATTTGCTTTTGAGGTACTGTGGCAGGTTTGTATTAGAGAGAATATTGTACAATTGTGACAGAATGTGTATATTGGTGTATCTTGAACCAACAAAGAAGATTGCGGTAAGATGATATACGATCAAATTTTTTCAACCCAAAGATGAATCTGATAAATATATTCTGAAGACGTTCAAGTTTATTGAGATGCACTTCATTTGCATCCAAATAGCATACATCGGCATAATCAAGCAATGGAAGAAGAAGTGATTGAGCTAGAACTATTTTACAACGGAATGGAAAGAAATTTTTAAGTTTATTAAGTGAATGTAGGGCAAAGAAAATAGATTTGCTAACTACATTCTAATTACACTTAAATGATAAAAATTCGTTTAGATCAAAGTTTAGTATGAAATTGACATTATTTTTTGTAAAAATTAAGACGACTAATCAATTAATTTCAATCTCAATCATATTCTGAATCATAACCAACTTCGTGGCAAGCCCTGATGCATGTAAAGGCCCACGTCCATATAAGCGCAGCGGACGCAGCGCATCAGACGGATTTTAGAATTCTATATAGGAATTCATGCGCGCGCATCGGATCGTTGGCAATAACGACGTTGTTGCTAGGATATTATACAAATTAGTGGTGCAAAGTACGATATTTTTGTAAGATCCTGTCTTTTCAAATCGATTCATGAAATTTATGCGGATCATCAATTTGCTCTTCGATTCAGTATGATTCAAATATGGCTATCCTTATCTATCGTACATATCGATTCAAAATATGATATGCAAATGTAGGCGTTAAAAATATTTGCATTTCAATGTAATTAATGGTCAATATTGCTTAAACATTTTATGAACCATAATGAATTAGTCGTGAATCGAAGATTGCCATCTCTCTTTATCTCAAAAGAAGTATGAGATAACAGATCGCCTACAAAATAGTATATTCAATTATAGACGTTACGTATTTGTTTTTCAAAGTGTGTTGCGGTCAAAATTGCTTAACATATTTAAGAACCGCAATGAATTAGATTTTATGAACCATAATGAATTAGTTGTGAATCGAAGATTGCCATGAGTCAGTCTGTGTATCGCATTCTAACTATTTACTTTACTTGGATTTAGAGCAAGAGAACACATGATCCGGAATCGATGAGTCGGTCTGTGTATCGCATTCTAATGTTTTATATGAGATAGAAAGTGTGAGAGTGATGTCTGGTTCATGAACGGATCGTTGTGGCAACGTGAACCGTGAGTCACCGATTCAATTTAATGATCCGGTCAAATAATACGGATCATTCATTTTTCCCCGTCGCTAATACAAATCCGATCCGCTAGCTGCGCCTGTAGACACTAAGTACCTCATATCGTGTATAAAAATCTATACAAATTATCTATTTAATATATATCTTTATATATTAAATAGATAATTTTCTATTTAATATATCTTTTGTATGCCGTGCTTGCACTTTAATACACTTTAATGCACTTTAATACGTGCTTGTTCTTTAATACACTCGACATATCTGCGAGCTCTCTCAGTGCGTTTAGGACAGCTGTCTCCTCCTATCTTTCCTAGTACTTTGATTTAATCAGCTAGTTTATTTTGGTGTTTTTTATATGTACTGGTAAATCAATTATATATTATTTGTATTTTTTTGTATCAATATTAATTATCCTATTGAATAATGCATGGAGTTTTCACTGGTCCACTAATAAAGCAATGTACACTGTCTGTTTTATAAATTTGTTTAGACTGTACAACTCTCTGTTGACCAATAAAATAAAATAAATAAATAAAATAAAACAGAAAAACTTACAATGTAACTGATTGTAGTCAGGATTGAGAATGACGTGCTGATACTTTTTGCACATTTTCCATATTTCCGATTCAGTCATATTGACTCCGTTCTTGGACAGAATCATCGCAACGCGGGCCTCCCGGTTTTTTATCTGAGATGGCCTCAACCACGAAGGCCAAACACCGTTTAGCCAATGGTAACATATGTCACCTGCAATTAACAAATTAAAATAAACACAAATATGTATTGGATTATTGAAAGATAATAATGTTTAATCAGTGGATTTAACAGTGTTATCAAAGTTGAGTTAATTCACAAAGATTCAAAATGGTAATGGACCATTTGATCTAAACCACAACACAAACATTTTTGGTTTCTCGGGTATGAATTGTGGGTGTGAATTCGGGAGTTATTTAATAAAAATGTAAGAAAAAGTTGATTTCCCATAAGCTTACCTTTCTCTTGTATTTTTCTCAAATAACTCCCGTAATACGACCCTTATGGTGGGTCTGCGTTTTACAGACCAGTGTTTAATGTATGTACAGAGCAGGGCTGGCCCACTTATGGGTCAAAGGACCAAATTCAGAAATTCAAAGTGAATGGCGTGTGTTGGATCGAAGAAATAAAATACTAACATTCTTCGTAACATTTAATTAAAAATCTCAGTTGTTTAATTTTACAAATATGGATTGCTTTGCATGCGAATAAAAGGGCAAAATTTGAAGTTTTATACGAAAAATATGTTTTTTCTGAGTTATCATTTATATATAATATGGAGTTCAATCAAGAATTTTCAATCGACAAATAAAGCATTGTATAGTTATCGTAAAACAACTTGAGCCAGTCACGTGGGTGCGCAGATCGAAACTTTGTGTCTTTTTTTTTTTGGTTGGTATATATTATGTGCAAATCTCCCCCCTCCACGGCAAAAAAGCTCAATAAGTTTGACGGAAACAAATGTTTCGTAGTTACAATGTTCATTAAGGCTGCACAGGCACACAAATGTGATTATTTACATTGGTGTTTCCTCATTTACCGTCTTGAAACAATGACAGGGATAAATTCATAGATTATCACTCATTGCACGGAGTACTAGATGGAGTACTTGAGTCATGGTATATCGCGCGTTTGGCGTCTTGGTTGGCAACATATTGCAGTTTACCATAAATTTTAATACTTCCTAGATAAACATATAAATAGAATTGAAAAAGCACAAAAGAAGTATTTGAAACATATCAACTTTCGTTTACGCACATATTTTCCTTTATATTCCGAATCAGTTCAATTTCATAAATTTGAAACACTAAATAATCGACGAATTATGGCCGATATTTTTTGGCATAAACATTTTTTTTTTGACTCTTCTGAACTAATAAGCTTTAAACCACTCAGAGTTTCTGGAAGAACTACCAGACGGACCGAATTGTTTCACGTTCCACATTGTAGAACGAACTATCGGAAGTTTTCAACTATCCCTCGAATTTGTCGACAGTATAATTAAAGTTTTAATGATATAGACATATTTTTCCTTACTTATAATCAATTCAGGGAGAGGGTTAGGTGCGAGTGCGGACGGATATCATAATGTGACATACCATCAGTTACTCTACCTCTCACATTCCTCCACTTTTCTATATTTATTCCTACAGTTACTCCCCCATCTCCGTCATTATCCTTTTTGCTTTTGTCATATATTTTTTTTAACTCATATATTTTTTTTATAGTTTATAGTATAGGTCTCATATTAAACTTTTTTTAGAATCAACTGGAACTACGTACTTTGTGGACAGTTTTTTTGGCCTTGACTTATTACTCATTGTTTTATGTTCATATTAGTTAATAATGCCGTTATTTTCCCAAATAAACCAAAATAAATAAATATATAACTGTTCACATGTGGAAAAACGATGTGGTCTTCCCACATTATTGTCAAAAGTCTCGCGAAAAATTCTCACTTCGATTCATACAAAATTTGCTAAATACTCCATATAGTACCTAAATTGTATGAAAATCTATGGATAAATTATGGTATTGTATATAGCTTGACAGTTCCAGAATCATAATATTTGAAATACTTGTCGCTTGCATCGTTCCTATTCATCGTTCATTAAGCAGCCTACAGACGACAAACTTGGTTGACAACAATGTTGAATAACGAACGGGAGGTTGACAACCAAGTTGATCAACATCATTTCCGATAATGTTTCTATTGAATCAACAAGTTCGTGCGTGAATCTTTTAAAGTGAATTAACTTCTACGTAGGTACTTTATTGTTCCGTCGCATTCAAAAAATTGAAACATACTGAGATGTTGATCAACTTGGTTGTCAACCGCTCCACATATGCTAAACATTGTCATCAACATCAAGCTCCGTCCACTAAATATCAAACCGATTTGATATTGCCTCAACATTGTTGTCAACATGAAATATCAACCGCCAACATGCCCACAGACGTTCAACACTGTCGTCAACATGGCATGTTGATGACAAGGTTGTCAACCAAGTTGGTCCTGTGTAGGCCCCTTTAGTCACAAAATGTATGGTGGGACAAACCCCACATTACTTGTCTTACTTATTTCATTATGAGAAGGGTGGAACAAACAATGACATTTTATATTATATGGACACGTTATATGGGAACAAAATGCTCTGCAAAAAATGGTGCAGATTACGAGTATCACTAAGAAAGAGACGGCGGAAAAGAGATGACAATGCAACAACATATTTTATATACAGTCATATTTTATCTTTTACTCCCATGCAATAACATCATTAGTGACTACCAAACATTTACTGCATATCGAATAAATATGCAGTAAATGTTTGGTATTTCATAGTTGTAGTGAAATTTTATTTTGTTTTCATCACACAATATGGCATTTTGTCTACGACAATATGTCCAAACACTACAACATCTTGCGTTCAACTAAAGAGCGGTAAAAATGAAATGAGGTATGAGGTCTTACTTTTCGTTTACCGAATTTAAAGACTAGTGACATATCTATTTTTTTTATATATCATTGGGTACAAAATTCTCAGTGGCTGTGCGAAATGATTAGTGTATATTATATATTATGTATATATGGAGAATAACTTACATTTTATTTCATACCTTGATACGTAAATAGTTGCCTTATTTGATGGCGGCTGAGGAGCTCCAGATGTTGCTGTAACAAAAAGAATTATCAATGTTTTTTTCTATAAACTACTTTTTTTGCAATTTATGTCTGTTTTTATTAAGTATTTTTTATTATTTTTTTTAAAATGAATATGTCCTTGTTAAACAAGTATTTCTACATCTTTCTACATTCCCTAAATTAAGCATAAATGCTTATGGCATATGTAGGTGAACGAAATCAGTCGAGGCAGGATTCGAACTCACGATCACTGGGTAACTAGCCCAGTGCGCTAACCGCTCTGTCATCGACCCATCTAATTATTTATATATTGAGTTTCTTGATACTATATTTGTACATACAGCCAGCCACATGGCTCAAGGATCGTAGAGGGATCGTAATCCTGTAGCCTTGACACTGGAATTCGATGCGAATATCGAATTTAGTTAAGAGCCTATATACCGCTACGCGACCTCTCCTGTTCACGTTATATTTTATTTGAATTTGGCGCTAAATCAGCAGACCACAAACATATATTTATGAAAAATTATATGTGAAAAAAAAAAATATTTTGACAATAACACATACCCTAAAATATGTGACATTACATGTAACAGATGACAGTCGAAATTTTACACGCGTCGTGTGAACACGGACCGCGTTCACCAAACGGCCGAGGGATGGATGTCCGCATCCCTCGTGGCCAGAGCAGCTGCAAACCGCACCAAAGGATGTCGATCAGCCTCACTCCACATCGGCAGCCATGGACGTGACACCTGGAGTGCCGAAATTGATCGGCGCACCACCATTTGGCGAGACCGCTTTCCTGGATCGAAGCGGGTGCTGAGTTTGGAAAGTGCTCCAAACGCTGTTGGGTCACGCTGGACCCTGGAGCAACGGCCTGCATCTCCTTGAGACTCGCCCCGCTGCCGTTCGCTCCCGACAGTCACCCAACCGGCACCTGCCGGTGTCTGGGACCCGAGGTTGCTTTCGCCGATAACATTGCCCCCTTCGCCCATCTACGACGGTCCATTCCGACATTGACGGTGTATCAGCACGCTCATGGCCTTGAAGAAAGATTATGTGTGCCCCAGAACACAACAATATTTGTGACATTTTTTATTTCCCTGGTGACAATATTTCGGCTGTGTTTTTTTTTTTTAATTTATTTTACTGACTATATTTAACGTGTGACGTCCAATATTTCAATTCATCATTTGTGGCGTCCTAATTTAATGACATTTTTATTTATTTTAATATTTTAATTTGTGACTTAATCGTTCTGTCTGATTTCTAAAAAATGACATTCCCTTGTACTGTACCGTCAGACAGTGATTAAAAAAAACAATAATGATTTTTTTTATTTGTGCAACAGACCTTGAGAAAAGTGAGCTCATCCTCCAAGCTTCTTGGGAGGAGGGTATCACCTACCTTCATAATCTAAAGTAATAAAATTATTCAAATGCTACTGGATGAAGAAGAGGTAAAATCTTTTTTTAATTTCAAAATTAATATCCAATGATTCCACTATATTTGGCTATCGGTGGGTTATGGTGATCTGCAATTTGTGACGCATTTTTTTTAACGCGCAGTACTATTATAATTTGAGTCGAAATTTTTTGTGTTGCACTACGAGCATTTTGTGACGCAACATGAGCCTTAAAAAATTTAAATGGAGTTTTTTTGCCTTCTTACAAAATACAAGCGATGAGCGTCACATCTAACTACTTTTATCAGTTATTTTATATGTGTAGACCATAGATTTTCATTATAATAGACTAGATGTAGTTAGCAAATTTTGTGTGAATCGAAGTGAGGCTTTTTTCCTCGGGATTTTAGACAACTTGGTTGTCAGACCACATCGTTTTTCTATAGAGAATAACGACGAATTGTTTTCGGATTTATTTGTCGAAAAAAACACTGGTCTTTATAATTTAGAGAACAGTTATCTAGGAAGTGTTGAAATGTAAGGAATACTGCAATATGTTGCCAACCAAAACGTCAAACGCGCGATATACCATGACACACTTATTGCGCGGAGTACTCCATCTAGTATATTATATGAAAATCTATGGTGTAGACAGGGACTTGTTTCAGATATAAAAAAAAAATCCTTCCACATTTGAAAAAATGTTTTAATTATTTGCGATATACAAATTGCGTAAATACAGGCGCATATATCGAATAAATAATAAATAATATCGAATGTATTAAGTATGTATTTCAAATCATAAATAAATGGTATAAATCTTTCATTAGGCTTTATTCGCCGTTATAAGGAAACATTCTAATTACTTATCGGCTTAGAAGTTACCATTATAATGTTACCATTATTATTCAATCTCTTCACGGATAAACCGGTGAAAAAATAAACTAAACAACAGAGGAGTTCTCAAGTTGCTTAGTTATTATGCATAATATTTATAGTGGTGATAGCAAAAATTTTCGAACTATTGAGCATGTGTTTATTTTCACACTCTTTGGAATCTGTGTGATTATATTATTTGGCAGATCAAGTTTATTAATATAATCATTTATATTTTTTGGTACAACTCCTGTAGATGATATAATAAACGGTATTATTGTAACTTTATTTTGTCCCCATTGGGTTTTGATCTGTTCTGCTAGAGGGAGGTATTTTTGAATCTTTTCTGTATATTTTTGTTCTAAATTTGTTGTATTAGAAATAGATATTTCAATTAAATGGGTTTGTATTGTATTTTTCTCAATCAATGTTATATCGGATCTATTGTGTAGGTTGGTTCTATCTGTAATTATATCTCTGTTCCAATAAAGTTTATGTGTGTAGTTTTTACTAACTGCCAATGGGGAATATTGAAACCAAGGTGTTGGAGAATCTATTAAATTATATTTTTTTGCTAATGCGATGTGTATCTGCTTGCAAACATTATCATGTCCATGTGTATACTCAGTTAGTTATCCGCCAGTTATATGTTCTATTGTCTCTTTGTTTTTATTACACCGTCTACAGGAGTCATCAATTACTGAGGTATCTTTAATAACGTGCTTGGAGTAATTTTTAGTTTTTATGATTCTACATATCTTGTATCGCTATCACAAATCCTTCAGATTCAGCATAAATTTGGGATCTTTTAAGCCAATCGATGTTGAGTGTTTTATCTATAATATGTCGTTGATCAATTTGATATTATGGCAATGTGCCGTGCAATGCTTTGTTTTTCCACTTTTCAATTTTGTCTATATTACTTTCAATAGATGTTTGTGGTCGTATGGTTTAATATTATTATATTATTATAATCATCTGTGCCGACCGCCGTGGCACAGTTGGTAAGCCGTTCGGTTTCTGTGCGGGCGTCCTGGGTTCGATTCCCAGCATAGGAGAAATTTATTTCAATTTTTATACCATTAGTTTTTATACCATTTATTTGTGATTTGAAATACATACTTAATACATTCGATATAATAATGCGCCTGTATTTACGCAATTTGTATATCGCAAATAATTAAAACATTTTTTCAAATGTGGAAGGATTTTTTTTTTATACAACAAGAATTCACTTTTTGCTGCGATCTGATGTATTTACGGTAAACAGTACACTTTCAGAAAAAAAAATAATCACTTTAGACTATATACACAAATATTGAACTCTTATTTTGTTTTTTTTCGGTAGCTACAAAAAAGTATGACAGTACTCCTTGATAGTGACAATCAAAAAAAAGAAAAAAAAAAAGAAAAAAAAAAAAAAAGAAAAAAAAGAAAAAAAAAAAAAAAAGATTAACTCGCCACTTGCGCAGGGAGCAAAGAAGTGTTCATGGAAGCTTATTATTATTTATTAACTATGGCATTTCAAGTTCTAACATTAGAAAATACACCGCTTTACGTAACGAAATAAATGACTGGCATTCTCGTAAAATAATAATATGACCGTTCATTATTTCAGCCACTGGCATTATTCCAAAATTGTTTTAGTAATAAAAATGCAATAACTGGTAATAACGAGTACATTTAGAATCGTTGAAGATTTTTTAACGTTAATAATCAGGAATCATTTAGGGTTGATAGGTAGTATAAAGACCTCCTTAGAGCCTAATCCTTTGAGATTTAAAGTATCTAGATGGGTCAATTATTCCCAATTGAAATCTTGATCGGTGCGTTTGTTGCATTTTATTTTTATATATTAAATAATTTACAATATACGCATTGATCTACTAATTATTTTGAGGAATTTGCACAATAATTTGTCAGAACAACTAAAAACTATGAACGAAACAGCATTCCAATGGGAATTGAAAATCAGGGGGGGGCAAGTCTGGTTAAGAGGCAGAATCAAATCCATCCATGTTTCCCATATCATGGATATAATTATCATAGCTTAAAATATTATAGACTTCCATAAGATAATTATATCCATGATATGGGTAAACATGGATGGTTTTCATTCCGCCTCTTGACCATACTTGTTCCCCTGACTTAGTATCAAGAACTGAAGTAAAGTGTTGCTGTATATACCTACTTACTTCTATGTGCCTATAATAAAAACCTCGTTTGGACAGAGACGTTTTGGAGTCATTGCTCCTAGAACATTCAATAAGCTCGACAAAATAATTAAACAAATGGAAAATAGTTATGTATTTAAAACTAAAATCAGGCAGACACTATGCAGAAGAGATTTTTCACCCATAGCTTTCGACCCCATACTTTATTTTGCTCCAAATATATACCTATTAGCGCATTTTATATATATATTTTTTTATTTCCATTGTTGTTCTTGTTATATTATCACTTTTTATGTACAATTTATGTTGACATCAAGTATTACAGTGTCACTGTCTCGAGATGCATTGTCCCCGTTACAGGTTTATTTGCCTAGTGGGGCATTGCAGGTTCAATAATTATTGTAATGTCATCAATGTTTGTATAATAAATAATACAATTACAATATTGACTACAAATTATTGTTATGAGCCAATCTGCTTGTTTAATAATATTTGTGAATAAAAAAAAAGAAAATAAAGTATTTAATCAAAAAAACTTTTTGTATATAATTTTTTTTATACAAATAAATAAAAAAAAGTTCTTATTATGAAAATTTCTTACCGCCGTGCACACACAGAACTACAAGGAGCGCTCCTGTCGCAACCCTGAGCGACCAAAACATTTTAAATCGGACACAGGAGCGTTATCTTGGTGAGAAATGAAGATGGATAAAAAAAATATTCCAGGCTTCCTACCCTGGCACGAATAATTGCGATATGACAATTGGGTGTATATATATATACACAAGAGTTTTGTATTTTGTCGTGATGGGGCTTAATTGTATTCGATAATAATAATAATTTTATTTATTTTAATTTCAATAAAACAAAAAAATAATTAATGTCGTGAATCTCGATACATGGCATTGACGATAAGAAGATATTCCAATTGTACTAAATGAACGCGTGAGTGATGTATCGACTCATTTAATATTCATTAATTTGTCTTCGTGTCTAGTTTAAATTAAACGATAATTGTAAAATTATAATTATTACATTTAAATTAGTGTCGTCAAAAGATACTTTTAAAAGTGAAGTGTCAAAAACAAACAGGGAAAAGATATGTATTTTGATGTATTGAAAATATTTCTATATTATGTATGATTTCCGATTAGTCCAACTGTCGATTTGTTCACGATGCGCAAGATTTGCATGGCCAGTGATCCATTTTTCCTTGATTTTTCATATTTTTTTTCAACTTTAAAGTAAAAAAAAAAACAACTTAGAGGCTTCGTGGCATATATTTAACTATTATTTATCTATAGAACCAACAGTTTATAATATTATTAACAAAGTACAATAAGTTAAAATACTAAGCAATGCTGGAGGAGAAAACAAAATTAAAAATAGTATTCAACGCAGACTGGGAGATTGATATACCTAATGAACCTCACAAAATATGTCACATTAGGTAAATTATCTTCTTAACGAACTATTCTGGTTGAAATATCCAAAACGAGTAAACTATAAAGTATGCCCGATAGTGTTTAAGGTTCTGGCTCCACACTGCATTAAAGAACTGTGTCAAAAGAATGCTCCATCAGGAAGGCAGCTTACATTAAAATCACTTGGATCACAGAGTACAAACTCTTAAAAAGAATTGGACAGTCTATCAGGCGGCTTATTATGATCGTAGTTTCAGTGTGAGCGGGCCTTTATACTAAAACAAATTTCCCCTTGACATACGTGGAACTCAGAGCGTTGGCACCTTCGGTAGACTTAATATCATATTAAAATATATTTTTGCTGAATTATAGTTTTACATCCAACAAATTAAACGTATAACGTATGAATCCCGCAAATTTCAGGGGTACTTTGGAATTATTTTAAATCGAGAGAATTTTCAAATTATATATTTCTAGAACTGTCAACTTGTAGACGATACGATAATTAATCCCTGCTTTTAGTTTTAAGACGATAATGTCAGTATTGGCTGAGAAAATTAGGAAACGCTAATGCAACTATTCACATTGGGACTACCAGTGAATGAGACTGCCTTGTTTCGAAGAGCTGTTATGCCCGAGAATAAATTTTGCCAAAAAACAATATTTTTAATTTTTTTTCCACGGCAACATTTCTAAAAGCAGCTAGCGCTAGTTGCGGGCGGGCAACGAAACTTGCACCTAGCACGCGCTCTCTTGGCGTTCAACCATAGAATAAAGATATATATACTGTAATAGAAAGGAAACTCACATACTCACTATGAAGACAAAGTTTTAACACCATCTGTTGGTGTGACGCCGTCATCGGTCGACATGTGCTCCCGATGACGGCCATATTTTCGACGACGCAGGAGCTCCTTTTGACAGGACACGTCACGCGCATGGACGGTGCCGGTGCTACGGAGCCAAGATGAGGGCATCAACAGGGCAGAGGCGTGGAGGCAGGGCGCAGTGTTGGGCCACCGCAGCAGGGAACGCGGCGGCTCGCAGATTGGACCACGAGGGGCTTTCCGTGTCGTCTGGGGCGTCGGTTCGCCTCCGGTGAGGCTCCCAGCTGGCCTGCCACCTCTGACGAGATGCGCCTTCATAGCGTTGCCGTGTGGCACGGAGCCAGCCATGGGTGACTGTCTGGCAGAGGAGAAGAGGAACTACGCCGAGTACGACAAGGACCTGCTAGCCTGACGCAGAGGCTGGGCCCCGCAGGACTTTCAGCCACCATGTGGAAGATAGTGACATGCCTGGAGAAAGGATGTCACTGTACCCTGGGGCTGCACCTTCTGGTCGGCGTCTCTTCGTGCTCGGTTGTGTTTGAGTTATCGTTTTGTTTTGTTATTTGTACTCTGTTGTTGTTGTGTTTGTTTGTTTTTTTTATTATTTAATTGCCATGGACCAACTATAATGATTTTTGAATAAATGCACCGTACTACTACAATTTCATAGTGTCACCTTCATTTGTCTCCTTTTTCTTCCTCACATTGGCTTTGATGTTTCCTCGTGGTCGGAGAGAGGGCTCATCAGAGCCAACAAATAAGCTATAGCACCCTTGGAGCGATCTTGTATCACTAAACGGCGCTTTATAAATTATTATTTCACATAGTACCTGTTAGTTGCCTGAGAAGCAATACAAAAATAAATTAAAATAAATATTTACATATTTATACAAGACAATTAAAGTTGTCGGCAAATATCTTGAGGCATTTCGCAGAGACGGGGGGCAATTTGCACGTATACCAACAAAGCAAAAATACACAAATTTGCGATCTGCGCACCCGGAATCCTGGTGATATTTATACCTACCTTATTAAATTTTATGTTTGGCAACTTTATCTTGCAAATCATAGATATCGACCATAGACCATAACTTTACGCGACTGACAGACAAATGACATTTTATGTTTTAACTTGTTAAATTTCAGTATATACATACAAAAGTTTTCGTCAGTTACACAAACAATATAGTATTATTTTAGATTTAAAGTGTTTTACATGTTATATTTTTACCATCCAAATGTCAGTTTGTGCAGCTGTGGATTGCAAAAATAATTATTTCCAGGGATTTCGTATGCACAAGTAATTTATTTGTTATTTTTAACCTCTTTAGTTCTATAAATCATGTATCAGTCATAGAATAATAATACTATAGAATACTCTTTAGCCTGCAGTAAACGCGACTGCTTTATGTTTACTAATTTGGTCAACATTTTGTTACGAGCATTCAGTAATCATTTGGCCGTCTGCGTTATACGTTCTCCGAATAGTTAATTTTTTAACTGCTTGCAAAATTATTTACGCAGTCATAACGAGTAGTACTATACGAACAATGTCTACCAGTAGAGTCGTACATATATTGATACGAGCCGGCCAATAAAACGGCTTCACTTTTTCAGCGAGGTATTATATGGGAATGAGTATTCTATAGTTTTATTATTATTCTATGGTATCAGTATTGTAAATTACTCATTTCATTGTTCTTTTTTGAGAATTTAGAGGTACTTAATTATTTTTTCACTTTTGTGTTTTCTTATTCACGTGGTAATTAAATATTTTCTTGTACAACCTTGATCTAAATTATGTTTAAAATACCCGTGTTTATTGTATTAGGTACCTATATCGTCCGTAGATCAATCTGGATACTTGGACTCCTCAGTTATATTTTTAGAATACGACACAAAATTTTTTTTTCAAATAATATAGGTAGAGGTGGGAAAAACAGCTTATTTTTTTAAACGTTATAGACGTTTCGTTAATTTTAAATAACGTTATTTTTAAAGGCTTAAAAAGCTTAAAGGCTTATTTATATTTGTACTCTATATATACAAGTACAATATACCTAAATCTAAAAAAAATAAACACATTAACATGCAATGAAAAAAAGGTATGTTTTTGAAATAAATATAATGTACTATTAATTTTTTTGCTTCCTCTAGAAAGTATTTAAAATTTAGTCTAAACCCTTTGACGAAAATACAGTAGAAATGTTATACAATACATACATAAGTTTAAAAATTATGTTGATAATAATTTTGTACGCTCAAATCATCTAACAAAGCCGACAACGCACAATAAACCAACCCGATAGGCGTTTTAAACGATACTAAAGAAACAAAAAATAAACGTTTACAAAAATCAGTAATAATAATAACTTATAACGTTGAACGAAACAAGACGATTTGAAACTGATCGTTCGTCACAATGATGTCAACAGATGTCTAGCGACCGACAACGCTGCACGCCGGTCAGCTAATCATAAATCACAATCATCTCGCAACGTTGTCGTTAAAAATAATACATCTTTGTTATGATCATAAAATAAGCTTTTTACGAAAAACAGCTTTTAACGAAAAACAGCTTTTAACGAAATCATCATCGGAACGTTATGATTCATGATTTAAATCGTTGTAACACTCGCAACGTTCAACGAATATGGTTTAAAATTTATAACGTTTGATTGATTATTTTTTTTAAACGAATATTTTAATCAGCTTTCGTTTAAACGATCATCTCTAAATATAGGCTTGAGCTGTTTAAACTGAATGTAGTGAAGATACCTACCCTTTTTTTTTTATTTTATTTTATTTTATTTTACTAGGCAATTCACACAATATTGTATGATTTGTGCCATAATTGTATTCACAGAACACTCAAACTTAAATATAAACAAGACATACACTATGAACAGTATCAAATAAAAGAAAGTCACTTAACATGCGCTTCTACAGTTCCACTGTAAAATGTTTAAAGGATTATGGGTTTTGTGATTTTGAACCATTTTTTAAAAAAGAATTTAAAAGCGGGATAAGATTGGCAACGTTGGACGGTAAATTAAAATTTGAGTTGGAAATTAAACTAATAAGAATTTGTGTAATTAAATATACAACAGAATGGGCATCATCTTGGAAAATATTTTCTTGGACTTCATTAGATGCAGAAGTAGTTGACTGGCTTAAAACAGCGCATCCATTTGTAGGATGGCTAGCTTCACCATTTGAATATGACATGCACTTGTTTATTTCTTTAATATTAATATGAGGAATTGTCTGTTTTTGAGTTTCCGATGACATTTTAGTGTATATTGTTTTTTTAAAACTTTGTTTATTGTTCAATTGGTTATTAGTCACTTCAGAATAGCTTTTCACAGAAGTTGGGAAGAGTTGAGATGCTTGCAGATATGATATATTTTTTGTAGCCATTGAATGTTTAATATTTTTTTGCCGAGTGAATTCCGGGCACATTGGGCTTGTAGCTGAATGAGATCCTGAACAGTTTATACACTTTAAAAAGTCCACCACTTGGCAAACTTCACCAAGGTGACTATCTCCACATTTGAAGCAGCGAGTTATAGAATGACACTGAATCTTCGTGTGACCAAAGCGACAACAGCGATAACATTGGATGGTTGGAAATACATAAGTTTCAACTTTCAGAGAGTTATAAAAAAGTACCTACCCTTGTTTACCATTTAAAAATAACAAACTGTTTTTATGAATTTAATACAAATGCGACTGGTATAGGTAATGTTTGGAATTATTAGTTGTCGCGCAGATAAAAAAGGAATAATGAAAACTAATTGAATCTACTTAAAAGAGCCTTAAAAATGTTTATAACGTTATATGTAATTTAATATACCTTTTTTCATACTATTATATACTGTTTTATTTATTAAAAAAATAAAAAATAAATTTTTGACAAACTTTTTACCATCTCAATAGAGACCAAGTTGTAATATTATAGAAGAACCAGGAACTCAAGGCACCTACAGGGCTTATCAGCTGTTTTACGTGATCACTTTATGCGCTTGCGCAACATTCACCAATTATGCCTTCTTATTGAGTTCCCTTATCAATGAAAATTTTGAAAGTTCTATATATTTGTTGATAAATATATATATATATATATATATATATATATATATATATATATATATATATATATATATATATATATATATATATATATATATATATATATATATATATATATATATATATATATATATATATATATATATATATATATATATATATATATATATATATATATATATATATATATATATATATATATATATATATATATATATATATATATATATATGTTAAATCTAAGGTTTTCGCGAGTACAAAATATGTTATTATTAAGTATTTTGGGGATAACCCGCGTCAAATTCTGATTCCCGAGAGAATCAGTCGTCTGCCGACGTTTCGTCTGAATCACATCAGACATTTTCAATAGGCGCCTTGTTAATAAATTTCCGTCGCGAGGGATAGTGCGCGCACGTCCGTTCGCGTCGGAAGCTTACCACCAAGTGAAAGTTTGAAAGGAAGCCATGTCAGTTGTTAGTGGAGGGGTGGGTTTCCCCAATGACGTCATTATTGCGTTTTGTTTGGCAGGGACGATAGCATTCGAATCCCGACCGCATGGACAAGTGTACTTGAAAACAATATTTTGAAAAACCATAATAATCAAATTAACCCAACTACCGATATTTCAAACAATAGTCACATTAAAAACATTAGTAAAATTCTTAGTAAGCCGAAAACTGATAATCCACCTGTAAACAATATACCGTTAAGTACTCGAGTCACTAGAAGCCACTATATATATATATATATATATATATATATATATATATATATATATATATATATATACATAGATTACATGAAAATTCTTCGAAACACAATTGTTCGAATGCGCAATTGTACGAATAACAATTTTTCGAAAATCAGTTATCAGAATGACAATTGTCCGAAAGCAAATTATTCGAACTAACATTTGTTGGAAAACCAATTAACCGAATTTAATATATTTTTGTGTCATTACGTTGCCTCCTTTGACATATTTGTTGCCAGTAAAATATATTCGATGAAGACTATTATTACTTGTTGTATTATTGTTGGGTACGTATGTTTGCACATTTTTAATAACTGATGTTTGACAGCACGGGATAGCCTAGTTTGTACACCAGTTTATGTTTATCTAGTATTCACACCAATTACGTTATTTTATTTTAATATTATACTTACTTTTTTTAATATATCATGCAACTGGCTCACGCCAGTCGCAATTATAACTACAAATAAACCTAACCAACCTATTTTACCAAAGTTTTGTAGGTTTAGGTTTAAAAAATAGGTGTACATCCTAGGATATCTGACAGCGCGGTGCGTCGCCATGTTGTTAATTTCCATAGATTTTTATTATACATAATATACTATGTAGATGTAGTACTCCATGCAAAAAGTGAGTCATTTGTTTTCGATTCATACAAAATTTGCTAACTACGACATCTAGTATATTATAATAAAATTCTATGGTTTTTTCCTCTCACAATACTACCAACATGACGTCATAAAAATTCGAACAATTGTAAATTCTGATAATTGTGTGTTCGGAAAATTGTTTTTCGAAAAAATGTGATTCGAATAATTGTTTTTCGAATAATTTTCCTGTCACCATATATATATATATATATATATATATATATATATATATATATATATATATATATATATATATATATATATATATATATATATATATATATATATATATATATATATATATATATATATATATATATATATATATATATATATATATATATATATGTTAAATCTAAGGTTTTCGCGAGTACAAAATATGTTATTATTAAGTATTTTGGGGATAACCCGCGTCAAATTATGATTCCCGAGAGAATCAGTCGTCTGCCGACGTTTCGTCTGAATCACATCAGACATTTTCTAAAGGCGCCTTGTTAATAAATTTTCGTCTCGAGGGATAGTGCACGCACGTCCGTTCGAGTCGAAAGCTTACTACCAAGTGGTACTTGGTAGTAAGCTTTCGACTCGAACGGACGTGCGTGCACTATCCCTCGAGACGAAAATTTATTAACAAGGCGCCTTTAGAAAATGTCTGATGTGATTCAGACGAAACGTCGGCAGACGACTGATTCTCTCGGGAATCATAATTTGACGCGGGTTATCCCCAAAATACTTAATAATAACATATATATATATATATATATATATATATATATATATATATATATATATATATATATATATATATATATATATATATATATATATATATATATATATATATATATATATATATATATATATATATATATATATATATATATATATATATATATATATATATACGTGTGTAACAGCGTGTAAAATAAGAGTAGAGAACGAATGGCTCGAGCAAGTCGATGAATATGTATACTTGGGAAGCATATTTCAACGGAACGGACGACTCGATAAAGAGATTGAAAGAAGAGTTATGGCAGGAAACAGAGTGAATGGAGCACTAAGACTAATTATGAATGATCGCAACATATCAAAGGATGCCAAAGTTGCCATTCATAACGCCATCGTAGTGCCAACCTTGACGTATGCAAGTGATACCTGGACTTGGCAGAAGACGCATGAAAGTAGAATAAATGCAGTTGAAATGAGATCGTTAAGAAGGATTTGTAATAGAACGATGTATGACCGGGTAAGAAATGAGGACATAAGGAAAGAATGTAAGATGAAGAAAGATGTCATTACTAGAATGAAAGTGAACACATTGAGATGGTTTGGTCACATGGGGAGAATGAATGAGGAGCGCCTGACGAAGAAAATATACAGAGCGGAAAGGAATGGAATGAGAGGTCGGGGACGCCCAAGAAAGGGGTGGCACGACCATGTGAACGAAATTTTGAAAGACGGAAATGTTAGAAGTGTGAGCAATAGACGAACATGTATGAGACGATGCATGAATGTGGACGAGGCGAGAGATGCTTGCCAGGATAGAAAGATGTGGCGTTCGGTTCTCTCTGCCTACCCCGCAAGGGACATGGCGTGATGGTATGTATGTATGTATGTATATATATATATATATATATATATATATATATATATATATGTATATATATATATATATATATATATATATATATATATATATATATATATATATATATATATATATATATATATATATATATATATATATATATATATATGTATGTATGTATGTATGTATGTATGTATGTATGTATGTATGTATGTATGTATGTATGTATGTATGTATGTATGTATGTATGTATGTATGTATGTATGTATGTATGTATGTATGTATGTATGTATGTATGTATGTATGTATGTATGTATGTATGTATGTATGTATGTATGTATGTATGTATGTATGTATATATATATATATATATATATATATATATATATATATATATATATATATGTTATATTTGATGTTTTCACGGGTGAAATATGTTACAATATTTTTATCTCGGTTTTCCCGTGTCAGTAGCTCTTGACTTAGACCATTTGTCTTCCGACGTTTCGCCTGAATATCACCAGGCATTTTCAAGGACTTAACGAAAAGCACGCGCGCGACACACGTCTACTCACACTGAAAGCTGGTGATATTCAGGCGAAACGTCGGAAGACAAATGGTCTTAGTCAAGACCTACTGACACGGGAAAACCGAGATAAAAATATTGTAATATATATATATATATATATATATATATATATATATATATATATATATATATATATATATATATATATATATATATATATATATATATATATATATATATATATATATATATATATATATATATATATATATATATATATATATATATATATATATATATATATATATATATATATATATATATATATATATATATATATATATATATATATATATATATATATATATATATATATATATATATATATATATATATATATATATATATATATATATATATATATATATATATATATATATATATATATATATATATATATATATATATATATATATATATATATATATATATATATATATATATATATATATATATATATATATATATATATATATATATATATATATATATATATATATATATATATATATATATATATATATATATATATATATATATATATATATATATATATATATATATATATATATATATATATATATATATATATATATATATATGTTATATTTGATGTTTTCACGGGTGAAATATGTTATAATATTTTTATCTCGGTTTTCCCGTGTCAGTAGGTCTTGACTAAGACCATTTGTCTTCCGACGTTTCGCCTGAATATCACCAGGCATTTTCAAGGACTTAACGAAAAGCACGCGCGCGACACACGTCTACTCACACTGAAAGCTCACCGTCAAGTACTAACTTGACGGTTAAGTAAATAACTTGACGGTGAGCTTTCAGTGTGAGTAGACGTGTGTCGCGCGCGTGCTTTTCGTTAAGTCCTTGAAAATGCCTGGTGATATTCAGGCGAAACGTCGGAAGACAAATGGTCTTAGTCAAGACCTACTGACACGGGAAAACCGAGATAAAAATATTATAACATATATATATATATATATATATGTCCGGAACATCATCATATTCGTAGCCCCCAATATTCAGCCACTCGGATTCCACTAGTGTTTGCTATCACTGTGTCTTGGTGCGTGCATGTCGCTCCTATCATGGGACATGACAGTAGGTGCACGTTGTCCTGTCTGGCGCCACACTCGGATTCCACTAGTGTTTGCTATCACTGTGTCTTGGTGCGTGCATGTCGCTCCTATCATGGCATGGGACATGACAGTAGGTGCACGTTGTCCTGTCTGGCGCCACACTCGGATTCCACTAGTGTTTGCTATCACTGTGTCTTGGTGCGTGCATGTCGCTCCTATCATGGCATGGGACATGACAGTAGGTGCACGTTGTCCTGTCTGGCGCCACACTCGGATTCCACTAGTGTTTGCTATCACTGTGTCTTGGTGCGTGCATGTCGCTCCTATCATGGCATGGGACATGACAGTAGGTGCACGTTGTCCTGTCTGGCGCCACACTCGGATTCCACTAGTGTTCGCTATCACTGTGTCTTGGTGCGTGCATGTCGCTCCTGTCATGGGACATGACAGTAGGTGCACGTTGTCCTGTCTGGTGCCACACTCGGATTCCACTAGTATTTGCTATCACTGTGTCTTGGTGCGTGCATGTCGCTCCTATCATGGCATGGGACATGACAGTAGGTGCACGTTGTCCTGTCTGGCGCCACACTCGCAGATGTCTTCCTCTCTATATATATATGTTTATGTGAATTATATATGATTCTATATATATATATATATATATATATGTGAATGATATTTTGAAAGAAGGAAATATAAGAAGCTTGAATAATCGACAGACATGTATGAGACGATGCATGGATGTAAAGGAAGCTAGGAATGTGTGCAAAAATAGAAAAATATGGCGCTTGGTTCTCTCTGCTTACCCCGTCAGGGATATGGCGTGATGGTATGTATGTATGTATGTATGAATCTGATCACCTGAAAATAAGGTATTTTCATTTAATTAAATTTCCATTGATCCATCAACGATAGAAGCCATCTCGATCCTGCACCAAAGTAATTAGTGATGCCGCATCAGGAATCACGAACCACTGCTTAAGATTTTTAAGCCACGATATTCTTTTACGCCCTATACTCCATCTTCCTTCTAACTTTCTCTCCACTATGTGTTGTAGAAGGGCATATTTTTTATTTTTTTTTTATTTATTTTTTTTTTATTTTAACAATTATACATTAATGATAAAAAGAATTATAAACAGTATCTTAAAATTAAATTATTTAATATCTATTCATCCCTCAGTTGAGATCAAATCTCGTGTTCGAGGGAGGAGCACAGTCATTTTATCGGTTCATTTATTTCAATAACATATAATATTACTAAAAATAACACGCATATATTTAAATTAATATTACGCGAACTGGTGAACAGTTTACGGATGAACCCTCACCAATGTCTCGTCAATATCTATCACCACGGAATATAAATGAAATATCGGGCAACTTACCAGTAAAATTCAACTTCAATGATTAATATTTACTTAAAATATTAAAATAATAAGGAAATTTTACAAAATATATTTCTACGTAAAGAAGCTCACTTTGTTGATGATACATAATCTCAAAATATATTTTTTTTTTCAATGTTTGAAACTATCACTTCACGATAGAACTTCATAATCAACTAGAATTATGAAAAAAAAATTCGAGTCCTCGCTTTGAATGTAAGGGAACTTGGGGCACGGTGGTCACTTTTTCTTTCAACAATCCTATATGCTATATCTGTGGCTTTGAATGTAAGGGAACTTGGGGCACGGTGGTCACTTTTTCTTTCAACAATCCTATATGCTATATCTGTGGCTTTGAATGTAAGGGAACTTGAGGCACGGTGGATCACTTTTTCTTTCAACAATCCTATATGCTATATTTGTGGCTTTGAATGTAAGGGAACTTGGGGCACGGTGGATCACTTTTTCTTTCAACAATCCTATATGCTATAGGTATCTGTGGCTTTGAATGTAAGGGAACTTGGGGCACGGTGGATCACTTTTTCTTTCAACAATCCTATATGCTATATTTGTGGCTTTGAATGTAAGGGAACTTGGGGCACGGTGGATCACTTTTTCTTTCAACAATCCTATATGCTATATTTGTGGCTTTGAATGTAAGGGAACTTGGGGCACGGTGGATCACTTTTTCTTTCAACAATCCTATATGCTATATTTGTGGCTTTGAATGTAAGGGAACTTGGGGCACGGTGGATCACTTTTTCTTTCAACAATCCTATATGCTATATCTGTGGCTTTGAATGTAAGGGAACTTGGGGCACGGTTGATCACTTTTTCTTTCAACAATCCTATATGCTATATCTGTGGCTTTGAATGTAAGGGAACTTGGGGCACGGTGGTCACTTTTTCTTTCAACAATCCTATATGCTATATCTGTGGCTTTGAATGTAAGGGAACTTGAGGCACGGTGGATCACTTTTTCTTTCAACAATCCTATATGCTATATTTGTGGCTTTGAATGTAAGGGAACTTGGGGCACGGTGGATCACTTTTTCTTTCAACAATCCTATATGCTATATTTGTGGCTTTGAATGTAAGGGAACTTGGGGCACGGTGGATCACTTTTTCTTTCAACAATCCTATATGCTATATTTGTGGCTTTGAATGTAAGGGAACTTGGGGCACGGTGGTCACTTTTTCTTTCAACAATCCTATATGCTATATCTGTGGCTTTGAATGTAAGGGAACTTGGGGCACGGTGGATCACTTTTTCTTTCAACAATCCTATATGCTATATCTGTGGCTTTGAATGTAAGGGAACTTGGGGCACGGTGGATCACTTTTTCTTTCAACAATCCTATATGCTATATCTGTGGCTTTGAATGAAAGGGAACTTGGGGCACGGTGGATCACTTTTTCTTTCAACAATCCTATATGCTATATCTGTGGCTTTGAATGTAAGGGAACTTGGGGCACGGTGGATCACTTTTTCTTTCAACAATCCTATATGTTATATTTGTGGCTTTGAATGTAAGGGAACTTGGGGCACCGTGGTCACTTTTTCTTTCAACAATCCTATATGCTATATTTGTGGCTTTGAATGTAAGGGAACTTGGGGCACGGTGGTCACTTTTTCTTTCAACAATCCTATATGCTATATTTGTGGCTTTGAATGTAAGGGAACTTGGGGCACCGTGGTCACTTTTTCTTTCAACAATCCTATATGCTATATTTGTGGCGTTAAAAAACATTTTTAAAATTTTATTGTTACTGTATTTTATTGTTAATAGAACTTAAAATAAAATATATATTTTTTTTTCATAATTCTAATCTCAAGATATATAAAAACTGTCGAGTTTGTGTTTGTAGAAGAATAATATGAAGCGATCCCCAAATGGGGCCCACGGTAAAAAACCGGTTGTGGTTCGATTCCAGGTGGTAACAGTTTTTCTATATTGTAAGGAAATGAATTCACAATTTAAATGCTATTTTTATTGCAGATTATCAATTAGTATCATGCTGAGATTTTATTCTGAAAATTTCATCACGATGTATCTGTATGTGTGTGTGCTGTGCCATATACAGCATGTTTATTCTACTTTATCGATTATAGACTAAAGTACTCATTCGATTCTTTTCAAATTTGTATATCCAATGCTCGCTTAGACCTCATTAGATTTTGAAGGATATTTGTAGCCTTACTCCCAATTTCAAATTTTCATTTATAACTTTTCTACCTGTCGCCTATGCACATTTAAATGATCTACTTTTACAATTAAAACATACCTACCTACCGCTGTTCCGTTAAAAAGGTAGGTTCTTAGCGATTTGGATTGGATTTGCAGTGGAGTGTAAGTCCGCTGATCAGTGCTTCTCAATTTGTTTAACTGTCAAATATTTCAGTGACCCCAAGCTCAGAAAACTTAAAATTTGATATTTTTGTTTTCAAATTGCTAAAAAGGCACATCACTTTCATTAAATGGCATTGAAGAATTATCAAGTTTTTATAATAAAATATTTGAATCGAAAATAATTCAACAAACTCATTTTTGTGAAAATGCTTACTTTCCATGTCCAGACCCTAAATGCGCCCTCTCCAATATCTTGCAGCTGTCACAGCCTTGTCGTTTGCAGCCAGGAGGTCCTCCTCATTGCAAGGCTCCCCCATGAGTGGGCACATCACCAGGTGCGCCGCGTTTTGCTCTTCTCCACATTCGCACGTCACATCCTGCACTCATCCTCCAGCAGTTTCCATCTGAAATTTCCATTTGTGAAAATGCTGTAAATTTTCCATGCAAAATTTGAATACTTTGTAGAGTGACTTAAGAGTATAGCGTTGGTCACAACCCCTCATTTTATTATGTTTTCATTCTGGATCTGTGAGACAGTAAACATCATGTTTCTATAATGTGACAACATATTGTTAGGTATGTGTTAAATTCATACTTGACTTAGTTACTTGTAGTTGCCAGATACAATAAAAATAATAATATTATTTTTATAGCACTAAGACCAGTTATGAATGATCGCAACATATCAAATGAAGCTAAAGTTGCCATTCATAATGCCATCTTAGTGCCAACCTAGACGTATGCAAGTGAAACCTGGACATGGCAGAAGTTGCACGAAAGCAGTAGTTGAAATGAGATTGCTAAAAATAATCTGTAATAGAATGATGTATGAGAGGGTCAGAAATGAGGACATAAGGAAAGAATGTAAGATAAAGATAGATGTCATTAATAGAATGAAAGTGAACACATTGAGATGGTTTGGTCACATGGGGAGAATGAATGAGGAAGTAAAAATTATTTGATTTTGGTATTTTCACTATGTTATCCGTTGTTTATTATGAGAGAGGCTTCCAGCCTCGCGGTGACAAGAGCCATCAAAGGATTAACCACATGGAAACATTCATATGGTATAGAGGTGGGGGCGAGAGGCCTGCCCGTAGTCTTTGTATTCCTACTTTAAAGACCTACGTTTCCCTTGGGGTAAAATAAAAGAACTTTTGAATAGGGTGGTAAAAGCAGCATTATCTGGGTACTATTGGATTTGGTTGAGCAGGGGAGTGGAGTATCAGTCGGAGGTTGGTGGTGATACATGGTCGCAAGCCTATGAGGCTCGCCTATTCTGGCTGGTACTCTGGTCGTGGTTCAGTGAAACCACGATTGCCTTTCTCTTTTGTATCTTGTGTGGGATATCCTTAATATAAAATGTATAATCACTTCATCATGAAAATTTGAAGTTTTGTTTAATTATCCTTCCAGATTCCCAGCAGATCTGCAGAGGAGATTACAATGGGCTTACAATTGTGGGAGAAGAGGCTGGATACCATCCAGAAATGACGTCTTATGTAATGTGAGATCATTTTTACACAACATTTCTCTACTTTCTTATCTTCGCTAAATCCCTCAATGTTTATTGAGGTCGTTCTGAATGGTCCTGATAAGGACCTTTTAGTTGGACTGGAGTGGTTGTCCGGTGGGGAAAGGATTTGCTGACCGAAGTCGTTTCCAGGGGGCACCAGATTACTTGTTTGATTTCTCTACTAATACCACCTGAGTGATTGTATATTTCAAAACTTCATGTGGAAAGCAGACGATGTTTGAAATATATTAGGTATAAGCTAAAATTTCAATATTTTTTTACCCATGATGTAAAAAACATTATGCAGGGTGTCTCAAAAGAAAGTTTATATTTAGTGGATCAATTAAAAAAAAAAAGTAAGCTGTGTATCGAAAAAATGATTATTAATTATTAAAGTACACAATTTGGGAATTTATTTCTTAAAAATAATACCGTCCAAATGTAGACCCTCGCGTTAGCAGCACTCATTTAATCGAACAGTAAAATTACTTATGACGGCTCGGCAGATGGACTCAGTGATGGCTACCATTTTGTGACGGATATTTTCTTTCAAATGCGCCAGGGAATTCAGTTTATTGGCGTAAACTTTAGATTTAAGATAACCCCATAGGAAAAAGTCCATAGGGGTTAAATCAGGACTGCGTGGAGGCCGATTTATGTCACCTCTCCTGGAGATCAATTTGCCTGGGAAAATTTCACAAACTCGTGGCAGAGATGTATTGGACGTTGCTCCGTCCTGCTGGAACCATGTTCTTTGGTTATAGCCAGGAAAGTTTTGCAGTTCAGGCACCAAGAAGTCGTCTAACATCTCCACATAGCACTCTGAATAAAAGTATAAACTTTCTTTTGAGACACCTTGTATAATACAACTTATACCTATGTACATTTCAAAGGACATCTGTATTCTGCATCTGTTATCGTAATATGCAATCACTAGAGACCTGGGGGGCAAGTCTGGTTGACCGTCAAAATGAAAACCCTCCTTGTTTACCCATATCATGGATATAATTATTATATGGAGTTCTACAATATCTTTAGATGTCATAGAACTCCATACGATAATTATATCCACGATATGGGTAATCACTGGGGTTTTGATTTCACCGGTCGAACCAGACATCAGCATTGTTACTCTGCTCACACCAAAGCATCCATCATAGTAAGCCGCTTAGTTAGCTCTGTCCAACTTCTTTAGAGAGTTGTTACTCTGTGATCCAGACGATCTGAGTGTGAGATGCCTCCCAGGTAGCTCTTTTCTCTAACACAGCTCTTGAATGTATTGTGGCACTAGATTGTTCAAAGCAGTGATCCCAAAGTGGTCCAGGTGGACCCCCAGGCGTCCACGGAAGACTCGACGGGGGTCTACGTTGGCGTGAAATAAAAATGGGGGTTCACAAGTTGTAAGTGGGGGTTCATGAAAATTCATCTGGTTTCAATAGTATAAAATTTTTGGCTTGGCTTCACCTATCAATGTAGGCAGATAATACATTACCTACTTAAAAATAAAGGGAGCAAAAAGATTACTAATTTTTTGGTGATTTTTGACACGGGCTGTATTTCGGTGAAAAATGGTCGTATTAAGACTTTAAAAAGCATTTTGAAGCTGTAAAATTCTTATTTTCAGATTTTTGGTCAAAATTTTTACACACAGCGCAATAATGCAATAAAAAAAAATTGCAAATTTTTACTTTTGGTTCAAGGGCATGAATTTTTTTTCAGTTAGGCCGGCATATGGATCAGACAGCCTGTTTATTTTGCATAAGTTTCCTTTATTTCAAACCTCCCTTAATTTTCTATTTATTTCTACAACTCTGCTGCGACGCATATTTACATTGTAAGATCAAATCTTCACATATTTTGATGAGTTTTGGGAATATGGTAGAAATTTAGCAGAAGGGGGTCCACCGAAACTAGTAATATTTTGAAAGTAGTCTACGAGAAAAAAAAGTTTTTTGAACCTCTGGTTTAAAGCATTGAACACCGTCAAACGAATTTCGTAATCACCTCGCTCTGGGCACTTCAACCAGTGTAATTCATTTAGTAGTAGAGTTATGTGACATCGTTTTTCCGCATCAAAAATAAACCTTGCCGCTACATTAAATACCATCTGTAATCTGGACATGATAGTACTATATCTCAATTTTTATAACAATTTTGTAAAAATTGAATTGACATTGTTTCACATTGTTATAGGGTAGGTACATAAACAGTTGTTATTTTTATATGTCAATACTTTAGTAGAACTCTTATTTGTGTGCATTTTAATCCGACTGTCAATTTGTTCAAGAGAATTTATTCTCTTAACATATCGACATAGTTAAGAGAATAAATTAAAAAAAAGGAAAGGCTCCGTCTATGACAGCAAGAAGCCCCCGATAACTTCGTCCGCCCTAAGGAGAGTCTTCCCCCGGGCCACAACGCGGAGTGGCGTACGTGGAAGTCACTAAACAGACTGAAGACGGGCGTTGGGAGAACGCTGGATAATCTGTCTACATGGGGCTTCCTGCAACAGGGATTACCAACGACATGTGACTGTGGAGAGCAGCAGACCACCGAACATCTGTGCAGCTGCCCCTCAAGTCCAGTCAACTGCACCATGCACAATCTTATGGTGGGCAATGATTGTGCTATTGACGTTGCTAGGCACTGGCAGAAAATTATTTAAATGCGTTGCTGACACGAAAGAAGAAGATCGACATAGTATTAAGCCAAGACTCTCGTATAAGGAATATTAGGAACATTTTGTATGGCGTAGTGGACTTTTTGCATGCTAAAAACATCAACTTAGAGGCTTCGCAGCATATATATTATGTTCCCATACATGGATTTACTCAGAATTCGGGTTAGAACATTTTATGTGAGTTTTGTGTGTCTGTCCTTCCCCCCCTTATAACTATCCGCTGGATCAAAAGTTATAAGGGGGATATATAGACAATTTTAGGTACACAAAACTTTTTTACTCAGTATTTAAAATTTTTGTTCCAGTCAGGGGTTATCAACATTTTAATTTTTATAGCATTTGTCCACATATCTCAAAAACTATAAAAGTCAGAACGCTGAAATTTTGTACAAATATAGTATCTCGAAATGGATTTTGAAAGACAGTTCCAGGGTTTCTCAAACTGTTTTTATTAAGAAGCAATAATTTTGTATGACAAATTTTTGTCTTTAACTGCCTTTATTTCCATTTCTTTTAAAAATATCGAAAAATGCCGAAACATGTAAACTAGAGAATTTAATTTTCTATAAAAAATGGATACACTATAGTAATATATCTCAAACTTTTTATAACAATTTTTATAAAAATTGAATTTAGTGACGAAATCGCTTCATACAATTTGTATGGCAGTCGCATATACACAATAATATATGTAAGAAGACTTAATAGTTTGATACTTAAATCTCCAAACATACATACATACCATCATGCTGTTTTCATATTCTGAGTAGAAAAAAGGACTGACCTCCATACTGTCCTATCTTGACATACATACCTACATGTATTGTATAGAAAACAAAATATTCAATAATTTGTATTTATGGGTTTATAGTTTGGTACTTATTCTTCAACTATACATACTATCGCTATCGACAGTTGGATCTCATGTGTTACATGCAACTAGTATTTAATACAATGGTAGATGTTTTCATAATTTTGGTAAAAGGTATGTAAAATATTTTTTAGGTATGAATATATATTTGACATTTTACTAATTTCAGATTCACTTTGACGACAGCCAATATGAAATGAACAGAGCTGATGGCAGAAAGTTGCTTAAATTCAATGCTACTCCAACACTATTTAAGAACACATCTTCATCATCGTCGGAAGAAGAAGAAGAAGATGAGGTGGATTTTGAAATAAGATTTTTATTAAATTTAAATACTTTGCTAAAATTTAAGCCGCATATCATTGATGATCAATGTTCTGTCAGATTGTACAAAGACGCGTATCTTTACCATATTTATTTATTTATTTATTTATACATCTTCTTGTACATAATATAAACAAATATAATTGTACACTGGCGGGCTTATTGCCATTAGGCAATTTCTTCCAACCAACCAGATTACGAAGTATTACAACATTGTGTATGTACAACAGCAAATAAATATGAGTAAAAGAAATCAATGAAAATACGTATAACACTTACATAAATACTATTAAAACAAAAAAAAATAATAATAATTCATAGCAAGAAAAAAGGATATGGTAAGGACAGGAAAGGAAATCGGGATCAGGTATTCAAGGATAAATATTCCTTCTTTAGTTTTTTCTTGAAAATACTAAGTGAGTAAGACGACGCAATATCCGGACTAAGACTATTCCATAATCTAGCTGATTGTACTTCGAACGAAGAGCTGAGAAATTCTGTATTATGGATAGGGATGGATAGTGTTGTACGTTCAGCAGATCGGAGTGGAAGTCCATGGTTGGATAAATAAGTGAATTTGCTTTTGAGGTACTGTGGCAGGTTTGGGTTCGAGAGAATATTGTACAATAGTGACAAGATGTGTATATTGCGCCGCTGGCGTATCCTGGGCCAACAAAGAAGATTGCGGTAAGATGATATGCGATCAAATTTTTTCAACCCAAAGATGAATCTGATACATATATTCTGAAGACGTTCAAGTTTATTGAGATGCACTTCATTTGCATCCAAATAGCACACATCGGCATAATCAAGCAATGGAAGAAGAAGTGATTTTTTTTTTTTTTTTTATAACCCATCTAGAGACCCTCTCACGTCGACTCAATAGTAGTCCATTGTGATACTTTGCCTGCTAGATGTCATTCCATAGTCCTATCTCCTGGAAGAACTGTAAAATCCTTTGTGGATCGGTGTCTCTGATTTGCTTTTGATCAGCAATATGCAAACCTATTTTCTTTACTCTTGTTTGCATTAGTGGGCCACATTCTGTAAGTAGATGCATCGGTGTTTCATGTTCATCCATGCAGAACCTGCATAGGTACATTTCCGATAGATTCATCGTGCATAGATGTTTATTGAGTCTACAGTGACCAGTTAAGATTCTAGTAATAATCCTAAGGTTATTCCTGCTCATTGTTAGGATCCGCTTAGAGTGTGTTGAAGAGAATCCTGAAATGAGTGCTTTTGAATGTCTTTGTCCTGGGGTAGATAACCAGAGTTCAGTGGCATTGTTAAGCATTCTTTGGTAAAGTGTTGATTTGACAATACTATTAGCTAGGAGACAGTGAGGCTCCGGCCCATAGGTAGCTATGTCCGCTCCCCTATTTGCCAGAGCATCAGCCTCCTCGTTACCTTTATAATTGGAGTGTCCAGGTACCCATCTTAATGTGATTTTGTTACCATAGTTTACTGATAGAGTCTTCAGCGCTTCAATGCAGTCTAGTACTGTTGATGAAGTTACTGTGTAGGAATCAAGAGCTTTAAGAGCAGCTTGACTATCAGAGTAAATGTATATTCTGTGGTTCTTATAATTCCTTCTTAGGATTTCATAGGCACAGAGTGTTATGGCACATATTTCTGCCTGGAAGATCGTTGCATACTGTCCCAAGTGCTTGTGGATCTTCACCCTAGGCACTTGCCCATATATGCCCGATCCTATACCATTCTTTTTCTTGGATCCGTCAGTGTACCATATAAGTGCACCATTGGATTCCTGATACCAGACATCTGCTATTGTAGTTTTAGTTTGTATTTCTACTTTGTATGGTTTTTCAAAGTTGTAAACAGTTAATATTTTATCTGTTGGGAATGCAAGTAATTTGTCTTGAGATTCTATTTTGTTTAGATTTGCTTGGATTTCTAAATTTGTGTTTAGTTTATTTCCACTTGTTAGTCTTATAATACCTTCCTTTACCATTTTTTCAAGGTATAAATGGAGAGGTGGTAGACTAATCATGGCCTCTAGAGAAGCGGTGGGAGTTGTGTGTAAGGCTCCCGTAATGAGCAAGCAGGCTAATCTTTGTAAACGTTTAAGTTTATCTACACAGCCTCTTTGTTGTAGTTTGTCATTCCAAACTGTTACAGCATAAGATACTATGGGTCTTATTATTGTAGTGTATGACCACAGAGCTTGTTGGGGTTTTAGTCCCCAATTATTCCCTATGAGTCTATGGCATGTCCATAATGCTTTGATTGCTTTTTGAGCAACTTTTTCTACATGTTGTGTCCATGTTAATTTACTATCCAATGTTATACCTAGATATTTTACTTCATTGGAAAAGTCCAGTTTTTTTCCAAAGAATATTGGAGGTGAGAGTTTATCCAACTTTCTTTTCCTAGTGAAAGGTACAACAGTTGTTTTATTTGCATTAACTGTTAGTCCATTATCTTTGCACCATTTTTCAACTTGAAAGAAGAAGTGATTGAGCTAGAGTTATTTTACAACGGAATGGAAGGAAATTTTTAAGTTTATTAAGTGAATGTAGGGCAAAGAAAATAGATTTACTAACATGCGATACCTGTTCATGCCACGAAAGGTCATCATCGATGAAGATTCCAAGATCTTTTACAACCCTGGTATACGGAATGCATTGGTTATTGATATATAGTAGTGGGAGTTGCAAATTCCTCATAGATGATAGCAGACGAGGACTACCGATTATAATTGCCTGGGACTTAGTCGGATTAATAAGAAGACCATGATCCGATGACCAAGAAGAGATAAATTTAAGATCTTCATTCATGTGAGGGACTGCATTGTTAATATCAGAGATATTAAAATGTAAATATAATTGAAGATCATCTGCAAAAAGATGATATTTACATCTGAGGTTTGTAGTGATAGAGTTAATAAATATGGAAAATAACAGTGGAGATAAAACTCCACCTTGCGGTACTCCAGACAGCAAGGTGGCATAATCAGAGGTAGAGTTAGCTATCTTTATGCATTGTTTACGGTCGCCAAGATAACTGGTGAACCACTCCAATACTGGCTGAGCTATGTTTAGCGAGGATAACTTAGCAAGAAGAATGTCAAAATCAACGGAATTAAACGCGCTACTGAAATCGAGTAGTGTGAGAATTGTAAGTTGTTTATTGTTCATAGCACGTCTTATGTCATCCGTAATCTTAACTAGTACAGTTGTGGTACTATGACCTGCTTTGAAACCAGATTGCAGTGGATCAAGGAGAAAATTAGAACAAAGCCATGCATTGAATTGATTAAATACTATCCTTTCAGTAACTTTAGATAATATTGGTAAAATCGAAATTGGACGATAGTCTTTTAGTTGAGTAGGCGTTGAAATCTTAGGGAGGGGTATGACATGTGCGATTTTCCATGCCGATGGAAAGATACCAACGGTCAGTGAGTGGTTAATAATGTGTGTAATAATGGGCAGAATTGGAGGCAAAATCAGACGTATCATTTCAATATTGAGGCCATCGGAGTCGAAGGATTTGGTTGTTATGGAAGATAAGATTTTCACAATCTCAGTATCAGTTATAGTTACAAATGCGAAAGGTGTGTGGGTAGAAATAGGTTGACTACATAGTTGATTGAGAGTATTGGCTTTTTTATTATTATTAAGAAGGAACGGAGGCGAAGCAAAGTGACGAAGCATAGATAGATACAAAAGAGAAAGGCAATCGTGGTTTCACTGGATTCATGAATCCAGGCCCACGAGCACAGGCGACCAGAGTATCAGTGAGAACAGGTGAGCCACATGGGCTTGCGACCATGTATGCGGGATTAAGGGGCCCCTTTATGAATCAAGTCACGCTCTCCACTCACCCACCAATCTCCGACTGATACTCCACTCCCCTGCGCAACCAAATCCAATAGAATGCGGATAATTTTTATTTTATTTTTTCAAATTGAAGCTAACAATGTACAAAGAATAGTATATATGTATAAAAATATCAAATACAGTGGTACCTCGACATATGAGTTTAATTCGTTCCGCAACCTTGCTCGTATCTTGAATTACTCGTATCTCGAAGCAAATTTCCCCATACAAAACAATTGAACTACCATTAATCCGTTCCAACCCCCAAAATGTCAACCCATTTTTTTTATTACGTGGTTTTGAATAATAAAAACGTATTTATAAATGACAAATATTTATTGTACAAAAACAAAAAAGAGAATGTAAAGAAATAAATTAGATATCCTCACTGGTCTTTGCCTTTTTCGCTACATTTTTTTCACTTTCACCTGTAGGCCGTTTAGAAAAAAACATGTCCAAGGAGGTTTGTTTCTTCCTCCCTCTCAGAATGTTCCGGAAATGAGTTAGGCAAGTGTCATTAAAAAGATCAGATACACGACCTGTTGCAACTTTTTCTGGGTGTTTCTTTTCCACGAACTGTGAAACTCTCTCCCACATTCCTAAGATCTCCTTTATCTCACTTGTAGAAATAACCTTCTCCTCCTCTGACTCCTCGAAACCAATTTCTTGCATAACCTCCGTATGCTGCTGTGACTGTAACTCTTGTATCTACCGGCCGACCTGCTAAACAAAACTCGTATCTCGAATTTCGCTCGTAACTCAAAGCAAAAAAATCACTCGCTCGCCGGCTCGTATCTCGAAAAACTCGTATGTTGGGGCACTCGTATGTCGAGGTACCACTGTATTACAATTATCATCTCCATACATCAATTAATGCTGCTTTTACCACCCTATCCAAAAGTTCTTTTATTTTACCTCTTGGGAGACCCAGGTCTTTAAAGTAAGAATATAAAGACTTTGCGTGCAGGCCTCTCGCCCTCACTTTTACAGCATATACATGGTGTCCCAAAAGTCAATAAGCTGAGTACTGGATGTAGGCTTGATTATGTCAGTTTATAAATAAATTTAAGTCGCTTAGTTTTTGCTACAGAATATCATTTTTAAAACCGTGAAAAGGATTCTTCTGAAGTTTAGATTTTAGAAGATTTTCATCATATTGGTATTTATATTTAGTGTTGAAACTTAGCTAAGAGTGGCCCTTGATTTCAAGTATATATTTAAATATGTGTTGCCGTACACTCAGTAAATAAATTAACGTAATATCTTTTTTGTTGCAGACGCAAGTTGAACACGAAGTTCCAGTTGTGCCCAAGATCAACACGAGTTTTTTACTTTCCTTCACTAAAGAACAAACGAGAAAAAAACTCAAATTGGAGGATTCAAATGACCCGTCGACAATAAATACCAACACAGTTGACGCCAGTAAGAATGATTTGCCTCCGGCTCCTGAAGACTCCATTGGAAAATTCCAGGATTTCTTAGCAAATTTTCACAGCAGACTGAAACTCTGTGAGTGGAAAATCAAAATTCTCAAGGACAGTTTGTATTTGTACACGTTGGATACAAACACAAGCGAATGTACGCTGTTTATAAGGTCACACATTTGCATCATGCAAGACATGAGTGTCAAAGTGTTCCAAAATAACAGGCAGCTGACCAAGAGTGACCTGTATTGGGTCTTCCCGAAGAAGCTGGAGTTGGAGAGATGGTCACAGATGGAAAAGTTGCTGATTCGTTATTGCGTGGACACGTTGGACGGCGGCGACGATAATCTCTTGGACAACGAAAACACTAAAGAGACGGGCCATAAAAACGAAAGAGATACAAAAATATTTTGCGTGATAAAACTTGAAAACGACGACTAATCTTGAAATCGAGTTAAAGATAATTAAAAATTTACTTCATGATGAATGTGACAATTTTCCATTGAAACTATAAGTGCAAAGTCGATGATAATAAATTATGTAAATAAATATTTTGGTTATAAACAGTGCACTAATATTATTTCTTCCAAAATTCATGTCTTATATGGTATGCAGCTTAAATATAAGACAAAAAATATCTTATTCAAAAAATATTTTGTACTCAGGGCAAAACATTGTCAATGTTTCTACACTCATGAAGCTCCATAGTTAATTTCATTGTGTACTTAAGGGAGAGTGACTGCTGCCAATGTACGTATTTTATCAATTTGATATTGCTTCATTACTACAAAACGTATCATTTTGAAAAAAATAACCTAGTTAGTTTGGATATTATAAATAAAAATATACCTTAACTTTTTAATTATGTTCTTTATATATTCTTGTAGAAAAATAATAAGCATACCCCAATTTTTGACATAATATGTCTTATACTTCTAAAAAAACTATTAGGTAAAGAGCAATATATATTTTTTTAAATTAAAGAACAATATATCTGGAAAAATATTTTGTAACGTTGCATTAATGCATCAGGTTTAGTAAATAAACCAAAAAAACTTTTATTTCGCAACGGCGCTGAATGGAAAATAAATGTTTTTTAGGTTTATTTACTAAACCTCAAGCATTAATGCAACGTCACAACATATTTTTCCAGATATTTTTGTCTTATTTAATTTAAAAAATATATATATTACTCTACGCCTTATTGTTTACTAAACATATAAGATAAACGTTGAAAATTGGGGTATGCCATTATGTTTCTACAAGAATTAATACAGAACATTATCATAAAGTTAAGGTATATTTTTCTTTATTAATACCCAAACTATCTAAATTATTTTTTTCAAAACGATTTGATTAGTAATAATGATGGTATATCAAATTGAAAAATAGGTACGTTGGTAGCAGTTGCCCCCCTAAGAGAACATCTAAGTACAGAACTTTATTAGAGGAAAAAAACGCCATCAATATGTTGTCCCGAGTATACATAACCTTGTCTGTCAAATGTAAAACATGATTAAAATCAATGTAGTATGTAACTCATTGACGCCAGTAATTTTTTATTCGCTGGTCATACTATACTAATAATATATGAAATGTGAAAAAAATAACTCCAGACATTTTTCGCACTATTCCATACATAGCATTTCCTGTGAAAGTTGATATTATTCCTTTGATCTAAGCATGAATGAGAGATCGAGCGATACTGTAGCTTATATATATGTAATTTAATAATAAACATAGGACATGTCCTATTCTAATTCGTTTCAGAGTACGAAAACGTCTGTAACCAACGGGCGACCATGGATAAAAAGATTTTGTTCGCGCGGTGTGACGTTATGAATCCCATATACATGCAAGCACCTTTTTTACATTTCTCATGTACTAAAATTCAGACGGATAAATTTAGACGAATCAGAATTGGACATATTGTTCAGTGTATACTTGCCACCTATGTGGGAAATGTAGTTTTTCATCAATTGATTGGAATATCTATCAAGTTAAACTATGGTACAAAAAATACAAACAGAATCCAATAAGAAAATGTATTATGTTGTGATGAAAAACATGCCGGGTTTCTACCAAATGGACAAACTTGTTTTCCTGCGATATACCTAACAATAATGGAGATGGAAAAATATTTTCTTTCTATTAAAACTATTCTTCGACAAAAATGTCTTCAGAACTATCCTTTTTCGTCCGTCTAATGGAAACCCGGCAATATAATGGTTTTGAGATACATTTATTTTTACAAAAATGAAATTGATCATCATGACAGAGAAGTTTGACAGCTGTCAAAAAAACCATAGACCACAACATATTACACATTTTGAACTACTCTATGAAGAATGTTGCAATATTTAAAAAAATCTTGTACATTTTTAGGCGTATGAATTCGTTCACCAGCGATTGCAAACTCAATTTCGCAGAACACCCAAATATGATTTTACAGGTAATTTTGAAAGTACAAAATAATTTTATATGTGTGTAAGTGTGTATTTTATAAAATACAAACTAGTTTATTTCTACAAATAAATACGCTGATTATAACAATATATTTTAATTTTTTTACACCATGTCTCTTTTGACAAACCAATGTAAGAATTATTTATTTATGAACATATTTACAGTGCACTATAAGGAATACTTTATACATACATTAGTATCATGACGAAACTCAAAGTATGCACTCTATGTTGTAAACATAATAATACTCATTGTAAAAATACGCTTAAAATGATTGTGAAATCATGACACGTCACCATTCTATGTAGTAGTAAGTAAAATTGGAAAAGAGTTTTCGATTGTGTAGCTAATTGTGTGGGTATTTTTTTAGAATTCGTTAATGAAACTGGTGGCACGCTTCAAACCAAAATATTGTAATATTACATAAGCGGAATTGAATATTATATGCTCTTCACATGCCTATGTATTATTGAAAACAATTTTCTAAGTGGTTAATGTTATCATAATAATGAATAGTGAGTAAACGTAAGTAAAAAATGATCATTCACACTATAAATTTGAAACATTCATTTATTCAGAACAAAATATATTAAATAAATGCATTAATATTATTTTAGTGTTTTTTATGTACCAGTAAATCAATTATACATTATTTGTAATATTTGGATCAATATTAATTATCCTATTGAATAATGCATGGAGTTTTAACTGGTCCACTTAATAAAGCAATGTACATTGTCTGTTTTATAAGTTGTGTAAACGGCATGACTCGCCATTGACCAATAAAAATAAAATAAAGTATAACAGACAAATTCACAAAATTGTCAATTTATTGTACCTACCATGGGCTCAAGATTTACAAGGCATAATAATTTTTTACTCGAGACTTTTACTCAATATTCCTAGGAGATCGCTGAGATTCGCAAATACCTTTCATATAAATATACTTTGGACCAGGTATGTGTAGACAGTATAACAATATAACAAGGGAGTGTCCTGATCTTGACGTGTTTGCGGATTTGTTTTTTGTTTTTAAGAAAAAAGTTAATTCGCGCGTGTTGGTTTAAGAAGGTCTCAGTGCAACTTATATGCGCTATTTGATTGTGATCAGTTTGAAATTGTCTTTTCTCTAACTTATGTAACTTTTTTACTACTTAAATTATGTACCTAATTTTTGTTTATTTCGACTTATGTAACTTAACTAATGGAACTTTTTTGCTTAACTTATGTAACTATTTTTTTTTTACTTAACTTTTATAACTTAATTTTCATTCATTTATGTAACCCAATTTTGAGTTAACACAGTGAGCTGTCACAGTGAACTGTCTGAGTTACTGAGGTGGCGCAAGAAATTTTGTTTAGTTACCGGCATGTCTAGTCAAAATGGTAACACACTTTGTTTTGTTGATGTCAAAATTGTAAGACACTTTTTTTGTTGTTGTCAGAATTTTATTGCAAAAATAGTATATTTTTTCTTTTGATATTTGACATTGTTTATTTTTTTCTTTTTGTTGGTTGCTTGTGGTGTGCTGCTTTGGCGTCGAATTTAAATAAAAGAAAACACGAACAGGAGTGGTCGTGTCAAGTGTGCATTCAAAGTTTAAAAAATAGTAAAGAAGTAAAGTTAACACGAAACAGTCAACATCTACAAATCTGAAGGGAGATGATGATTTTCTACAAAAATCACAAAATATTGAAAAGAAAATGAATAATGAAAAAAAAGTAATCAGAAAAACTGAAATCAGAAATTTTATCAAAAGTGATCAAAGCACATAATTTTTGTGTGCCAACAGTATGAAGAAAAATAATATAACCGTCACAAAACTAAGCACTGAAGTGGAAAATCTTAAGCAAAAGGTAAATTGGAAAGATAATCTCATAAGAAACTTAAATATGAACTCTCCGAATAAGAACAAAAATAGCATATTTAAATATGATTTCACGGGAGACTTACAACAATAATTCTGTTTGTGTATAAAAAGACAACCAACTTGCGTAAGCACTCACGAATGCACGAATTGAACAGAATTGAAATCGAAGATTTTAGTTGAACGACATTGGGCACATCGTTTCGTGGTTTCTTATATACTTACTATCATGGTTTCTTATTAGATTCTAGTTTCATGGTTTACGATTCCCGTATTTTTAGAGTTTGGAATGGTATTTTTTACCTTTCCTTCTACTATTTTAGAGGTTTTGAATATTTTGTCAACACTATCTACCTGGCGGTCATTAATGGAATTATAGCAAAATACGGTCGCCATATTGGAATTGTCAAACAATCCGATGTACGGAAGAAAATGTATTTTGGTCATTTTTTCCCTTGATATTGAAATCTTTGACTGATCACGCCTGTCGAGATTGCTAATCGGAAGGTCGCGACGGGTAAAAAGTTGTAATTTCGTGTCCTATGGATGATGTATTGTGCGGAAAAGTGTGTCAACCGAGAGAGGGAAGAAGGAAATTTGACGGGCCTTCGTGCGAGCCCCTCTGATACGGCGGCCGATGAAAACTCAGCGACGATGGAAGTAGAGGAGCGTCGCGACGACACGGGGCAAAGCCCCGTCCCAGATATCCCTGCGGCGGGGCAAAACCCCGACGAAGAAATGTACGGCATTCGATCGGACTCGATCGACAGCGAATTGGCCGGACTAGAGGCAGAATTGGGGATCTTGGCCACACTGGCCGACGCGGAGCGACATCGGAGGCTCATAGGCGAAGACACAGACGTGGAAGTAAGTGAAAATTGATCAGAAAAAACATTTTTTTCGTCTTTTGATGGCCAGTACAAGATGGCTGCCTTCGGGCGGTGCATGTCTCTTTTCGCCGATTTTTCCATCTGTCACGTTGATATTCTTGCGAAATTGAGGGCAATTTTCTTGTCTGTATCAATTTAGTGTCTTCTGCAATCATTTCATGCCAATTTTACACATTTTTTAACTTGCCCGTCGAACGTAAATACCATTGTTCTATCGTATTTACTTCGAATAAACTTATCACGAAAACAACATCTTCAGAGAAAGTAATTTTGTTTTATTTATCTGTCTTTTGTATAATAGTGATTTTTACATAGCTATGTAATTAATTTGTTGTTTTACTATTTACGTTTTCAAGATGACGATTGTGTTGACACTTATTTTGTTTTTTTCATGGTTTCTTCAATAATATTACACAGTTAATTCTTTTCATTTTGTCAATATTTTAACTAACTCTGGATCCTAGGTCTTATTAGTTGTCATGAAATGTAAAGAAACATTGTTTATTAATTTCAAATAAACTAAAATAATGCTATATCACATAGTTTCCCTACTATAAACATTCCAATATTTTCAACTTTCTTAAATTATACAAATATTATTCATATAAATACCATAGAATAATAATAATATAGAATACTCTTTAGCCTGCAGTAAACGTGACTACTTAATGTTAACTAATTTGGTCAACATTTTGCTACGAGCATTCAGTAATCATTTGGCCGTCTGCGTGATACGTTCTCCAAATAGGGAATTTTTTAACTGCTTGCAAAATTATTTACGCAGTCATAACGAGTAGTGTTATAGGAACAATGTCTACCAGCAGAGTCATACATATATTAACACGAGCCGGCCATTAAAACGGCTTCACTTTTTCAGCGAGGTATTGTATGGGAATGAGTATTCTATAGTTTTATTATTATTTTATGCTTAAACTATAGAAATATTATTCATAAAAATACACAAGAGTGTTCATGCTCTTTTATTTTTGGTTATTGTTTACAAGTACTGTCCCTGGCCGTTCGCAATAATTTTTATATCAATAGATAAATAAACGCGTATATATTACGGGAAAAATAAAAACTTTTGGTAAGAATAGGTTGGTTTGGTTTGTATGTAACTATTATTGGGACTCTCGTGAGCGAGTTGCATTACTTATCAAAATGAGTCATAAATTTTTCAAGATGTCAGTATTATTTAAATATTATTTTGTAATATAATCGTATTGCGCTAGTGTTCAAGTCCGGTGGTGAATTTCGGAAACGTAAGTAGTCAGGAAACCAACCATTTTTATTATGGATCCCATCCCCTCCATACATTTTTCGTAATTTTATTTTATTTTTTATAATTTTATAAAGCCTTACCGTCAAAAAATTTTATTTTTCCCGTAATATGTACGAGTGTGTTTATCTATCTATTGATATAAAAATTATTGCAATCTGCGAGAGACAGTACTTACTGTAAAAAATTACCTCTTTTTTGTTTTCGAAAATCTGAATTACAGTATGTGTTTTTATTTCTTATTGTTCAAATATTAAACATTGTTTATTATTGTGTTTCATAGAATGTTGAATTGCCGACAGTCGGCGACACCACAGACGAAGATGACGAGGAAGCGTCCTCTTGCTCCGACTCCATGGGTTCGGCATCCAAGGATTGGATACACCTCCAAGATAATGGTGATTATCTGCTCTCATTAAATGAGTTGAATGTCTGATCCTCGGGTCATAAGTTGTCCACCGCTGTACCAGCATCTGAATGTTCTTTTTGTTTTCAGGTGAAAATCTGGATCCATCCAAGATTGCAGCTCTCTCTTCAGCTTTTTCTAACTATATATCTACACCTAAACACTCCAAGGTAAATTTTTTTATTGTATTTGTTAATTATTTTTACTCCTCACTAACCCAAGGGGTTATAGTGGGGAGTTATAATTTCGCAATTTTTAAGGCTATTTTTTTATTTCAAATTATCAACTAGAGATTGTATTCTGAAAGTTTCATCACAATGTATCTGAGTGTGTGCTGTGTACGGCGTGTTTATTTTACTTTATCAATTATAGACTAAAGCACTCATTCCATTCTTTTCAAATTTTGCAAACACGTGTCTAATATTCGCTTAAGCTACGTCCTACGTAGCCGATTCAAAGCGAACGCGATTGCGAAGCGATGCGGTGCGGAACCAAGCGAATTCAATACGATGCGGTACGACGCGGCGGCTCTGTCCTACGTGTGCGCGAATCGTTCCCTCTGCCGCCAGCTACTGTCATGGATGTACGTATATAAAATACTCAAGAAGTATGTTCGGCAGAGAAGTGAAACTAATATTGTGTACTTAGAGAGGCATATTTATGAGGGATATCACAATTTGTATGAAGAATTACGTGATCTTGAATTAATAAATAAGACTGATTTTACATCTTTCCGGGAAACATCAAAATTTGACATTCGTGCAAGCGAGAGAAAACTTTGTGTGTTTTGAACAACATCCTATTGTAAAATAGCAATAATAAATAAATGTGTTTACTTGTAGTCCCATTTATTTTTACCAAATCCTAAAATTCGCGGTTCGATAATAATAATTCTTTTGTCCCATAATATGGGACGTTCATGGACAGAAATTAAAATTTCTGTTTCTGACATGTCTAAAAACAATGGCATCGCTATCGATTCGCGCGAAAATATCAAACCAACTGATCGCGTTCGCTTCGCATCGCGCCGCATCGAAACTTACTCGCGGTCGGTAACGTAGGACACTTCCATAGTTACCGACTGTTTGTTATTTTCGCACCGCGCCGCGCCGCTTCCCATTCGCTTTGATTCGCCTACGTAGGACGTCGCGTTAGACCCCATTAGATTTTGAAGGATATTTGAATTGTGCTTCTCAATTTTTTTAACTGTCAAATATTTCAAAGTGACCCCAAGCTCGGGAAACTTAAAATTGGAAATTTTCATTTTCAAATAGGTAAAAAGGCACATCACTTTCATAAAATGGCATTGAAGAGTTATCAAGTTTTCATAATAAAATATTTAAATAAAAAATAATTGAACAGACTCATTTCATGAAAGTGCTGAATATTTTCCATGCAAAATTTGAATACTTTATAGAATGACTTGTTAGTGAGGAGTTTAGCGTTGGCCACATCCCACTCGTTTTATAATGATATAAAAGAAAAAGGCAATTGTGGTTTCACTGGATTCACAAATCCAGGCCTACGAGCACAGGCTACCAAAATACCAGTTAGAATAGGTTAGCCACATGGACTTGCAACCGTGTTTGCGGGCTTAAGGGGCGCAACCAAATCCAATAGGACCCGGACTATGAGGATTTTACCCCCCTATCCAGAGGTACTATTATTTTACCCCAAGGAAGACCTGGGTCCTTAGGTTGTTCTAATGTGTCCAGCGCCATCGTTGATTTGAAAGTGAGTAAATGCTAGTCGATTTCGGGAGACCTGTCAGCCGCGCTGTAATTTGATCGGATGTATGTTTTTAATAATGAAATTCTCTACCTGCAATAAAAAAATTATTATTTAGTTTAAATAAGTCAAGAAATTTCAAACAACCAATATACATACCATAACGCCATGTCCCTAACTCACTGGAGTATTTGGTATTCTTAAGTTAGCAATTACGTTGCAGGGTCATCTTTTGATTGACAGTTGATTGATTTAAGATGGATATGGTGCGGTGCGGTACGGTGCTCCTATCATATTTATGCTGATGATCTCCAACTTTACATTGAATTCTATGTCAACGACATAGAAAGGGCCACACAAACCATGAATTCAGACCTCAGTTATATAGGCAGATGGGCTGCTGAAAATGGAATTCTCCTCAATCCGACTAAATCCCAAGCCATTATCATAGGTAGCCCCAAACTTTGTGCAAAATTAGCAAACGGTACATTTTCTCTCCCCTCACTGAATCGCACAGATATATCTCTATCTAAAACTGTGAAAAATCTAGGAATTTTGTTTAACCAGCATCCGTTGGACTGAACAAGTTAATGAGGTTAGTCGCAAAGTTTTTCGTAGTAGCCACTCTCTGAAAAGACTTCAAAAATTCCTTCCAACCAATATTAAAATAAAACTTGCGCAAACTCTCCTTCTCCCTATTCTTGACTATGCAGACATTTACTACTTAGATCTCAATCAAGAACATCTAAACAAACTAGATAGTCTACAAAATGTCTGCATACGTTTCATATTTAACCTCCGTAAGTACGATCATATATCGCATCTTCGCAAACAACTTAAATGGCTTCCCATCCATCTGCGTCGAGATCAGCACACCCACTGCCTCCTGTTTAATGTATTAAACAATCCGAATGCCCCCGCATATCTGAAAGAAAGATTTCAACCGTTGGCCTCTCATGGACTCCCACTTCGGTCTAGAGAAGAAAGAACCCTTGCCATCCCACCTCACGTTACAGAATACTATTCATCTTCCTTCACTATTCATGCTGCCCGGCTGTGGAACAATTTAGCATTTGATATTAGAACTGCCACATCACTTCCAATTTTCAAATCTCGTCTTAAATGCTCACTCTTCCTATCAATTCCATAACGAACACATGTCCCAATTTCACTTTCCATCCTTTTTGATCGCTCCTCATCTTAAGTCTCCTTTCCCTTTCTGATTTTCCTCTCCTTTCTAAATTTGTGTAATTTCTCACTTTTGATTTGCTGTATTATACTGGTTGTGTTAATGTGTTATTATGTATATACCGAAACTATGTTTTGTACTATTGATCTCAGATGGTTGACTGGAAGAAATTGTCTCTAGGCAATATGTCCGCCATTTGTACTATGTAATATTATGTATGTACAAAAAAGTGTATAAATAAATAAATAAATAAGATATGAAGAAAGAAAATAGATAGTTTTCTATGGGTTTCTAGACATATCTAAAGGTAGGCGCGCATGGAAGCTAATTTCATCGGTCGATTAATTATCGGTGAGCTACAACATACGAATTACATGTAAGAGCGCGCATGAAAGCTAACAGAATCGGCCAATTTAAAAATCTGTGACGAGACACAAAAAAATCGGCCGATCTCGATCGGCCGATACTGTTATATGAGAGGGCGCGCATGGCGCATGCTCACCGATAATTTAATCGTCCGAGCGCAGTAGATTGAGAAGTACATTGTCAGTGTTGTCAAACGAAATGTCAGAAAACATGGACGAAATAAATATTGATTCCGAACAATTAATTATATATGTTGAAGCACGTCCTTTGTATCATTATATGATAAAAAATTAAGCGAAATATTAATAACTGGTTGAGAACAGCTAAATCATAATAAAAGAACTGAATTGGTTAAGTTATTACTTAATTGATTAATAGTTACATAGGTAGGTAATTTAATAAATATTCTACTTAATGAATAAAAAAATCCATATTTCTAATCATATAAGAGATATAAGGCCGATAAATTCATCGGGCGATAATAATTTTTAGCTTCCATGCGCGCCTTACCTAAGTATTTAGTTATGTCTCTGCAACGCTATTCTCATTAAAAATGACGTAGCATCCTCCAGTTAGAAAGCCACGTGATCTCCTGTGCAACTTACTTAGTAATTAAATTTTAATATTTAGGTGGGACTCTGCATTGGTGTATTGGAGTGATGTTTTCTTGCTCATAAGCATGAGACAATTGTTTCATTTTGTATTGGAGTGATGTTTTCTTGCTCATAAGCATGAGACAGATGATAAGCATATACATTGTGATCAGTGGCGGCTGCTAACTAATAATTTTAACGGTTCGGTAGAGCAAAACAAAAACACTTATTTATTTTTTGTAGGAAAGTTTTATTCTTTTATACTTACGAACTCTTAATTACTCGCATATTAAAATCCTGTATTGCCTGAATCAACTTTCTTTCGGTGATCAGCAGATAATGCGTTGAGACGGTCCTGCATGTGTCATGGTGTTTCTTAAACATATTTTTATTCTATTTAATGTGGAAAAATAACGTTCACTCTCAACGGAAGTCGTGGAAATTGTACATATTAGTTTAACGGATTGTGAAGAAGACTCGGCTAGACCATAATTTAAAAACAGTTGTCAAATTGAAACCTTTCTAAAATCGTCAAGATTCTAAATTGTGCAAAGTTTATTTTCAACATAACACAAAAATCCACACAGAATTCAATAATACTCAGTTATGTAGCAAAAATATACAATATATGAGTTATACATAATTTATAATCAAACAAACATATTTAAACAACAGTGAAATGCGCGCCGCCTAACAAAGAATCGGCAAACTACATAGCTTAGCGGTGCGGCACGCCAAAGTCCTCTAATATTCGTATGAAATATCTATCATTTCACGAGCCAGTACGTTATCTAAGTTTCCATACATTTGTTATAGAATCTGTGGTGCACTTATAAAAACGCACCGCGGATCTCTCACAGATGCATAAATTCAGGCGTTTATTTAAGTCAAGCGATACTCGATTTTTTTGTATTCGTTCTTGTACTTACGTTACAAGTAATTTGGTATTTTTTAAACATGTTTGTTGATACATAATTTGGTTTATGCTTTTATTTTATTTCACCGCCATTGATTGTGATAATCGACTGCCACACTATCCTATTCACACATCCTACATGCACACTTTCATTATTACGACTTTAAATTCCTTTCCACTGTAATTTTTCAAAATTAATATATTGTAATAAAGTCGATTGACCCCATGGTTTGATTACCCCCTATTCAGTAACTATTGTAACTAAAATAGGAACATACTGTAATTGTAGATTTTAGATTTACGGTCTTATTTCAGTATTATAAAATATCAACTTGGACTAAATGGAATAGGAACGTACCTATATTGGCCGGAACGTTCTTGAAAAGTTACTGAATTAGACGTATTTTGAATAATTATGAAAATGATAAAAATTTCATAATTATTCATAATACGTCTGATTCAGTAACTTTTTAAGAACGTTCCGGCCAATATAGGTACGTTCCTATTCCATTTAGTGCAAGTTTATATTTTATAACGCTGAAATAAGGCTGAAATTTTGGATCGTTCCTAATTTAGTTCCAATAGTTACTGAATACGGGGTATTCTCAATAGAGGATAAATTTAATTCAATTAATTTTTCATGTAAATCTTGCTTTACTGGACTGTCTAAAATTAAAAAATGCCATTTTGTTTATGTGTATAAGATGATGTCGATTATATAATATTTTTATGCATTTTTTCTAATATAAATTGTAAAGAATAAGTCAATTTCCCTTATCGCTTCAATGTCTTTCAATATATTATTGTCTGTTTCCAGGGCCGCAGGGAGTCAAATGACCCGGCTATGGGACAGTTTCTTCTGCCGTTGGTGAGTCAATCCCTGGATGAGTCACTTCTTACAGGAGGTAGAGTCTCCACAGATCAAAGCATTATGGAGGTAATATAAAACTTTTTGAATATAATATAATATTGCTTGTAGCTACATATATTTTGTAAAAAAAAAAATATTAGTTGAATTAATTATATATACCACTACCAATGTAAAAAATAATCTAACATTTTCGATATATCATAAAAAGATCAAAGATAAACAAAGGATTACATATACTCAATGAAATTGAACACTTCATAATATAAATATAAGATAAACGAAGAACAATATTATTGTAGTTATCTCCATATAAAAAAGTAAATGGTGGTATCAATATGTCACAGGATCCTTCCCTTCCAGCATTTGATGTAGATAAGGAATATGCGCCGATTATGTATTGGTAAGGATCAAATTCAAAGCAGAATGTTCAGCGCGAAACAACAAAATGAACTGGCACAGTATCCCTCTTTCCTACACACATGGTATTAGATCCTTACAAAGTTCGGGAGAGTGTATATTTGGCCGGTGATAATCGATGAATTACAATGTTTAGAGTTATTAATTTTTTAAATAATATAACAATTGTTTTGTTGATTCGCCGATAGATGTCTTCAAGTCAAATATATGGAAATAATATTCATCCAATTTTCGTCTCAATCAAGTATGAATTTACTGAGATATGAAGGTTCACAATTGTGTATAGCCATGAGGGCATGTATAAATGACGCTCGCCGTTTAGGCACGCGGCCGGTGGGCGTCTATATATGACGCTCGTCTTAAAAAGTTTAATATGATTTTTTTATTGTTCAAAAGAGTGAAATTTAAGAATCAACAATTATGATCATTTATGTCTTCCATTTATTTATTAAAGATTTATTTGATATCAATTTATGTATTTGGTAATTTTATCGGCTCTGTGTGAGATTTGATAAAATTACCAAATACATTTTCAACAAAGTCGCTAAAATCATCAACCATCGAAAATATCTCATATTTTAGTATTAAATGACTCGTAAGGTTCCTCGCAATCAACCTTACTCTTTGACAGTTCGAAAATGTTAGTTTATGACAACACGCATGCGCTAAATATTTAGATATATCTGTGCAATGCAATTCTCATACAAAAACTTCGTAGCATCCTTAAATTGTGAAGCTACGTGTTCTCCTATCTTTAGTGAGCGACTGTGCAATGAAAACATGGTGTTTAGAATTTAAGTATTTAGGTCGAATTATGCATTCGGGCCTATGCCACCGCCATAGAATCGGCTCCAGGGGTTCTTAAATATACTATCAATATTTAATCTTACAAATCTGTCTTGCTACATCTACTCTTTTCTCCACTGAAAGTGTTATACAATGTTGATAATAGAGTTGTTCACTAAATTCAAAGATAGGTGATTATTTGAGCAACAACAATCAATATTATATAATTTATTCTTTTCAGGTTTTAGCTGCTGAGGCAAAGAAGTACAAGAAAGCGGGCGACGAGGTCAGTGCCCTCGCCGTAAGAATCCTGAAGGAGTACCGAGCCCTCGAGATGCAGGAATTCGGCGACAGTCCCTTCTCACCGCCCAAGGAGCAGGATTCGGTCCATCGACCGGAGGAATCTTCTCAGGACTCCCAGAGGGTCATGGACCTCATCTCCAAGTGCATCAACGAGGACGAGACCCTGCTCATCTTCGACGAGCTCAAGAAGGAGCTGAGCTCTCGCGAGTCACTGGAGGAGAGAGTCCAGGCTGAGTTCCCCCCGTCGCCCTACATGGGAGAGATCATACACAACGCACACGGGATCATCGACAAGCTGATGGAGCGCACCAGGGAGAGGGCAGACGGCGAAGACGACGACGCCGACTCCAAAGCGTTGGATGCCGAGATGGACATGGCCGAGTTTGAATCCGTGTCGAGGTCGGCGCCAAAGTTCGCTGACACGCGGCTCGTCAAGAATGTCCTGCGCTGTATCAACGACAACAGTTCCGGCCAAAACAAGGTTTCAGAGGTCGGCCGGGAGCCAGCTGAGGCGTCTGCCGAAGCCCCTGAGTCTCGGAGGGGAGGGGTTGAAAGAGCCGCTGGGAAACGAGCGGAGGCCAGCGATCTGGACCCTGGGGAGGACGATGAGGAAGACGAAGACGGGGACGAAGAAGAGGGAACAAAGGAGGTAGTCAGAGAGGTAGAGGGGGCAGCCAAGGATGTACGACTGGAAGTCATCAACAAATTCAAGTTTTTGGATAGGTGTGTATTTTTATTTATATATTTATACAATTATTTATTCTCTAGTTGACATTGAGTATCGAATCCCATACTTCCTACTCATGACATTTAACTCTTGCCTCATTCATTTCTATTATTTTATTTCTATTATTACTTTCGTTATTTAATTAATGATCACACCTAACAAAATCTCATTTCCCATTCTATGTTTCTAGGAATTTTCATCTAAAATAGACAAATACCATGCCCCCAAGTCAAATTGAAAACGCTGTTCGTTATCGCCAAGCGCTAATTTTTTTTTGTATGGGATTTGACGTTTGTTGTTTGTTATTGTAGAAAAAATTTCTACAACAAACGTCAAATCACATACAAAAAAAAATAGCGCTTGGCGATAACGAACAGCGTTTTCAATTTGACTCAGGGCCCATATCATACAAATTTGCATGAAATTAATTCATACAGACTGTAACCAACACCCTCTTGAGTGCCAATTACAAAGTTTCAGAAGATAAATTTAAGGAGTAATTTCAAAACGAGTGATTTGTGGCCAACACTCTACTATCCTCTGTATAGCGATAATGTTGATAGTACTAACGCGACGTCTTACGTAGGCGATTTGAACGCGAATGCGAAGCGGCGCGGCTGGAAAATAACAAACAGTCGGTGACTATGAAAGTGTCCTACATTACCATACTCGGGTGTAACCGCATCGGATTTTTTTATAAACATACTATAACATATTTGATTTCAAAATGTGATGTTTCAGTTTATATGCCCTTTAAGCACAAAGTAAATGGTATAATTAAAAAAATATGCATGAATAAAAAATGAACATATAAACTATGAGCAAATGAACATATTAAAAATGAGCATATTAACAATGAATATATTTTTGTGTTAATGGGTATTTTAAATCAAACAAATGATTTGGTCTACATATATATTTTTTCCTGAGTCCAGGACGACCGTTTCAGCTTATTAGGCCCTTATCAACTGGTAAACATAAAAACTCTGCTTTTTCTTATATACTAAAATTCGGTACATTTTTGCAGTTATGGATTGTTCAAAACAGTTGTAATATGGTTTATGTTGGGAATTACGTCGATGCAGGTGTTTAGGTAGGTAATGAAAAAACCTACAACAGCTGTTTAAAAATATAAAGTCTTTACCGAAAAGGGTGAAGATCAGACGTTTTATTGTGGGTTATGTAGACCAAATCATTTGTTTGATTTAAAATACCCATTATGGAATTCTACATATTCAACACCGTCAGCATTGACAAATATTTTTGTGTATATAATGTAATAAATTAAACGTGTGAGTTTGCTTTTCCCGACGCAGGACTATTCTAGTGGGAGAGGCTAACGCAATTATTTATTTTATAATCATTGCTAACTTTTTTAAAATGAATATATAAACAATGAGCAAGTGAACATATGTATGTATATACTTCTTCTTTGTCAGCCATCTCTCCACTGCTGGATGTCGGCCTCCTCCAATGAACTCCATCTATCTCTATCTGTCCTGTGTTTCCCCCAGCCAACACTTTATACTATAAACATATAAACAATGAGCAAGTGAGCAAATATACAATGAGGAAATAAACAATCTGAACAAATATACTGTGTACATTAAAACCATGGGGGTATAATAGGATGGAGGCGCCTTCAGTACATTAAAAATGCAATCAAATTCCCTCATTTTGGAGTTTAGTCACAAGTTACAGTATTGACAACAAAATATGTTATCCGAGCAAACTAGCGCGAACTTCATTCTTATTGTTTGCAACGCAAAATATTTCGTAAACATCTCGTTTTTTAACCTAAAAATATTATTGCTTCCAAAAATCGTTTTTTCTCTTTTTTCTAACTAATTATTGCAAAGAAAATGTCGAAAAGGTCTTGTGTGGTGAAATGTAGGAATAAAGGACACGGTATATCTTTTCACTCGTAAGTATTGAAACTAACCTACTATATTTAACGTAATATTGCGTGTCCAACTGGCCATGGTTAAATTATAATTGTATAGTTATTTTTTTGAATGATTCGTTCTTAATGATTTAATATTAAGAACGATATAATTATTTGTAATAGTTTCTTAAAATTTTACTTTTTTTTATTTCATTGGTTTTGTAAATTGTGGATAAGACCGTAATCCGCCATTATATTGTAATATGTTTTGGGCACAATTTGAGAAAAAACATAATTTGTATTCACTGTTAATGCTTTTTCAATCATTTTGTCACATATTTGTAATGTTTTTATATTGTCACCAAATATTTTATTAATGATTTAAGATAATTGAGCATGTCAATCACATCACATATATCCGCTGCGATATTAGCCGCCATATTTCATTCGACCGTAGAGTTGGGCATTGGACATGAATTTATTTTCAATATTTATTTTCTAATAATTTTTCTGCAAATTCAAAATTTTATTTGTTTATTTATTTAAATCCACATTAACATACAAAAATAACAACAATACAATAGTGCAACAATAGTAGGTACAATTAAATTATGAAAAATAGACAATTTAGTATATGTATGTTGGCACTGACAAAATGAATACCTACAAGTTACTGGCCGGCGTTATTATTTTATATTTCTTGTGAAACGGGATTTCATATTATTAAAATAATCTTAAACGCACTTTATTTATTAATTTTATTTTATCTGACATCTTTAAGTATTACACAATATTGTTAATGTTTTTATTTTATATTTATAATGTTTTTAATTTATTTATGTAAATGGACGTGAAAAACATGTGTATTTTTTACAGATTTCCAAAAAATCCAGCTCTTAGAGCTTTGTGGATTGCCGCTGTCAATCGTCCTCCAAATTGGCAACCATCTTCAAGCACAGTCATTTGTTCAAAGCATTTCAGAGATGATGAAATTGACCGAAGTGGTTATAAAAGAAAAATTAAGAATAATGTTGTCTCTTCAATTTTCTCTCAATTAGATACTGTTTGTCCTGAAGTAAGTTGATAGTTTTTTTCTGACTTAGTACTTATCATATTATGTGTTTATTAAATATTACTTATTTGTTCTGTTTCGGACTTTTTTGTAAATTTTATATACCTACAAGTTTTTAAATATCCTTACCTATATACTTATTGAATCATTATTTTGATATACGTTATTAAATTTTATAAATACACTTGCGGACATTCTTAATTTACATTGATTTTTTTTTTCAGATAACTTCACCCATCCTTCTTGAACCTTCGGTGCCTAGTTGTTCATCATCAAATCCAACATTGCCTGAAAATGATATTTCTATGCAGGACACTCCAAGAAAAATACGTTTAAAGAGAGAGCTGTTTCGTTCATACATACTTGATAAAAATCGAAAAAAGAAAATCAAGGCATTACAAAATAAAGTATGGAGAAAATGTAAACAAGTCACTAATTTGAAAAATATAGAACCGATGGATTTTTTTTAATAAAGCTTGGTATCTAAAAAAATATGCATTTTTTAATATATATCCCCTTTTCTGTAAATCATTTAAAGTTGCTAAGACCACCATAACATCTGATTTCCGCCAGGAGAAATTAATCAAAAATAATTAATCATATAAATCATGAAGATATGATACTAATAATTTTTGTATTTAAAAAAACATTCAAATTAGTAAACTATCAAGTTGTAAACACGACAAAATGACATCTAATTAATTTCAGAAAAAAATATCAATTATAATTTAGTATGTAATAATTATTGTCTTATCATACATTAATGTGTCAAACAATAAATGATGAATTTTTTTGCTCTACTGTAAAATTGCCGATTTTGACATAGTAAGGTTTCAAACGAATGCATGGACAGGCAGACTGACATGAATTTAGCCGTGCACAAACATGTGCAAAACCAATCTTACGAGGTCTACTTTATTTATATGCAGATGAATGATCCTAATTATTTAATAATCAAAGTTAAATATATGAGACATTTTTTGTAGAAAATGACATTTATTATAATATGCTTTATCATAATTGTAAATTGTTGTTCATTTATCATAATTGTAAATTGAAAAAGATTTATGCTTGTTCATTTATCATATTTGTAAATTGAAAAATATTCAATTTTAAAATAATATTTGTCTGAATTGAGCCCATCTCTAACTTCAGGGTCATTTGCTTACTTCAATATTGCCACTAAAAAAAAATTGCCATTAGATAAAAGAAGTACTTATTTTATACTTATTGTTGTCAGTACTGTAACTTGTGACTAAACTCACAAATGAGGGAATTTGATTGCATTTTTACTGTAAAGATTATAAGGTATGGGCGGCCCCTTGATTAAAACAATGAGCAAATGAACAAATTAATAATGGTCATATGAACATATAAAAAATGTGAAAATGAACATATAAACAATGAGTAAATGAACATGTAAATAGTGACTAAATAAACATATAAACAATGAGCAAATGAACATGTAAACAATGACTAAATAAACATATAAACAATGAGCAAATGAACATGTAAACAATGACTAAATAAACATATAAACAATGAGCAAATGAACATGTAAACGATGACTAAATAAACATATAAACAATGAGCAAATGAACATGTAAACAATGACTAAATAAACATATAAACAATGAGCAAATGAAATTGATATCAATCGTAAAGCTATCCTATTTTTTTTTTCTTTTGAAATTATTAGATTCAGTTTCCCGTCTCAAATCTGTTTCCAGTTGACTGTAGTAGTGTTGTGTTGTGTTGTGTTGTGTTGTGTATGTATATGTTAACAGGGTACACAATTGACCCACTATATTTTGTCTATCACTCGCAACACGTACAAGGGTACAGTGTGACTTTCCTATGTCTTTATAAATCATCACTAATCACGTCGCAGCTTGTTTGTTTGATTAATTTCTCAGTCATTATAAGAAATCAACTAGATGTATGTTTGTTGTTCCAGTTCTCCGCTCCGTTCCACCCTGGAGCAGTACATGATGATGCAGATAGCTGGTCGGGAGGCAGACGCCGAGTACCGTCGCATGATCGCCGTCCTCCTTCAGGGGGGACAGGGACAGGACAGGGGGGATCCCCCCCAGAAGATATTCGACTGCGACTCTGTCAACGCCGCCGAGAGGTTCATCAGCCACTCGGACGACAGGAGGCAGCTCTGCCCGGGGGGTTGTGGCAATGCTCAGCACTGCTCACGTTACAGGAAGAACGGTAACGTCGTTGTTATTGCGTTTTACCTCAACGTGCTTCTATTTATTTGTGACGCCGTCCAAATCCAAATATTCAAAAAGTTACGCATAATGAACACCAGGTTTAATAACCAGAAACGGACGCTCTAAAGACTCTTTGATGCGTTCAGATTGATTGTCGAGTGTATGCTCCAAACGCTTTGCATAATTGTTGGGTGAAAAATGCTCTGACAGTTATAGTATAGTATCTGTTGACTTCTATTTTATCTGTGGTAAGATGACTTCTATTTGTTTCTGTGGTATCTATTTTGTCAGTTTATCTGATGACAATAAGCATTCATAAAGAGGTTAATTTAAGACAAATATCATTCAAAAGTTTCCAATAAAAGGTCAGAGATCATTATTTACTCCACTGCTCAATTGTTGTCTTTCATAGAAAATATAACCTAAAAAGACATGTATGATAAATGACATTTGACATTTAAAACACCAGATGCTGCATGCAGATTGAAACGCCGCTCGTAAGCGTTTAGTGAGACTGATGTGAACAATGGCATAATCTGCAATTTCAGGTATATCCGACACTCAACGTCGAGTGTTCTATCTATCTGAATGCAGCCCTGTACTTATGTACTACTCAGTATGTGTACACAGAGAGGTGTAGTTATTGTTTTAAGTATCTTTATATAACAATCATGTATCCTCCGTACATTACATTAACAGCTTACTGTGTTTTCAGCCATGAGGCAAAAGTCAGGAGACGGTGGTGAGAGTATACCGACCAGCAACCCCAGTCCACCTGGCAGTCATCCCAATCAGAAGACTCTACCAGAGGCCAAGAGGGAAGGGAGGCAAGATTCTAATCAGGTATTATATGAAATATTCATTATTAAAATTAAATATTCTTTCAATATGATGTGTTTTTAATGTCATTTTTCTTCATATACTATATTTTTCAAGTCCTTGTAGCAAGTACATATATGTATGTACATCCTCATATAATCGCTAAACTTAGTATAAATGCTTGTTCTATATAGGTGAACTAACTAACTGCTCTGCCACCTCCCATCTTAATATATTTTCAATAAATACAATATATCTTAATGTATTTTCTAAACATTTTGTATGTTTTTAGATATGTAATTTTATGTGTTTAAGATATATTTATCTAATGGGGAATTATGGACGTTTCTTGACGTCCATAATAACTTTTCATTTAAGGCTTATCGACGTTTCTCAATGTCATGGGCTATAAAATACACTCTATATTATGTCCTATTCTGGTCTAAGTCAACGGCGACCGTGGATAAAAGGAATTTATCCACGCAGTGTGACATAATGAGTCCCGTATAAATGCAGTCAACTTTTTGACATTTCTCATATACTAAAATTTAGACGAATCAGAATAGGACATATTCTAAAACATTTTATGAAAATAATGGAGTTTTTGCAGTTAAGAGGCTATAGTAGGCTATACATTATATTTTGAAAATAATTTCCCTAATACCCTCAAAAGATACGTCTTTGAAATAAGGAACAGTTTGTATGTACATCTTTAATCTATTGCATGATTTTTTTGAATTTTGAATTTGTTTAATACTTTTCTTGTAAAATTAGTTTTAGTAAAACCCTTTTTTATTTTTTTACTGTAAGTAACTAAAAAACTACAAGGCCTATGAAGTATATTTTTACTTTATTCGATAGAGAATATGAAAATCTACCGGCTGAATTTTTTATTATTATAAAATTTCAATGACTCTTCTTGCTATTTAAAAAAAACCTCTAAATTTTACCATTTTCGCACGATAAAATGTTGTATATCACATATCAGGTGATATACAATATTTTCTCGTGTTTCATACATTAGAAGCTAATTTAGTGTGCATTTTTGCGTATATCCGTATATCCAGGGTATAGTAGGGCCTTAACAACATAGCCCCCAAGTCAAATTGAAAACGCTGTTCGTTTTCGCCAAGCGCTAATTTTTTTTGTATGGGATTTGACGTTTGTTGTTTGTTATTGTAGAAAAAATTTCTACAACAAACGTCAAATCCCATACAAAAAAAATTAGCGCTTGGCGAAAACGAACAGCGTTTTCAATTTGACTTGGGGGCATAGTAGTAATACTTTTATTTATTTATTTATTTATTTTAAAATATTATGTGATGTTATCATCCATATGTGTGATGTTGTTAGAATATGAATTAAAATTCAAACCCCTGAGTACAACATTTCACTTGCATGACACCCCCTTACTTGTTAACGGTAATAATCCGTCTATTGGTGTTTTTAAATGTTTTCATCTGTGTGTTCATAGTATTATAAGTTCACAAATGTACAGGTAGCTGTTTCTGAACAGATTTTTATAGTAAAGCAGCTATCTTATAGATTTAAATAAAAAATAAAAATTTACTTTTAAAATGTAATCAAAAATTTGCTTTAAAAATCAAAAAAATACTAAAATAAGTTGATGAAAATTTTTTCCATTGTTACATAATTACATAGGTGACAAGTAAAGAAAACTGTACATTCCTGTCCTGGCATATGTTTATTTTTTAATTATATAAGAGCTCTTCGTCATGAGAACTGTCATTATTTCAGGAGTGTAGCGAATCAGCTTCGGTCCGTCTGAGCGAGGCGGCTCGCTTTGTCGACCTGCAGTGGGCCTGGTGGGAGGTGCGGGCCCTGCTGTGTGCCGTGTGGCACGCGGCGGGACACGTGGCCGCGTCCGCTGCGGCTGCCGCTCCGCTCGTGCCTCACGTCGCCGTCGCCACGGTGCCGCCGTGCCACTGCTGCCGCTGCTCGCATCGTCTAGCGCACAAGGTACGTACAATTGCTTGATGAATGAACATTGCGTGTATCGTAATGTACTTTTTATACTCCTTTTGGGTTTATTTAGTTATTTCACCAGTAGGCAGTTGTCATGGGACAACCAGGGTTGTCCAGTGGCAACGGTGGTGCGAATCTGTCGGCAGTCACCACGACAGGTTGAGAGTAGTAATGCCAGTTTGAATGGACGTTAGGTAAAAACCTGTGTGTCAGTCTCTTGGTTCAATACAACCCAACAATATTGTATATGTGTTTGATTGACACGAGATAATCGTCTATCGGAGGTTCCCGATAGCCGGTTATAACGCAGAGATGAATCAACACCCACATGATACTGTATATAATTAAATATTGATTACACAAATGAAACTCAGGAAATTATTGATGGACATAGTTTGAGATGTATTGAGAATATTACTTACTCCCTTTAATATTTCTCTGTGTGCTTCTAGGTATAATTACAATGACTAATTTATTACAAATAATTAAAGTGATTATTACTAATTATAAATATATATCGCGGATTTTGAACTATGAACGGTCAGTCGGGCAGCGTAGAGACGTAGCTGGAGGTCTGGTTGGAACGAATACGTTCCGAAGCGGGACAGCTCCTTATATACCGAGTTTAGCGTAACTCGGTGGGCGTTTGTTGCGGCTCGATGCTGGCGGCGCACGCCGTGTAGCGCAGCAAATGTAGCGCTACATCCTTTTCCTCAGCAATTGTCCCACGTAATGGTGGAGTTTGCTTTCTGTGTCTTAGGGTTCCAGTATCCTCGGTTCTGCGCAACCTCTGAGATTACTACATTGCTTAGCATATCCTGCCTCACCACTTTTTCCATCTGCTCTTTGGTCTACCTCTGGATCTTTTACCCAGCAAATTTAAGTTCTGGACTACGTTCCCTGCAGATATATTCCGTTGGTTGTCTACACACATGTCTGTACCATCTCAATCTGCTTTATTTATTTGTATTTAAAAGACCACTTACAGCTAACAAGTTATTATAATAATAATAATGAACACTTCCTTGCACCCTGCGCAAGTGGCGAGTTTATTGCCGTATGGCAATTTTTTCCAACAAACCAGTGTTTCCAGCCCAGAGAAGCAATATTTGCGTGAGAAATGAATTTAAATAAATTTCTCCTCTGCTGAGAATCGAACCCAGGACGCCTGCACAAAAACCGAACTGCTTACTAACTATGCCACGGCAGTCGGCATCATTGTTCCATCAAATAAGGGCAAGTTATTACAAAACTGGTCAGCCAATTACCCGCTAGTGTACAAATTAGGTGTATTTTGTATTTATGTTAAAAAATAAGGTTTTGACATAATAATTATAAAGGATTTATTTTTCTTAAAGGACAAAATTAGCTGCACTTAATTTGAAAATGACCCATATGACTCTGGGTAGCGTGTCTCCTGAATATGATTGTTTCTTTTTTGATCTTATTTTGGTCACATTTATTTTGCCTTTCTTCTTTTTATTCAGCTTTTATCTGTTCTTTTCAACCTTTTTTTCAACCTTTATCTGTTCCAAGGACCTCTTGTTTGCGTCTCATTTTCACCCTTCAAAGTTTTTTATTTTAAGATGTTGTTGATAATATGAATGTTTTAATATTGCAGTTGCCATCGAAACCTGATCCTACGACGGACCGTTGCATGTGTCAGAAGAGACCAAGATCCAACATAGTCAAGCCCAGGGAGAGATGTAAATCTTGTATTGCGAGAAACGGTATGGACTAATTAATACTGACAATCTATTTATACTTATACATTATTTATTATATTATCAAAAAAAACTGCCATGTCCAGACACCACATACCATCGAGATGAGAATGCTCCAATAGGCTGACTGTGTTAGGAAGATGAATAAGGTGAAGATTGTCCATGTCCTTAGTAGTTCCAAAGTCCCCACCATCAGTGAAATGCTAACCAATAACAAAGTTTTAAACTCTCCCCATGTCCTTAGTAGTTTCAAAGTCCCCTCCCACATCGGTGATGCTAACCGATAACACAATGAGAGACATTTGATAGATGAATTGACACTGAGCCTGCACCATTTCTAGAAAGATCGGCATGTCCCTATTGGCCGACGACAAACGGTGCGCGGCTCCGTCATTGGACTACAGTGGTGCCTCTAGGGCAGGCAGGAATGATTGAGTGATTATTGTTGGTCGTTTTGCTAGTCCTGTCAGTTGGATTTGATGTGGAAATATATAAAAAACTTGGTTGTCTGTCTGGTAATAATAATTATCCAAGTTCCGCTGTATTGTATTTTGAATATGATTTTCAGCGGAGAGCAGGTTGAAGTTGCTGAGTCTTCTGTGGGGGCGAGGGGAGCCACCGTCTTCTTGCTGCTGTAAGGAAAGGAGATCAACACAGCCGGCCGACTCGTGCAAGGTATACAAAGTGTAACCTCAATCTACATAAATCTGTAGCCCTACAATTCAGTATGAGTTTTGGCCCCCCCCAAGCAATGTCTCCATTTCCATCCTATCAGTTGTCCTATAACACTGTTAATATAGTAGAATAATGACCGCCGTGGCACAGTTGGTAAGCAGTTTGGTTTCTGTGCGGGTGTTCTGGGTTCAATCTCCTGCAGAGGAGACATTTATTTCATTTCTCATGCCAATATTGCTTTGTCCTATAAACGTAAAATTTCTCAAATATGTTTAGCAGTGTGTTTCCATAGAATATGCCATAAGTACTATCAACATTCTAATTTGCTAAATGTTTGACACACAATTTTAAAATTCAGCGTAGATTCCCCATAAAAAGTGTTAAAACACTCCTTTTTATAACATTTTATATTTATGTCGGCTTTCGTGGCTCAGTTGGTTAGGTATCTGACTGCTGATCCAAAGGTCCCGGGTTCGATTCGCGGTGGAGACACAGTTTTTAATTGAATTAAGTTTTTAGTCTGAATCTGTTAGACGATTAATATCTCAAGTCTCCAGAACGTGGCAACTTGTTATTGGGTGCGTGTTAAATTAACATTTAACATAGTACCTGTTAACATGGCCGAGAAGTAATGTAAAATAAAATAAAAAACATATTAAATTACCACCATGACTATACATCATAGAGAAAAAACGAGTGGGTTGTGGCCAACACTAAACTCTCCACACCACAAATATTGACAATGAAATATTTTATTCATTCTAAATTTTACTACCAGGAATATAAATTTTCTAACGATAGTATATTTTCATGTTAAGATAGACAAACTATTAATGCCGTATAGTGAAGAATGCTTATGTTGTATGAAATATTATAAAAAAAGCAGATAAATTTTGATTTAAAGAACGCGAGAGCATTTTCAAAATTTTGACACGTGATATCATATGAAGATTTTTTTGTTATTTATGGAAAGCTAATCAGTTCTATGTTCAAGCTCTTTACATTATAACATGAAATCAAATTACTGAACGTTTCCATACATAGAAATTTATCTAATTTCATTTTTATTCATACTAAATGTTACTATCAGGAATATAAATTTTCTTCCGATAGTATATTTTTATGTTAAGATAGACAAACTATTAATGCAGTATAGTGAAGAATGCTTATGTTGTATGAAATATTTTTAAAAAAGCACATAAATTTTGTTTTAAAGAACGCAAGAGTATTTTCCAAATTTTGACAGGTGATATCATATGAAGAATTTTTTTGTTATTTATGGAAAGCTAATCAGTTCTATGTTCAAGCTCTTTACATTATAACATGAAATCAAATTACTGAACTTTTCCATACATAGAAATTTATCTAATTACATTTTTATTCATACTAAATGTTACTACCAGGAATATAAATTTTCTTCCGATAGTATATTTTTATGTTAAGATAAACAAACTATTAATGCAGTATAGTGAAGAATGCTTATGTTGTATGAAATATTTTAAAAAAAGCAGATAAATTTTGATTTAAAGAACGCGAGAGCATTTTCAAAATTTTGACACGTGATATCATATGAAGATTTTTTTGTTATTTATGGAAAGCTAATCAGTTCTATGTTCAAGCTCTTTACATTATAACATGAAATCAAATTACTGAACGTTTCCATACATAGAAATTTATCTAATTACATTTTTATTCATACTAAATGTTACTATCAGGAATATAAATTTTCTTCCGATAGTATATTTTTATGTTAAGATAGACAAACTATTAATGCAGTATAGGGAAGAATGCTTATGTTGTATGAAATATTTTAAAAAAAGCAGATAAATTTTGTTCTAAAGAACGCGAGAGCATTTTCCAAATTTGGAGAGGTGATATCATATGAAGAATTTTTTTGTTATTTATGGAAAGCTAATCAGTTCTATGTTCAAGCTCTTTACATTATAACATGAAATCAAATTACTGAACTTTTCCATACATAGAAATTTATCTAATTACATTTTTATTCATACTAAATGTTACTACCAGGAATATAAATTTTCTTCCGATAGTATATTTTTATGTTAAGATAAACAAACTATTAATGCAGTATAGTGAAGAATGCTTATGTTGTATGAAATATTTTAAAAAAAGCAGATAAATTTTGATTTAAAGAACGCGAGAGCATTTTCAAAATTTTGACACGTGATATCATATGAAGATTTTTTTGTTATTTATGGAAAGCTAATCAGTTCTATGTTCAAGCTCTTTACATTATAACATGAAATCAAATTACTGAACGTTTCCATACATAGAAATTTATCTAATTACATTTTTATTCATACTAAATGTTACTATCAGGAATATAAATTTTCTTCCGATAGTATATTTTTATGTTAAGATAGACAAACTATTAATGCAGTATAGGGAAGAATGCTTATGTTGTATGAAATATTTTAAAAAAAGCAGATAAATTTTGTTCTAAAGAACGCGAGAGCATTTTCCAAATTTTGACAGGTGATATCATATGAAGATTTTTTTTGTTGTTTATGGAAAGCTAATCAGTTCTATGTTCAAGCTTTTTACATTATAACATGAAATCAAATTACTGAACTTTTCCATACATAGAAATTTATCTAATTACATTTTTATTCATACTAAACGTTACTATCAGGAATATAAATTTTCTTCCGATAGTATATTTTTATGTTAAGATAAACAAACTATTAATGCAGTATAGTGAAGAATGCTTATGTTGTATGAAATATTTTAAAAAAAGCAGATAAATTTTGTTTTAAAGAACGCGAAGGCATTTTCAAAATTTTGACACGTGATATTATATGAAGATTTTTTTTTGATTTATGGAAAGCTAATCATTTCTTTGTTCAAGTTCTTTACATTATAACATGAAATCAAATTACTGAACGTTTCCATACATAGAAATTTATCTAATTACATTTTTATTCATACTAAATGTTACTATCAGGAATATAAATTTTCTTCCGATAGTATATTTTTATGATAAGATAGACAAACTTTTAACCCTTGGTGTGTTTGACCTTGTGCGCAAATTGCTTAATGGTCGTCTGCTTGGGTATATCGTTATCTCGACAGCCCGTATGGAGGTGTTTACATTTATATGAAAATTAATTAATTATGCTTCGGGACGAAATAAATTTGCGGTTATTATCTAAAGCTAGATAACTAACCAACCTTTTACAATATTTTTTATTGTGAACACATGTTTTATTTATTTTATATAGGCCATTGAATATAGAATTCAACTTGTAACAGTTCCCATCTCAATAAACGAGGAATTTTCAATATATGTTTTATTTCAATTCGCGATTTTTCATGTTTTCTACTTGGAGCGATAATAAAGCAATCATATGATACAAAGAAAATAAATACTTTAGAGGAAAATGAGTTATTATTTCCGATTTGAAAACTGCAAAAAAAATACGCATTTACGCCATTTTATACTTCGTCAAACTTGACTTTCAGATACTCGCAAGACGTAATTATTTGGTCTTGGATGTTAGAAATCACTTTTTTACACAAGTTAGTTATCGTATTTCGTAAATACCACATAAAAATTCACAATCTAAATTGAAAAATTGATTTTAGGGCAAATAAACTGAACATAACCCCATTTTAGTAGTACAATTTGATATTGCCTCTTGTAAATGACCTTGATGTAAATCCCCAACATATTGTATATCATTGGAAAGAAGAAAAAAATATCTATCATATGACGTAATAAATTTCTAACCAGTCAATAATAAAAAAGTGAACAAAAAAACATTTGTTTCGGTTGTCTTTGGTCTACTACTTGCGTATGTATTGGTAAAATTTGAAATTGGCGCACGTTTGGTATTGGTCAGCAATATTTCAAGATGGCGCTGGCACAATGCTCGTTCGCTATTGGACGGGCCTTACAGAAGGGACTCACAAACAATAGCGGCAGGGATTCACAACATATTTATTTTGATAAATAATTGAAATGAAACAAACAACTAGAAAAAATACTTTTATTTTGTCAATATGTAAAATTTGTCAAAAATAAAATTCAATAGCACAAAAAGAACAAAATACAGTTGGCATTAAAAAAAATTATAAATAAAATTTACGGGATAGACAAAAATTGTCAAAAAAAATTTACAACCCAAAATACAATTTACATATTTTTTTTATAACCCGAGTTTACGGGATAGTAAAATGTGTAGATGACAACTATCTGTCAAAACAAAAAAAAAATTATAACCCATAAAGTTATACTTAGTTTATTGTAAAATACAAATGGTTGAATTTTTTTTTGCAAATATTTATTTTGACAGAATTACTTTAGAACTGTCAAAATAAAATACAAAAGCTACAAAATACAATTTAGATATTTTTTATATAACCCGAGTTAACGGGATAGTGTAATGTGTAGATGACAACTATCTGTCAAAAACTGACAAAAAAAATAATTTTTATAACTCATAAAGTTATACTTAGTTTATTGTATAATACAAATGGTTGCTATTTTTTTTTTTGCAAATATTTATTTTGACAGAATTACTTTAGAACTGTCAAAATAAAATACAAAAGCAACAAAATACAATTTACATATTTTTTTATAACCCGGGTTTACGGGATAGTCAAATGTGTAGATGACAACTATATGTCAAAAAAACTCTGACTGGTTGGTTGGAAGAAATTGCCGCTTGGCAATAAACCCGTCAGTGTAAAACTATTTGTATAAAAAGTTGAAATAAATAAATATATTAATAATAAAAACGGTGCCAAAAAATTTGGCTGGTTGGTTGGAAGAAATTGCCGCTTGGCAATAAACCCGTCAGTGTAAAACTATTTGTATAAAAAGTTGAAATAAATAAATAAATTAATAATAAAAACGGTGCCAATAACTCTGGCTGGTTGGTTGGAAGAAATTGCCGCTTGGCAATAAACCCGCCAGTGTACAACTATTTGTACAAATAGTTGAAATAAATAAATAAATTAATTAATAATAAAAACGGTGCCAAAAAAAATAATAAAAATTGTTATGTAAAAAGTGAAAATAGAACAAAGAATATTTATTTGTCATGTAACTAAAATTTTGTATACAAGCTAAATAAATGTATACAAAATCAAAAACAATAAATATAACAAATATTGTGATATCCCTGCCTGGCCGTCTTTGTATACAGATAAGGAGCCGCCATCTTTGTTTGCATTTGTGTGTGTGTTGTTTGATGATGAATTTCTCGATTGCAAAATATTTTTATCACACCATTTGAATTTATTGTAAAAAACTTATTGGAATCTGTTGGATATTTGTTCACAACAAAATTATCTTCAAAATGAAATAAGTGGTTCACTCAAAGTACTCTTCTATACGTAGAAAACACTCGAACAAATTTGTACTACGCACTTCGTTTTTACCGTTTCAAATTTTTAACAAGATTTTTTCGATAATTATGACACAAAATTACAATTTTTATTTACGCACTCACTTTATTTTAGTAAATAGTAACGAAATATAACAATAACTTATATTTTCTAGTTATTTACGTCTTTCTTTTCCACAAAAACAAAACTTCGACTCGCAGTACAAAACATTCAAACTTGGTCGAACTTCAACGGTATTGAATGACGAATTAGTCGCATATTTTGACCGGATGTTTTTTGTTTATGGTAAAATAATTCATTAGGATTAGATTCAAGCGAATCTAAAACTTATTTACTGCTTGCATAATATTTAAAATTGAAAAAAATAAACACAATACCTCTTGGTACGGATCCGTACCGTAAGCACACGACGGGGTATAATTTCCTTGGTACGGATCCGTACCGTGAGCACACGAGAGGTTAATGCAGTATGGTGTAGAATGCTTATGTTGTATGAAATATTTTAAAAAAAGCAGATAAATTTTGTTTTAAAGAACGCAAGAGCATTTTCCAAATTTTGACAGGTGATATCATATGAAGATTTTTTTTGTTATTTATGGAAAGCTAATCAGTTCTATGTTCAAGCTCTTTACATTATAACATGATATCAAATTACTGAACTTTTCCATACATAGAAATTTATCTAATTACATTTTTATTCATACTAAATGTTACTATCAGGAATATAAATTTTCTTCCGATAGTATATTTTTATGTTAAGATAGACAAACTATTAATGCAGTATAGGGAAGAATGCTTATGTTGTATGAAATATTTTAAAAAAAGCAGATAAATTTTGTTCTAAAGAACGCGAGAGCATTTTCCAAATTTTGACAGGTGATATCATATGAAGATTTTTTTTGTTATTTATGGAAAGCTAATCAGTTCTATGTTCAAGCTCTTTACATTATAACATGAAATCAAATTACTGAACTTTTCCATACATAGAAATTTATCTAATTACATTTTTATTCATACTAAATGTTACTATCAGGAATGTAAATTTTCTTCCGATAGTATATTTTTATGTTAAGATAAACAAACTATTAATGCAGTATAGTGAAGAATGCTTATGTTGTATGAAATATTTTAAAAAAAGCAGATAAATTTTGTTCTAAAGAACGCGAGAGCATTTTCCAAATTTTGACAGGTGATATCATATGAAGATTTTTTTTGTTATTTATGGAAAGCTAATCAGTTCTATGTTCAAGCTCTTTACATTATAACATGAAATCAAATTACAGAACTTTTCCATACATAGAAATTTATCTAATTACATTTTTATTCATACTAAATGTTACTATCAGGAATGTAAATTTTCTTCCGATAGTATATTTTTATGTTAAGATAAACAAACTATTAATGCAGTATAGTGAAGAATGCTTATGTTGTATGAAATATTTTAAAAAAAGCAGATAAATTTTGTTCTAAAGAACGCGAGAGCATTTTCCAAATTTTGACAGGTGATATCATATGAAGATTTTTTTTGTTGTTTATGGAAAGCTAATCAGTTCTATGTTCAAGCTTTTTAAATGTTACTATCAAGAATGTAAATTTTCTTCCGATAGTATATTTTTATGTTAAGATAAACAAACTATTAATGCAGTATAGTGAAGAATGCTTATGTTGTATGAAATATTTTAAAAAAAGCAGATAAATTTTGTTCTAAAGAACGCGAGAGCATTTTCCAAATTTTGACAGGTGATATCATATGAAGATTTTTTTTGTTATTTATGGAAAGCTAATCAGTTCTATGTTCAAGCTCTTTACATTATAACATGATTTCAAATTACTGAACTTTTCCATACATAGAAATTTATCTAATTACATTTTTATTCATACTAAATGTTACTATCAGGAATATAAATTTTCTTCCGATAGTATATTTTTATGTTAAGATAGACAAACTATTAATGCAGTATAGGGAAGAATGCTTATGTTGTATGAAATATTTTAAAAAAAGCAGATAAATTTTGTTCTAAAGAACGCGAGAGCATTTTCAAAATTTTGACAGGTGATATCATATGAAGATTTTTTTTGTTATTTATGGAAAGCTAATCAGTTCTATGTTCAAGCTCTTTACATTATAACATGAAATCAAATTACTGAACTTTTCCATACATAGAAATTTATCTAATTACATTTTTATTCATACTAAATGTTACTATCAGGAATGTAAATTTTCTTCCGATAGTATATTTTTATGTTAAGATAAACAAACTATTAATGCAGTATAGTGAAGAATGCTTATGTTGTATGAAATATTTTAAAAAAAGCAGATAAATTTTGTTCTAAAGAACGCGAGAGCATTTTCCAAATTTTGACAGGTGATATCATATGAAGATTTTTTTTGTTGTTTATGGAAAGCTAATCAGTTCTATGTTCAAGCTTTTTAAATGTTACTATCAAGAATGTAAATTTTCTTCCGATAGTATATTTTTATGTTAAGATAAACAAACTATTAATGCAGTATAGTGAAGAATGCTTATGTTGTATGAAATATTTTAAAAAAAGCAGATAAATTTTGTTCTAAAGAACGCGAGAGCATTTTCCAAATTTTGACAGGTGATATCATATGAAGATTTTTTTTGTTATTTATGGAAAGCTAATCAGTTCTATGTTCAAGCTCTTTACATTATAACATGATTTCAAATTACTGAACTTTTCCATACATAGAAATTTATCTAATTACATTTTTATTCATACTAAATGTTACTATCAGGAATATAAATTTTCTTCCGATAGTATATTTTTATGTTAAGATAGACAAACTATTAATGCAGTATAGGGAAGAATGCTTATGTTGTATGAAATATTTTAAAAAAAGCAGATAAATTTTGTTCTAAAGAACGCGAGAGCATTTTCAAAATTTTGACAGGTGATATCATATGAAGATTTTTTTTGTTATTTATGGAAAGCTAATCAGTTCTATGTTCAAGCTCTTTACATTATAACATGAAATCAAATTACTGAACTTTTCCATACATAGAAATTTATCTAATTACATTTTTATTCATACTAAATGTTACTATCAGGAATGTAAATTTTCTTCCGATAGTATATTTTTATGTTAAGATAAACAAACTCTTAACCTCTCGTGTGCTCACGGTACGGATCCGTACCAAGGAAATTATACCCCGTCGTGTGCTTACGGTACGGATCCGTACCAAGAGGTATTGTGTTTATTTTTTTCAATTTTAAATATTATGCAAGCAGTAAATAAGTTTTAGATTCGCTTGAATCTAATCCTAATGAATTATTTTACCATAAACAAAAAACATCCGGTCAAAATATGCGACTAATTCGTCATTCAATACCGTTGAAGTTCGACCAAGTTTGAATGTTTTGTACTGCGAGTCGAAGTTTTGTTTTTGTGGAAAAGAAAGACGTAAATAACTAGAAAATATAAGTTATTGTTATATTTCGTTACTATTTACTAAAATAAAGTGAGTGCGTAAATAAAAATTGTAATTTTGTGTCATAATTATCGAAAAAATCTTGTTAAAAATTTGAAACGGTAAAAACGAAGTGCGTAGTACAAATTTGTTCGAGTGTTTTCTACGTATAGAAGAGTACTTTGAGTGAACCACTTATTTCATTTTGAAGATAATTTTGTTGTGAACAAATATCCAACAGATTCCAATAAGTTTTTTACAATAAATTCAAATGGTGTGATAAAAATATTTTGCAATCGAGAAATTCATCATCAAACAACACACACACAAATGCAAACAAAGATGGCGGCTCCTTATCTGTATACAAAGACGGCCAGGCAGGGATATCACAATATTTGTTATATTTATTGTTTTTGATTTTGTATACATTTATTTAGCTTGTATACAAAATTTTAGTTACATGACAAATAAATATTCTTTGTTCTATTTTCACTTTTTACATAACAATTTTTATTATTTTTTTTGGCACCGTTTTTATTATTAATTAATTTATTTATTTATTTCAACTATTTGTACAAATAGTTGTACACTGGCGGGTTTATTGCCAAGCGGCAATTTCTTCCAACCAACCAGCCAGAGTTATTGGCACCGTTTTTATTATTAATTTATTTATTTATTTCAACTTTTTATACAAATAGTTTTACACTGACGGGTTTATTGCCAAGCGGCAATTTCTTCCAACCAACCAGCCAAATTTTTTGGCACCGTTTTTATTATTAATATATTTATTTATTTCAACTTTTTATACAAATAGTTTTACACTGACGGGTTTATTGCCAAGCGGCAATTTCTTCCAACCAACCAGTCAGAGTTTTTTTGACATATAGTTGTCATCTACACATTTGACTATCCCGTAAACTCGGGTTATAAAAAAATATGTAAATTGTATTTTGTTGCTTTTGTATTTTATTTTGACAGTTCTAAAGTAATTCTGTCAAAATAAATATTTGCAAAAAAAAAATAGCAACCATTTGTATTATACAATAAACTAAGTATAACTTTATGAGTTATAAAAATTATTTTTTTTGTCAGTTTTTGACAGATAGTTGTCATCTACACATTGCCCCCAAGTCAAATTGAAAACGCTGTTCGTTTTCGCCAAGCGCTAATTTTTTTTGTATGGGATTTGACGTTTGTTGTTTGTTATTGTAGAAAAAATTTCTACAACAAACGTCAAATCCCATACAAAAAAAATTAGCGCTTGGCGAAAACGAACAGCGTTTTCAATTTGACTTGGGGGCATTATACTATCCCGTTAACTCGGGTTATATAAAAAATATCTAAATTGTATTTTGTAGCTTTTGTATTTTATTTTGACAGTTCTAAAGTAATTCTGTCAAAATAAATATTTGCAAAAAAAAATTCAACCATTTGTATTTTACAATAAACTAAGTATAACTTTATGGGTTATAATTTTTTTTTTGTTTTGACAGATAGTTGTCATCTACACATTTTACTATCCCGTAAACTCGGGTTATAAAAAAAATATGTAAATTGTATTTTGGGTTGTAAATTTTTTTTGACAATTTTTGTCTATCCCGTAAATTTTATTTATAATTTTTTTTAATGCCAACTGTATTTTGTTCTTTTTGTGCTATTGAATTTTATTTTTGACAAATTTTACATATTGACAAAATAAAAGTATTTTTTCTAGTTGTTTGTTTCATTTCAATTATTTATCAAAATAAATATGTTGTGAATCCCTGCCGCTATTGTTTGTGAGTCCCTTCTGTAAGGCCCGTCCAATAGCGAACGAGCATTGTGCCAGCGCCATCTTGAAATATTGCTGACCAATACCAAACGTGCGCCAATTTCAAATTTTACCAATACATACGCAAGTAGTAGACCAAAGACAACCGAAACAAATGTTTTTTTGTTCACTTTTTTATTATTGACTGGTTAGAAATTTATTACGTCATATGATAGATATTTTTTTCTTCTTTCCAATGATATACAATATGTTGGGGATTTACATCAAGGTCATTTACAAGAGGCAATATCAAATTGTACTACTAAAATGGGGTAATGTTCAGTTTATTTGCCCTAAAATCAATTTTTCAATTTAGATTGTGAATTTTTATGTGGTATTTACGAAATACGATAACTAACTTGTGTAAAAAAGTGATTTCTAACATCCAAGACCAAATAATTACGTCTTGCGAGTATCTGAAAGTCAAGTTTGACGAAGTATAAAATGGCGTAAATGCGTATTTTTTTTGCAGTTTTCAAATCGGAAATAATAACTCATTTTCCTCTAAAGTATTTATTTTCTTCGTATCATATGATTGCTTTATTATCGCTCCAAGTAGAAAACATGAAAAATCGCGAATTGAAATAAAACATATATTGAAAATTCCTCGTTTATTGAGATGGGAACTGTTACAAGTTGAATTCTATATTCAATGGCCTATATAAAATAAATAAAACATGTGTTCACAATAAAAAATATTGTAAAAGGTTGGTTAGTTATCTAGCTTTAGATAATAACCGCAAATTTATTTCGTCCCGAAGCATAATTAATTAATTTTCATATAAATGTAAACACCTCCATACGGGCTGTCGAGATAACGATATACCCAAGCAGACGACCATTAAGCAATTTGCGCACAAGGTCAAACACACCAAGGGTTAATGCAGTATAGTGAAGAATGCTTATGTTGTATGAAATATTTTAAAAAAAGCAGATAAATTTTGTTCTAAAGAACGCGAGAGCATTTTCCAAATTTTGACAGGTGATATCATATGAAGATTTTTTTTGTTATTTATGGAAAGCTAATCAGTTCTATGTTCAAGCTCTTTACATTATAACATGAAATCAAATTACTGAACTTTTCCATACATAGAAATTTATCTAATTACATTTTTATTCATACTAAATGTTACTATCAGGAATGTAAATTTTCTTCCGATAGTATATTTTTATGTTAAGATAAACAAACTATTAATGCAGTATAGTGAAGACTGCTTATGTTGTATGAAATATTTTAAAAAAAGCAGATAAATTTTGTTTCAAAGAGCGTTAGAGCATTTTGACAATGTTGACACGTGATATCATATGAAGAAATTTTATGATATCTATGAAAAGCTAATCAGTTCTAAGTTCAAGCTATTAATATTCTTATATCAATATGAAATCAATGAACTGAACATTGCCAAATATAAAAAAATTCTCTTGTTACATATAAGTTTCATACAAATATCCATTAAATAAAATATAATTTTTGAAACCGTTGAATATTTTTCTTTTAACATTGACCAACTTTGAATACAATTTTATGAAGATTCTTGGTGTTGTATAAATAGTTGAAACCAAATTAAAATATCTCTAATTTCCAGGTCGTGAGAGCATTTTTTCAGTTTTAATAGATGAAATCATAAAGAAACATTGGGAAAAAATGAACCGTTGTCTATGGAAAACTAATCAGCTCTAAGTTTATGGACTTAACACATGTGATATCAATATGAAGTCAATCGGACTTATAGTTTGGGCTGCAGAGAGGACACAAAAAAAAAACAACGTAAATGATGAATTCATAGAGAAGAAATCAAAAGTTGTCTATGGAAAACTAATCAGCTCTAGGTCTTTGCACTTTACACATATGATGTTAATATGAAGTCGATCAGACTTATAGTTTGGGCTGTAGAGAGGACACAAAAAAGATAAATGCTACGGCGTACGGCGTACAGCGTATACGCCATACACACAAACACATCACGACGAAACTCATAGTGTGCATTCTCTACATGATACCCATTGAGAAATTGATGTAAAAAAAATACGCTTAAATTTTGCGAAATCATGACTCTCCCCTATTCCATAGTGTGGAGAGTAATAATAATAAACTGTTTTTTCTAGTATATAATTTTTCTTCCGATAGTATATTTTTATGATAAGATAGACAAACTTTTAATGCAGTATGGTGTAGAATGCTTATGTTGTATGAAATATTTTAAAAAAAGCAGATAAATTTTGTTTTAAAGAACGCAAGAGCATTTTCCAAATTTTGACAGGTGATATCATATGAAGATTTTTTTTGTTATTTATGGAAAGCTAATCAGTTCTATGTTCAAGCTCTTTACATTATAACATGATATCAAATTACTGAACTTTTCCATACATAGAAATTTATCTAATTACATTTTTATTCATACTAAATGTTACTATCAGGAATGTAAATTTTCTTCCGATAGTATATTTTTATGTTAAGATAAACAAACTATTAATGCAGTATAGTGAAGAATGCTTATGTTGTATGAAATATTTTAAAAAAAGCAGATAAATTTTGTTCTAAAGAACGCGAGAGCATTTTCCAAATTTTGACAGGTGATATCATATGAAGATTTTTTTTGTTATTTATGGAAAGCTAATCAGTTCTATGTTCAAGCTCTTTACATTATAACATGAAATCAAATTACAGAACTTTTCCATACATAGAAATTTATCTAATTACATTTTTATTCATACTAAATGTTACTATCAGGAACGTAAATTTTCTTCCGATAGTATATTTTTATGTTAAGATAAACAAACTATTAATGCAGTATAGTGAAGAATGCTTATGTTGTATGAAATATTTTAAAAAAAGCATATAAATTTTGTTCTAAAGAACGCGAGAGCATTTTCCAAATTTTGACAGGTGATATCATATGAAGATTTTTTTTGTTATTTATGGAAAGCTAATCAGTTCTATGTTCAAGCTCTTTACATTATAACATGAAATCAAATTACTGAACTTTTCCATACATAGAAATTTATCTAATTACATTTTTATTCATACTAAATGTTACTATCAGGAATGTAAATTTTCTTCCGATAGTATATTTTTATGTTAAGATAAACAAACTATTAATGCAGTATAGTGAAGAATGCTTATGTTGTATGAAATATTTTAAAAAAAGCAGATAAATTTTGTTCTAAAGAACGCGAGAGCATTTTCCAAATTTTGACAGGTGATATCATATGAAGATTTTTTTTGTTATTTATGGAAAGCTAATCAGTTCTATGTTCAAGCTCTTTACATTATAACATGAAATCAAATTACAGAACTTTTCCATACATAGAAATTTATCTAATTACATTTTTATTCATACTAAATGTTACTATCAGGAATGTAAATTTTCTTCCGATAGTATATTTTTATGTTAAGATAAACAAACTATTAATGCAGTATAGTGAAGAATGCTTATGTTGTATGAAATATTTTAAAAAAAGCAGATAAATTTTGTTCTAAAGAACGCGAGAGCATTTTCCAAATTTTGACAGGTGATATCATATGAAGATTTTTTTTGTTGTTTATGGAAAGCTAATCAGTTCTATGTTCAAGCTCTTTACATTATAACATGAAATCAAATTACTGAACTTTTCCATACATAGAAATTTATCTAATTACATTTTTATTCATACTAAATGTTACTATCAGGAATGTAAATTTTCTTCCGATAGTATATTTTTATGTTAAGATAAACAAACTATTAATGCAGTATAGTGAAGAATGCTTATGTTGTATGAAATATTTTAAAAAAAGCAGATAAATTTTGTTCTAAAGAACGCGAGAGCATTTTCCAAATTTTGACAGGTGATATCATATGAAGATTTTTTTTGTTATTTATGGAAAGCTAATCAGTTCTATGTTCAAGCTCTTTACATTATAACATGAAATCAAATTACAGAACTTTTCCATACATAGAAATTTATCTAATTACATTTTTATTCATACTAAATGTTACTATCAGGAATGTAAATTTTCTTCCGATAGTATATTTTTATGTTAAGATAAACAAACTATTAATGCAGTATAGTGAAGAATGCTTATGTTGTATGAAATATTTTAAAAAAAGCAGATAAATTTTGTTCTAAAGAACGCGAGAGCATTTTCCAAATTTTGACAGGTGATATCATATGAAGATTTTTTTTGTTGTTTATGGAAAGCTAATCAGTTCTATGTTCAAGCTTTTTACATTATAACATGAAATCAAATTACTGAACTTTTCCATACATAGAAATTTATCTAATTACATTTTTATTCATACTAAATGTTACTATCAAGAATGTAAATTTTCTTCCGATAGTATATTTTTATGTTAAGATAAACAAACTATTAATGCAGTATAGTGAAGAATGCTTATGTTGTATGAAATATTTAAAAAAAAGCAGATAAATTTTGTTCTTAAGAACGCGAGAGCATTTTCCAAATTTTGACAGGTGATATCATATGAAGATTTTTTTTGTTATTTATGGAAAGCTAATCAGTTCTATGTTCAAGCTCTTTACATTATAACATGAAATCAAATTACAGAACTTTTCCATACATAGAAATTTATCTAATTACATTTTTATTCATACTAAATGTTACTATCAGGAATGTAAATTTTCTTCCGATAGTATATTTTTATGTTAAGATAAACAAACTATTAATGCAGTATAGTGAAGAATGCTTATGTTGTATGAAATATTTTAAAAAAAGCAGATAAATTTTGTTCTAAAGAACGCGAGAGCATTTTCCAAATTTTGACAGGTGATATCATATGAAGATTTTTTTTGTTGTTTATGGAAAGCTAATCAGTTCTATGTTCAAGCTCTTTACATTATAACATGAAATCAAATTACTGAACTTTTCCATACATAGAAATTTATCTAATTACATTTTTATTCATACTAAATGTTACTATCAGGAATGTAAATTTTCTTCCGATAGTATATTTTTATGTTAAGATAAACAAACTATTAATGCAGTATAGGGAAGAATGCTTATGTTGTATGAAATATTTTAAAAAAAGCAGATAAATTTTGTTCTAAAGAACGCGAGAGCATTTTCCAAATTTTGACAGGTGATATCATATGAAGATTTTTTTTGTTATTTATGGAAAGCTAATCAGTTCTATGTTCAAGCTCTTTACATTATAACATGAAATCAAATTACTGAACGTTTCCATAAATAGAAATTTATCTAATTACATTTTTATTCATACTAAATGTTACTAACAGGAATATAAATTTTCTTCCGATAGTATATTTTTATGTTAAGATAGACAAACTATTAATGCAGTATAGTGAAGACTGCTTATGTTGTATGAAATATTTTAAAAAAAGCAGATAAATTTTGTTTCAAAGAGCGTTAGAGCATTTTGACAATGTTGACACGTGATATCATATGAAGAAATTTTATGATATCTATGAAAAGCTAATCAGTTCTAAGTTCAAGCTATTAATATTCTTATATCAATATGAAATCAATGAACTGAACATTGCCAAATATAAAAAAATTCTCTTGTTACATATAAGTTTCATACAAATATCCATTAAATAAAATATAATTTTTGAAACCGTTGAATATTTTTCTTTTAACATTGACCAACTTTGAATACAATTTTATGAAGATTCTTGGTGTTGTATAAATAGTTGAAACCAAATTAAAATATCTCTAATTTCCAGGTCGTGAGAGCATTTTTTCAGTTTTAATAGATGAAATCATAAAGAAACATTGGGAAAAAATGAACCGTTGTCTATGGAAAACTAATCAGCTCTAAGTTTATGGACTTAACACATGTGATATCAATATGAAGTCAATCGGACTTATAGTTTGGGCTGCAGAGAGGACACAAAAAAAAAACAACGTAAATGATGAATTCATAGAGAAGAAATCAAAAGTTGTCTATGGAAAACTAATCAGCTCTAGGTCTTTGCACTTTACACATATGATGTTAATATGAAGTCGATCAGACTTATAGTTTGGGCTGTAGAGAGGACACAAAAAAGATAAATGCTACGGCGTACGGCGTACGGCGTATACGCCATACACACAAACACATCACGACGAAACTCATAGTGTGCATTCTCTACATGATACCCATTGAGAAATTGATGTAAAAAAAATACGCTTAAATTTTGCGAAATCATGACTCTCCCCTATTCCATAGTGTGGAGAGTAAAAAATAGTTTTTATAGAGTACCTACATAAAATCAAACTGAATGATATTGTGTTTTTTTTTCATTTCAGATCTGCCACCCTAGACAACGTGTCATTTAGCTCAAGAAAAGATAACTCAATGTATGAAAGTGACAGTTGCCAGTCACGTGACAACTGTCACTTCCATACATTGAATTATCTTTTCTTGAGTTAAATGACACATTATCTAGGGGGACTGGTTTGTTCTGAAAATAATTAACAAATTTTGGATTTCCAATCATTTGATACAGGTTTAAACTCTTTTCATGAGCACGCAATATTTTCTCTTACTAACTTGGAACTTCATAGGCCCGGTATTACAGTCGGCCCTCAACTCATTGAGTTTGTTAAACTCAAGATTAATGTTAAGGGGAGATTGAATCCATTTCCGTATTACAGTGCAATATGACATGTCAGTTACTAAATCTTCAATTATAGACATATTTTACTTTTTCTGTGGTTATTATCTGTCAAATTTTAAATAACCTCAAATAATACCAACTACAAAACGGGACCCTACGACTTGAAATACTATTGTTTTATTATCCAACATGGTAACTTTAATTTTTTTCACCAAAATAATGCTTTTAAATGCCCATGTTCGTTTCAATATGGCTGTCAGTTTGTTTTGTTGTGTGGCGCCACCATCGATACAACTAACGCCTCTAGTGATAGAACACTGAAACTACACTCATTGCTTGACGCCTCTAGTGATAGAAACTGAAACTACACGCCTTGCCTAGCAAATGACAGTTGACTCACCGTTAAGTATTTAATCCGTCAGAAACGTTGAGTTAAATATTTGTCGTTAGTGACGTATTTGAGGGAAGATTAGGCTTAAACAGACACTGTAATACGCTATATTTTTGTAAAACTTGAGTTTAGCTCTTAAACTGAGACTGTAATACCGGCCCATAGTGTATTTGGTAGTTTTAAATACATCATGTCTTCAGTCACTCGGTCGATTTTGCATTATATGCCCTCTTATACATTTAACCCTTAATTTTGTGATGTAGGTGAGGATATTCTTCGATGACCAGTCAATAAAACCGATCGGCTTTGATCTGTCCAAGGATGAGGATGAACAAAACACATCCGATGCCCTGAAGGTGGACGAAGAATCGGAGAACTTCTTCACATCCTGCTACAAGAGGTTTCTTGATGGAGATGAAGATATTCCCAGAGGAGACGAAGGTACAGTTAGCGGCAAACTACTATGTCACGTATGTCACGTGGGGTGCGCAGAGCGCAAATATCTGTTTATTTTGCTTGGCTGGTATATGCGTAAACCGCTCCAATCCTGCAGGCAATTTACTGCAGGCAATTTTTCTTCAATTTTGACAAAAATAATATGTGGTGTTGTATCTTCTGTTAGGTCAGATATGATTGACTGTTTGTAATTATTTTGTACCCTCTCCCTTTAAGTTCTACATTTGATCTTTAATTCAAAATTAGAATTATCTTTTAAATGGCCTGTTGACATGTAAACTCCGGGTCAGTGAGAAAACCACTGCTTGTGCTAACCAGAGATGGTCTGAGGAAAACACATGCTCCATTGCCAAACAAATATGGCCAAAATATGATCTCAGAAGAACCAGAGAAATACTCTCGTTCAGAAGAGACTCATTCGTCAGAATCATATCAGTATTAACGGAATACTGGCTCATAGGGAAGCATGCTATAAGGCTAGGACTGGAGGCATACCATTACTGCAGAGCATGTCAGGACGAGGAGGAGGAGACGGTGGTCCACTTCCTCTGTCACTGTCCTGCTCTCTCTAGAATTAGGAGAAGCTCCTTGGGAAGTTTCTTCTATGATGATTTAATTGACATAGCGTCGGTCGACATGTCCCTATTGGCCGACGACCAGGCTGGTTCAAGGGGGATGAGTGAGGGGGAGGACAGCCCCATTGTGGTATCACAAAGGGCCAATTGGCCTAAGTGTGTTCTTCTTAAGAACTGTCACCCACAAAAAAAAATGGCCTGTTGTTTTAAAGCTAGCGTCCATACCGTCGTAGCGGACTGTTCGGACGGAGCACATCAGACGAAATTTAGAATTTTTTGTATATGAATTCGTACAAGTACGTCTGATGATCAGCATCGGATAGAGCGCCCACATCGGATCGTCGGAATGCCGAGGTCATTGCTAGGAGAGGCAAAAATCCGTTAGTATTTGCCATTTTTGTATGTGCATTTTTGAATACCGCGTTACGAACGGCGATGGAGGTTTTCTCGACATAATGTGTGGAAAACACAATAACAATCTGCTATAAGAAACGCATGTATGTAGTGTATAAACTTGTGTGTATTGTCGCGCTACTGGTATAGACACAGTTTTCACTGCATAAAATATGAATAACATGTTTACTTTCATTGACTCTATACCCTAATCAAGTCCCTTACGGGTCCTGAACTTCTTATGAGTCTTGGGACTCGAGGGGGACACTGTAACCGGAAATCCATCAACCATGAAGGGTGAGCACAATATTCCAAGAGTCTATTCTTCAGTACCCTGAAATGATAGGTCTTAGAAATAAATAACTGTTTATTTTATCACATTTATTCTATTGCACGAGTTTTTTGAAATATTATAAAACCCTTTTTTAATTTTCTATTGTAAGTAACCAAAAAAACAGATGGGTCAATGGCAGAGCAGTTAGGGCCAGCGGTTAATCAAGTGGACACGAGTTTGAATCCTGCCTCGACCGATTCCGTGCACCTATAGCACAAGCATTTATGCTTAATTTAGGGAATGTTGGAAGATTGTTTGTTTGTTTACTTTTGCAGGTTTAGTGCCACTGTGTCAGCGGTGTAGGTGCAAGTGTGGTAAGGCACGCTTCTATTGTCCCAAGCAGAGGGACATCAGCATCACTGAAAACATTGACAAGTATGTATAAATACCTACTTGTTTTAACTTTACCTAACAAAAGTTCAATAACTAACTTTTCTGTCAAGAGAAACGTCTCAAGCGGTTCTTTACAAGGACGAGTGTGTCTTAGCTTTTACTCTACACTACATTTTTTTTTCTTGACAGAAATATTAGTATTTATAGTATTATTAATATTAGATGAGCAGTTTTGAATTATCAAATTTTACAAAATGTTTTTTTTTAATTGCATCTTCATCTCTTCATTCCTAATACAGGTACTCTGATGGAAGCTCATATGTATTTCTGTTTCAGCTTCACCCGATTGGCTCCTCAACTGTTGATTCTGCGACTGGACACTCTGTGCTCGGCGCTGTGTGCTCGTCACGGGACGCGCCTGGCGCGACTCTTGGCGCAGGGTGCCGTTATGACCTTCCTTAATGGTGAATATCAAACTTATCATAAGGCGGATAAAATTTTTATAAGACAAAACTTTTAGTTTGCTATCAAATTTTGAATTTGTGATAAAAATCTGTATTGACTTTTTCCATTATTTAAATTTGATTTTTCGCTATTTATATAATTTCTAGATCTATAAAACGTCTTAGAATATATTATTGATACCTAAGTTTTTAACTTCATTTATTTAAGGGACAAATACAGTCTTATAAAATACTGTCCGACCGAAACAGGATTTTCTACCGAAACTGAACCCGAATCTTCGGTATCTCCCTCAGTTTCGGCCGAAACCGAAACTTTTTTAGACAGTTAAAAATCTATTGTTTACTGAATTTGACTTATTGACAGTTAACACGTGTTCAATGAAATAAAAAACAATACTGGATGTAAGTATGTGGAAAAATATTTTTTATTTCTGCTAATAAAAAAATCGAAATATCATTAATAAATTAATAGATTACTTTAGTAATCGTAGTTAAAAAGCTTAATATTGTACGCTAAAAAAAGCAGTTTTTCTACATTTTTTTTTCTACGACTGGCCGGCGAACTCAACTGATGAATTGATGATGGCGGGTGACACTCGAGTCACGAACTTACCCGAAGTCAGCCGAATGACGCGCGATAATTCACGAACGCAGAGTTTTGGTACGGCCGAAGGTTCGGCAGATTTTCTGCCGAAACCGAAACTGATGCCGAAACTAGATTTTATTGCCGAAACTTGCCGAAAACGAACCCGAAACCGAACCTTCGGTCGGTCACTAAAAATAAACATAAAAAATCAGTATGAAATGAAAATTGATGTACCTACGTCAAATAATCATAGGCGTACCTACATTACAACAAAATATAAATATACTCAGGTATCGATATTATCTTTACTATGTCATTATATGATAATTTAAATACACACATTTTTACTTACAAATTTTAAATGATATTGGAACCCAGATAGCAAACTGCTGGCTGGTATGAGGGGCCATGGCAGCAAAAATAAAAATAGAGAATAAGCGATGTTCATTGTGATGCCATTCAAGAAACTTCAATGTCCAATCTGCCTCTTATGTTCCTTCAGTACATTGTATATGTACTGTCTGATATAGATTTTACTATAAAATTGGATGAATTGTATAGGACAAACAAACATACAAAAATATAGATTTTTATTTATACAAAGATCAAGTACATAGTGTAATGATATTTTCAGAATTGTGTTCACGAGCTTCTGCAATGCGAGCCGGCGGTGTGGCTCTGAGTGGAATATTGGGACCGACGCGGCGGCGCTTGGCGACTGTCTGCGGACGTCTTCTGGCACCGCATCGGTATCTCACGTCCATTTACAGGGCGTGGGCAGACCGGGCAGCTGCGACTAGAGTTGTACACGTAAGTATATATACATACATGTTGTGAAATGGTCAAATTGTCATAGTGGTAAGCTTTGAAATTGTCAATTGACTGACAACTTGCACAGGGTGCAAGGAAGTGTTAAACAAAGAAATAAGACTGTAACTGCTAGCATCCTGGGTTTCATTCCCGCAGAGGAGAAATTTATTTCGCACACAAGTCAAGCTTCCCTGGATTGGAAACACTCGTCATTTGGTAGAAATTGCCATTTAGCAATCGAATAGAAATTAATAGTTTCCTAAATTGAAAATAACATGTGCGCAATGAAAATTTCAAACATATTACCGGTATTGCATGTCAGATAACTAGACATGGGTAACTCAGCAAAATTCCTTGCGCCAACTCAGTAACTCAAGACACAGTTCACTATGCCGGCTCACTGTGTTAACTCAAAACTGCGCCATGTCGCAACTAAATGGAATGTAGCTTTCTTATAAAGCTAAGATACATTATATAGATAGAAATTTATATTTAGTATGGATATTTGGTTTAGGGAGGCTTCCCTTGGTTAATCTTCTCATAATTTATCAATTAGTCTTGTTAATAATTTTGTATTAATAAAAAATTAATATCAATGTTTTATTGAATGCAGTTGTCAATGTTGCTGTTGTTGGGCCAAGCACCTCCGCAGACGATGGAGACCCTCCGAAGTTTCTCATCCCTGCTGGCCATGATGGGGGAGGCTGAGACTCTGCACGCCGACGTCACACTCTTCTTGGGAAACTAGTCAGTATACATTATCTATATTAACATTTTAAGACGAACATCATATATAGATGCTATACATGCCCTCATGCTATACACAATTTTGAACCTTCACATCTCAGTAAATTCAAGAGACGTTTTACAAAAATTCCCAGGACCTTCGCAACTTAACATACAAGGAAAAACTTGACTTCTTAAAACTGTAAAAACTGGAAAACCGAAGAAAGCGTGGAGATCTTATTGAAACATTCAAAATATTATCAGGCCATTATGACTGTGTAAACATGAAAAATCTCTTTCAATATAGTCATTACACTAATTTGCGTGGCCATAGCTTAAAACTTGTGAAAAGTAGGTTCTCGACAAATCCTCGAAGGCATTTTCTTTCAAATAGAGTGGTGAATACTTGGAATAAACTGCCCCAACATGTTTTGGATGCTGAAAATGTTAATATTTTCAAGAATAGATTGGACTTTTTTTTGGACACAACAAAATAGTTACAACCCAATAATAAAATTGGACAGAAGATATAGGCACATCGGCCTTGGCTGCCTGCCTATAAATAAATAATAATAGTAAATTTGTACTTGATTGAGACAAAAATTGTACAAATATTACTCCCATATATTTTACTTCAAGACATCTGTTGGTGTATCAGCAAAACAATACTAAAATTATTTTAAAAATTAAGAACTCAAACTTTGTTCAGTTTAAAGTAAAAGTTCAGTTAAAAGTTTTAAGTAAAAGTATAGTTAAAATACTTTGATATCATAAAATTGTTCAAAACTTATGGTTGTTTCATTGATATCTAATGCAGTCAAACGACACATTTTTGAACAATTTCGTGAAATGAAAGTATTTTAACTATACTCTTACCGTTACTTTTGTTGAAATAACCCAACCTAACCATTGTAATTCATAGAATATCATCGGCCAAATTTAAACTCTCTCGCCCTTTGTAAGGATCTAATACACATGTGTGTAGGAAAGAGGGATACTGCGCCAGTTCATTTTGTTGTTTTGCACTCAACATTCTGCTTTGAATTTGATCCTTACCAATACATAATCAACATATATTCCTTATCTACATCAAATGCCGGAAGGATCAAGTGTAAGGATCGAGAATAGTGTTAAAATAAATATTTAAATTGTTTTCAGTCGTCAATGTGAGAGGGATGATTTCCTGGAGGGTATTCGTAGCAAGTTCTTGGCGGCTCAAAGAGACAGTCTGGGACATGCCAAGGTGCTGGGACTGCTGGGAGACGACCCCTGTCATCTATCTAATGCGCCAGGTAGGGCCAGTAGGATGTGTCTATTAATCGTACAATTTTATATTATGATATTTCTCATATATGTTTTTTTTAACCACAAAAAAGGTCAATTGCAATTTGTCATGGTGACGGAAAAATTGTGGTCTTAAATTTAAAAGTGCATCTATGTATTTATAAAATAAATTATTTATTGATTTGCATTTTAAAAATTACAGAGGCGGAATGTTCGGTTGTGAGTCGCCGCCTAGCGGCTTGTTTGCCCCGGGACTCGGGCGAGCTGGAGGAGTTCAAACGCATCGTGCAGGCCATGCTGCTCTGTCACGCCTCCCCCGGAGGGCAGAGCCTGCTGGTTTCGCAGTATGTCAAGCCCCATCAGGAGGACAAGGAGGTATATTTTGAGCTGACTTATTTACTGTCTCCACTGATGGTCTTAGCTCTTCTTTATTTATCTCAACCGGTATTTTATAGATAGGTGAATGTACATACAATATTGTATTATTAGGTCCTTACATATGAAATTGGCTCTTTGTTTAGGAATTTCAAATTTATACAGCTATATACTCATGTATTTGTGTTTTGAAAATTATAATTCATTTGTTTTTTCCTCAATTGTTTTTTTCTTTGCGTCACTCAGTTTACAAAATGGAAAACTTGAAATATCGCGTTATTTACGAGTACGAGTTCCACCGTGGCACCAGTGCTGCAGAAATGGCTCGAAGGATTAATGATGTGTATGGCGACGGTGTCGCAAAAGAAAACGGTGCGTTTTTCGTTCTGGAAATTTTGACCTTCAGAACAAGCCCCGTGGACGGCCAGAGACCAAAGTTGATAATGTAGAATTGAAGGCTATTGTGGAAGCAGATCCATCGCAAACCACGTCGGAGTTAGCTGCAGGCTGCAGTGTTAGTGATAAAACTGTTATAATCCACTTGAAGCAAATTGGGAAGGTGAAAAAGCTTGAAAGGTACCTCACGAATTGAGTGAAGCAAATCAACAAACGCGCATTGACTGCCGCGTTGCATTACTCAACCGGCACAATAATGAAGGGATTTTAAATTGAATCATTACCTGTGATGAAAAGTGGATCCTGTACGATAATCGGAAGCGCTCATCGCAATGGCTGAACCCTGCCGAATCAGCCAAACCATGCCCCAAGCGAAAATTGACTCCAAAAAAGTTACTTGTGAGCGTTTGGTGGACTAGTGCTGGTGTCGTTCACTACAGCTTTCTTTAATCTGGCCAGACGATTACGGCAGATGTCTTTTGTCAGCAACTGCAAACCATGATGGAAAAGCTAGCTGCTAAACAACCGAGGCTGGTTAATCGCTCTAGGCCACTGCTGCTTCATGATAACGCTAGACCACACACTGCACAACAGACGGCTACCAAATTAGAGGAGCTTCAATAGGAATGTCTAAGACATCCACCGTACTCTCCGGACCTTGCCCCAACAGATTACCATTTTTTTCGAAATTTGGATAACTTATTGAAAGGGAAAAAAAATCAACTCCGATGGGGCAGTCCAAACCGCCTTCAAAGATTTTATTAATTCCCGTCCGAATGGTTTTTTTAGTAAAGGAATCGATGAACTACCTATGAGATGGCAAAAGTGCATAGATAGCAATGGTACATACTTTGATTAAATAAATATATTATATTAAAAAAAAATCGACTTTATGTTTCTCCCATACAAAACGCCAATTTCATATGTAAGGACCTAATATTATTTTATTTTGGGAACAGTCATTTATTTGTTGAGTGACTTGGTTATGAGCAGTATAACGTTGGCCACAACCCATTCGTTTTACTTGTGTTAATGTGTCATGGGTTACAATAATTAGTGTGGTAACGACTCCTATTTTACATTTTCATTATAAAAAATATTTATGAAAAAATAATCTTATATATATAATCTTATTATAGCAATATTGATATTTATTCTTAACTCATTTATTAACCTAAAATGATTCCAAATATTTCCATTATTATCAGCTTAACCCTTGGTGTGTTTGACCTTGTGCGCAAATTGCTTAATGGTCGTCTGCTTGGGTATATCGTTATCTCGACAGCCCGTATGGAGGTGTTTACATTTATATGAAAATTAATTAATTATGCTTCGGGACGAAATAAATTTGCGGTTATTATCTAAAGCTAGATAACTAACCAACCTTTTACAATATTTTTTATTGTGAACACATGTTTTATTTATTTTATATAGGCCACTGAATATAGAATTCAACTTGTAACAGTTCCCATCTCAATAAACGAGGAATTTTCAATATATGTTTTATTTCAATTCGCGATTTTTCATGTTTTCTACTTGGAGCGATAATAAAGCAATCATATGATACAAAGAAAATAAATACTTTAGAGGAAAATGAGTTATTATTTCCGATTTGAAAACTGCAAAAAAAATACGCATTTACGCCATTTTATACTTCGTCAAACTTGACTTTCAGATACTCGCAAGACGTAATTATTTGGTCTTGGATGTTAGAAATCACTTTTTTACACAAGTTAGTTATCGTATTTCGTAAATACCACATAAAAATTCACAATCTAAATTGAAAAATTGATTTTAGGGCAAATAAACTGAACATTACCCCATTTTAGTAGTACAATTTGATATTGCCTCTTGTAAATGACCTTGATGTAAATTCCCAACATATTGTATATCATTGGAAAGAAGAAAAAAATATCTATCATATGACGTAATAAATTTCTAACCAGTCAATAATAAAAAAGTGAACAAAAAAACATTTGTTTCGGTTGTCTTTGGTCTACTACTTGCGTATGTATTGGTAAAATTTGAAATTGGCGCACGTTTGGTATTGGTCAGCAATATTTCAAGATGGCGCTGGCACAATGCTCGTTCGCTATTGGACGGGCCTTACAGAAGGGACTCACAAACAATAGCGGCAGGGATTCACAACATATTTATTTTGATAAATAATTGAAATGAAACAAACAACTAGAAAAAATACTTTTATTTTGTCAATATGTAAAATTTGTCAAAAATAAAATTCAATAGCACAAAAAGAACAAAATACAGTTGGCATTAAAAAAAAATTATAAATAAAATTTACGGGATAGACAAAAATTGTCAAAAAAAATTTACAACCCAAAATACAATTTACATATTTTTTTTATAACCCGAGTTTACGGGATAGTAAAATGTGTAGATGACAACTATCTGTCAAAACAAAAAAAAAATTATAACCCATAAAGTTATACTTAGTTTATTGTAAAATACAAATGGTTGAATTTTTTTTTGCAAATATTTATTTTGACAAAATTACTTTAGAACTGTCAAAATAAAATACAAAAGCTACAAAATACAATTTAGATATTTTTTATATAACCCGAGTTAACGGGATAGTATAATGTGTAGATGACAACTATCTGTCAAAAACTGACAAAAAAAATAATTTTTATAACTCATAAAGTTATACTTAGTTTATTGTATAATACAAATGGTTGCTATTTTTTTTTTGCAAATATTTATTTTGACAGAATTACTTTAGAACTGTCAAAATAAAATACAAAAGCAACAAAATACAATTTACATATTTTTTTATAACCCGAGTTTACGGGATAGTCAAATGTGTAGATGACAACTATATGTCAAAAAAACTCTGACTGGTTGGTTGGAAGAAATTGCCGCTTGGCAATAAACCCGTCAGTGTAAAACTATTTGTATAAAAAGTTGAAATAAATAAATATATTAATAATAAAAACGGTGCCAAAAAATTTGGCTGGTTGGTTGGAAGAAATTGCCGCTTGGCAATAAACCCGTCAGTGTAAAACTATTTGTATAAAAAGTTGAAATAAATAAATAAATTAATAATAAAAACGGTGCCAAAAACTCTGGCTGGTTGGTTGGAAGAAATTGCCGCTTGGCAATAAACCCGCCAGTGTACAACTATTTGTACAAATAGTTGAAATAAATAAATAAATAAATTAATTAATAATAAAAACGGTGCCAAAAAAAATAATAAAAATTGTTATGTAAAAAGTGAAAATAGAACAAAGAATATTTATTTGTCATGTAACTAAAATTTTGTATACAAGCTAAATAAATGTATACAAAATCAAAAACAATAAATATAACAAATATTGTGATATCCCTGCCTGGCCGTCTTTGTATACAGATAAGGAGCCGCCATCTTTGTTTGCATTTGTGTGTGTGTTGTTTGATGATGAATTTCTCGATTGCAAAATATTTTTATCACACCATTTGAATTTATTGTAAAAAACTTATTGGAATCTGTTGGATATTTGTTCACAACAAAATTATCTTCAAAATGAAATAAGTGGTTCACTCAAAGTACTCTTCTATACGTAGAAAACACTCGAACAAATTTGTACTACGCACTTCGTTTTTACCGTTTCAAATTTTTAACAAGATTTTTTCGATAATTATGACACAAAATTACAATTTTTATTTACGCACTCACTTTATTTTAGTAAATAGTAACGAAATATAACAATAACTTATATTTTCTAGTTATTTACGTCTTTCTTTTCCACAAAAACAAAACTTCGACTCGCAGTACAAAACATTCAAACTTGGTCGAACTTCAACGGTATTGAATGACGAATTAGTCGCATATTTTGACCGGATGTTTTTTGTTTATGGTAAAATAATTCATTAGGATTAGATTCAAGCGAATCTAAAACTTATTTACTGCTTGCATAATATTTAAAATTGAAAAAAATAAACACAATACCTCTTGGTACGGATCCGTACCGTAAGCACACGACGGGGTATAATTTCCTTGGTACGGATCCGTACCGTGAGCACACGAGAGGTTAAAGTGTTTCCATTATTATTAGCCTAAAATGATTCCAAATATTTCCATTATTATCAGCTTAAAGTGTTTTCCTTATTATTAGCATAAAATGATTCCATTAATGTTTGTGGTATGTGAAATAACCAAATTTAAAATTTTTGCAGATTATATAATGGGACAAAAATAACATGTTGAAGGTATAATATATTTATATACGTAATATTTTCTTTTATAGAGCGATGAGCGCGGAGTGGCTGACGGTAGCGTTGGTGGGGAACTTCAGTACTGGTTGGGAAAGAGACGACTGCTGGAAGGGCTGCTGCAGGAGAGAGACAGGGACACCATCAGGATATTGGAGAGTAGCACAAGGTAAATTGCACTATATTATCACAACAGTATTTTGAAAGTTATCGAGAATCAATGTCTCTGGAGGGAATTTGACGTAGGACCATAAAGCTGGTTGCAAACCAAAACCTAAGTTAGGTTGGTTAGATTAGCTTAGCTACATAGCTGAGGTTATTTTTCATACAAATGTGCAGACCGCTAACTATGTGAGCTAAGCTATGTAAACTAACTGAACTGTCTTTTCGTGCCTTGTTTGGTCTGCTCAGTACCGTTGAATGTCTTGTGCGCAACATCTCTTCCGCAATATTTTGCAAAGTGTTTTTATGGAGCAATCTATCCAAGTTATTAAACAGTTTCCAATATTATGGAGCAATCTATCCAAGTTATTAAACAGTTTCCAATATTATGGAGCAATCTATCCAAGTTATTAAACAGTTTCCAATATTATGGAACACAGATTCAAATACAAAAGGATGCTGTATAGAAAAGGATTGTAGGGGAAATAAATAATTCACAAATACCGACAGACAGACAGAGAGACAGTAAGATTACATTACATAACGATACATTTAAAGTAATCTTACTGTCTGGAGTTATAGCATTTCCATAATTGGTATCTTGTTTAATAATATACACGTAAAACTGCGCTCTACAAACACGATAATACAACTGAAAATGTTCATCATCTATTTGGTAAAATAAAGATATCTAAGATTTGAATGTATATTAATTTTTCAACAATTTGTCTATAATTTTTTTACTAAGTATAAACAATTTTTTTATTTCTCTATTTGTGATCAATACTTATTTTTAATGTATTTTTTTAAGCTTTATTTTTATTTTTTTCTAATGAATTGGTTTTATTTAATTTATTTCTCGTCATTTTTTTATAGAATCAACGAAGATTCGGTCAACAATGAAATTAGGGAAACGAAAAAGACAGAAACAACCAGACCGAGGCCGGTCAAACGCAAGCTGAAGACGACCGAAGATACCACGACCACCGCCAGTGTTCAACGGGAGACCAGGGGCGCAGGCTGCGCCGCTTTAGTCGCCCCCGCCAGGACCGACCCCAAGACTGACGGCGCAGCGCCCAAGGCGGTCCGATCCGTCCGGGCGAGTTGCGCTGCGCGACGTCGCTGCGCCACGATCGCCAACACCACCGACGTGTTCCGCAAGGAGAAGATGGAGTACTCGTTGACCAACTGCATCGGCGTGTCCAAGACGCTCGCGTGGCCGTGGCCCAGCCACTGGAGGGTCAACAGCGTCCATGACATGGCCAGCCGCTTGCTCACGAGGGCCAAGTTCGACAGCCGGGTCTGCATAGTGAACCTGCTGCCGATTGCGTCCAACGGGGGGTTCCAGCACGTGCTCAGGTGGTATTCCTGCCCGGACATGACGAGGCTGGATGAGCCAGAGTTCACAGAGCAGGAGACAAGCCCCGTTACGGATGCGATGGCTAGCTTGAGGCTTGACACAGATGATGCCGATTTGAAGGTCCGGGAGAAGGCTGAAAATGAGAGGTAATGTTGATATATATTCCCATAATCTATAAACATTACTCACTATAAAACGTTAATTTAAGTTAATTTGTATATTTTTTCTCACAACACTTTGTTACCTTTCTAATAAGTAGTTATTTATTTATTTATTTGTAAATTCTTGTACATTGGCGAGTTAATTGTCAAATAGAATTTTTTTTCCAACCAACTAGAGTTTATGTAAATATAAAATACAATATGTATTATGGCTATATGATAATAACTTCATGTAAGATGATAATATTGAGGAATTGTATTTGATATTTTGTTTCAGTGATGAGATTGATGAATCCTGTCTGATTGGTCTGACGTCCAAGTTCATACCGGAAGTGTTTGGCCAATCTTCTGGCGCCGACTGCATCATAGACTCTCTGGACGGCGGTGGCATTGGGGCTGCGGCAGACCTGGAGGGCAAGGGAAAGGATAAGGGTGGCAGGACGGGGAAGGGATGGGACTGCTCGATGGGCTCGGTCCTAAGTGCCGACAAGATGCTCGCGTTAGAAGCGCTGAAGAACGCCGATGTTTCACCCGAATCGGAGAATCAGCGGTATCTTCGGATGCAGGTATTTAACTTTATATATTAAATAATTTATATATTAATACGTGAAACGATAATTTCGGATTCATTTTTAAACAAACTGAGATTTGGCATAGTTAAAATTTATATGGAGGAGTGCAGAAAGCTAAAATTTATACATAATCAGTCTTACTAATAAAAATCTACTGCTCACCCGTTGACCAGTGTTTTAGTTACACACCGTGTAAAGCCCGTGCAGCGATTATTTGAAAATCTTACTAATAAACGCAGTATAACGATTGTGTAGTTACAACAAGAGTACAAAAAAAAATAATCCGACAACGAAATTTCGCACTCGCACATGCGCAGAGCCGCCAGCCGCCATTCGATATTATAATTTTGACATTAGTTATAGTTAATATTTTCATATGTTTTTCACATTTCATTATACGAATATGGAAAATATAACGAATTATTTCATCAGACAAATTACCCAAGCAAACACCATTGTAGATATTATAAAAGAGTAATTTTTTGACAACTTTTCGCTCCTACAATTCACAACTATCGAGAATTTGTAGAGATTTCATCATATTATTCCAAGATATAACAATATAAACACTCATATCAAAATCAAATTTGATTTGTGATGATGAATTTTGTCTTAAAACACCGCTAAACTACCTAGAACAGGCGTGCAAACGTTGTGTAAAATTTGTATGAGAGATACACAGTCGTTGACCAACTGATCTGCTACACAGCGTTTATTAGTGACGTTTTTGCCTACACGGGTGATAAACGGTCGTGTAACTTTTACAACACGTTGATTATTAAGACTGAATATGTGTTACAAATACATATTACATAAATAAAAAATATTTCACCTCAAACTATAGATTGCTTACTTTCATACTACCAATGTCAAAAGCAGTTGTTTTAAAACTCAAATACAGAACATGTTAAAGAAAAATAGGTACATAATCTACTGTGAAACAATATAAATGGTACTAAATCAATTACACTTTGCAATATGTGAAAAGAAAACTTTGTACCCCTTAATGAATACATGATGTTTTTTTAGATAGATCAGCCCCCCTAGACAACGTGTCATTCAGCTTAAGAAAAGAAGCAAGAAAAGATAACTCAATGTATGTAAGTGACAGTTGCCAGTCACGTGACAACTGTCACCTCATACATTGAGTTATCTTTTCTTGAGCTAAATGACACTTTGTCTAGTGGGCCTGGGGGGTAAGTCTGGTCAACAGGTAAGTCTGGTCTTGGATATAATTATCTCATGGAGATCTATAACATCTCAAGATATTATAGCACTCCATAAGACAATTACCTACATCCATGATATGGGTAAACATGGGTGGTTTTGATTCCGCCTGTTGACCAGACTTGCCCCCCAGGTGAAATGACTTTTCAAACTTGAAAATTTAATGAATAACTGGAATTTTGACTTCTGCACGATCACCAGTTATATTTAATTCTTGGACTGTATTTATCAGTTTGACATGAAATATTTATTATTTGAACATTTGTGGTATAAGTTACACTGCGCTACAAAATACTGGTAATATTCATTAATTTAATATATTCACAGTGAAGGGCCTTTACATAAAAATAGTAAAAACATGTACAAATAAATAAAATTAAAAAAATATATAATAAAAGGAATGGAAAGAAATAAAAAAACAACAATAAACCAAAGAACAAGAGGAATAAATATACAGTTAATTTATATAGATATAGTAAATAATAAATATACAGTTAATTTATATAGATATAGTAAATAATAAATATACAGTTAATTTATATAGATATAGTAAATAATAAATATACAGTTAATTTATATAGATATAGTAAATAATAAATATACAGTTAATTTATATAGATATAGTAAATAATAAATATACAGTTAATTTATATAGATATAGTAAATAATAAATATACAGTTAATTTATATAGATATAGTAAATAATAAATATACAGTTAATTTATATAGATAAAGTAAATAATAAATATACAGTTAATTTATATAGATATAGTAAATAATAAATATACAGTTAATTTATATAGATATAGTAAATAATAAATATACAGTTAATTTATATAGATAAAGTAAATAATAAATATACAGTTAATTTATATAGATATAGTAAATAATAAATATACAGTTAATTTATATAGATATAGTAAATAATAAATATACAGTTAATTTATATAGATATAGTAAATAATAAATATACAGTTAATTTATATAGATATAGTAAATAATAAATATACAGTTAATTTATATAGATATAGTAAATAATAAATATACAGTTAATTTATATAGATATAGTAAATAATAAATATACAGTTAATTTATATAGATATAGTAAATAATAAATATACAGTTAATTTATATAGATATAGTAAATAATAAATATACAGTTAATTTATATAGATATAGTAAATAATAAATATACAGTTAATTTATATAGATATAGTAAATAATAAATATACAGTTAATTTATATAGATATAGTAAATAATAAATATACAGTTAATTTATATAGATATAGTAAATAATAAATATACAGTTAATTTATATAGATATAGTAAATAATAAATATACAGTTAATTTATATAGATATAGTAAATAATAAATATACAGTTAATTTATATAGATATAGTAAATAATAAATATACAGTTAATTTATATAGATATAGTAAATAATAAATATACAGTTAATTTATATAGATATAGTAAATAATAAATATACAGTTAATTTATATAGATATAGTAAACAATAAATATACAGTTAATTTATATAGATATAGTAAACAATAAATATACAGTTAATTTATATAGATATAGTAAACAATAAATATACAGTTAATTTATATAGATATAGTAAATAATAAATATACAGTTAATTTATATAGATATAGTAAATAATAAATATACAGTTAATTTATATAGATATAGTAAATAATAAATATACAGTTAATTTATATAGATATAGTAAATAATAAATATACAGTTAATTTATATAGATATAGTAAATAATAAATATACAGTTAATTTATATAGATATAGTAAATAATAAATATACAGTTAATTTATATAGATATAGTAAATAATAAATATACAGTTAATTTATATAGATATAGTAAATAATAAATATACAGTTAATTTATATAGATATAGTAAATAATAAATATACAGTTAATTTATATAGATATAGTAAATAATAAATATACAGTTAATTTATATAGATATAGTAAATAATAAATATACAGTTAATTTATATAGATATAGTAAATAATAAATATACAGTTAATTTATATAGATATAGTAAATAATAAATATACAGTTAATTTATATAGATATAGTAAATAATAAATATAAAGTTAATTTATATAGATATAGTAAATAATAAATATACAGTTAATTTATATAGATATAGTAAATAATAAATATACAGTTAATTTATATAGATAAAGTAAATGATAAATATACAGTTAATTTATATAGATATAGTAAATAATAAATATACAGTTAATTTATATAGATATAGTAAATAATAAATATAGAGTTAATTTATATAGATATAGTAAATAATAAATATACAGTTAATTTATATAGATATAGTAAATAATAAATATACAGTTAATTTATATAGATATAGTAAACAATAAATATACAGTTAATTTATATAGATATAGTAAACAATAAATATACAGTTAATTTATATAGATATAGTAAATAATAAATATACAGTTAATTTATATAGATATAGTAAATAATAAATATACAGTTAATTTATATAGATATAGTAAATAATAAATATACAGTTAATTTATATAGATATAGTAAATAATAAATATACAGTTAATTTATATAGATATAGTAAACAATAAATAAACAGTTAATTTATATAGATATAGTAAACAATAAATATACAGTTAATTTATATAGATATAGTAAATAATAAATATACAGTTAATTTATATAGATATAGTAAATAATAAATATACAGTTAATTTATATAGATATAGTAAATAATAAATATACAGTTAATTTATATAGATATAGTAAATAATAAATATACAGTTAATTTATATAGATATAGTAAATAATAAATATACAGTTAATTTATATAGATATAGTAAATAATAAATATACAGTTAATTTATATAGATATAGTAAATAATAAATATACAGTTAATTTATATAGATATAGTAAACAATAAATATACAGTTAATTTATATAGATATAGTAAACAATAAATATACAGTTAATTTATATAGATATAGTAAATAATAAATATACAGTTAATTTATATAGATATAGTAAATAATAAATATACAGTTAATTTATATAGATATAGTAAATAATAAATATAAAAAAGACTTTCCTTGCAAATATTGTAAGATATAATTTGCTATAATTCTCAATAGAAAAACGTTTATATATTTGGAAATAGGTATCAGAATATGATATATATTTCAGATGTGTGAGTGTCTCGCCAAAATGGAGATTCTCGGTCTGGAGGAGGAGGCGCACGATGGCGGCACCGACCGACGAGAGACCAGCCCGTCCGATCCCGCGACCGACACTCCGGCCTACGCGCAAGCGCTCGACCAAAACCGCCGTCTCCTTGCGCTTAACCATACCCTCCGCAGGAACGGCAGTCAGTCCGACCACATGACAAGCCTGCTGGACACCGCCACCGACATCATGACCCAAGAAAAGAACATACTCAAAGAGTTGATAGACTTTGAACTGTCGTCCTCGGGGAAGAAAGAAGAACTGGAGCTTTTGGACGACGTCAACGTGAGGGAACCTTTACCTTTCTTGGAGGCCAAGGACCTGAACCAGTTGGAAGGCACCGACGACTGCAGTCCGCTGTCGACTCCGAAGAGGCGCCGAGTCATAGACGGGGGGGAGTTTGATGAGACGGAGGCCGCCACAGCCAAGGAGTTTGAGCATGTGATGAGACACATCAGCGAGTCGGACAGCATCGCCGATCTAATAAACAGACTATCCCTGCACAGGTATCCCTCGCTCAACGTGTGGAACATCGCCGAGGACCTGAGTCTGCTGACACCTGAGACCATCAAGCAACTAAAGGAAGTCAAGGTGAAATTCTTGTAATATAATATTAACAAAATCGGCATAAAAATCTTCTTGTAGATCAATTTTATCAGTTATAGTTATGTAAACAACAATTGTATAATATGTAAACAATTTGGAATGGTCAGTCAATGACCTAACTTCAAATAGGAATAAGTCCACCATTGAAATAAAGTCTTTAAGTCTTGGCCTTCTCAAGTAATAGTCGCCACTCCTCCCTTCTAGAAGCTTTGTGAAGACAATTAGTCTTCTGCAGAGATAACTACCAAAGCTTCTTCCTTTTGGTCAACTACCAAAGCATTTCTTCAGCGTGGAATGTTCGTTCTTTCTATGTGCCCCAACTAATAGAGTTGCCATATCGAACCTGGTGACTTTTATGTCATATAGGTGTTGTCTTCTTCCTCCTCCATTTGTCTCAATGCTCCCTGCCCTATGCTGTCTGCATCCAAGACTTGCCAGCATATTGTTCATCAAATATGCTAGCAAAAAGACAGTATAGTTCATTTAATCTGATTCACCCAAGGGGCCGCCCTTACGTAAAATTCCATACAAAAACCAAATACCTAAATGCAATCAACTTCTTAGCCTATGGAAGTTAGTCACAAGTGACAGTTATGACAATATAAAGACAAAAATAAGTACTTTTTTTATCTCGTGGCAATATTATTTTAATGGCAACGTTGAAGTTAGAAAATGATCCACGAATTAGAGAGGGTCAAATATTATTTTAAAATTGAATATTTTTCAATTTATAATTACGATAATTGAACAAAAGCATTTTATAATAAAATATTATTTTCTGCAAAAATGTCATATATATTTTACTTTGGTTATGAAAAAATAAGGATCACTCATTAAAAACAAAAAAATAAGTGTTATTATTTGTAGTGCTTATATATATGGTTGGATAATTTATATAGCGCCGTTTTCGTGAAAACTCACCTCAAGGGCTTAATTTTTATTAATATCATTATTAAATTGGCCAGCGCCGTAAAAAAATATTAGAAAAATATTTACAAAGATCATTGCAAAATTGGAGATTCTCCCAAAAAATAATGAAACCTTGTGCTTCGTGGAGGAGTTCAGGAGTTTAAATAATTTACAGGAAAGGGATTGAATTAAAAAATGCTTAATTCATAAATAGTTTATTTAGTTTCAGTGCCGGCAATCCGACGTTTATTGTTCAAAAACAAAAACATTATAACAATAAAATTATTCGTTCCCCGTCTCACTAGGAAAACCTGTTCTGAGACGGGTCACTTACAAGATTTGACTATAGTAGGTATATATATTTATATATATATATATATATATATAACTGTAGTTTTTTTAAACATCTTTTTTTCAAAAATTATTAGTTTGTTTTAATAACTATATGAAAAATATAAATTTTTCTTGGGGAGTCCTGAATAGGAACATCATTTTCAGAAATATGAACTGGATTTCATGACGAAAAACTAAGCACCGAAGGTTCACTAAAGATGGGCAAAGTTGTTTGAAAAAAAAAGAGATAGTGTTTAACATAACGTCCACAAAAATATTTTTATTTACGCATCTAAAAATAATATTTAAACAAGTAATATTGGTAAGGATTTCTAATATAATGTAGGTAAGTATAATATATAAAATTTACAAAAAAAGTACAAAATATAATAAATAATTAATATAAATAAACATAAAATATATGAGATATAATATAGTACTATCAACGTACTTCAGGACAAACAGTATTTAATTGGGAGAAAATTGAAGGAACAGCATTTGGTTTTATTCTTCTTCGATAACCACTACAGTCAATTCCATCATCTCTGAAATGCTTCGAACAAAGGACACAGCCTGAAGATGGTTGCCCATTTGGTCCACGATTGACGGCGGCAATCCATAAAGCTCTTAAAGTGGGATTTTTTGAAAATCTGTAAAAAAAATATGTCTATTTATATCACAAAAGAAATATGAAATAAATAAATGAAATATTATATACAGTATTCTGTATGTTTGTTAAATTAATAAATTGCATATAAGTATTGTATTTAAATCATATAAAATCGCGTTTCATAAGAAATATAAATAAATAACGCCAGGAACTAATAGATACCGCAAGTTGACTGAATTTATAAAAAAAACTATTAAAAGATATGGTAAAAATAAATATAGATTGGAAATGTTATGCACATCACTACGGCCTTCAAAAGAAATATGGCGGAATCTAATGACATATGATGTGATTTTTGTGCTCTATCTTCTTAAATCATAAATAAAATATTTGGGGATTATATAAAACGTTATAAATATGAGACATAAGATTGAAAAGCATTAACAGTGAATGGAAATTATATTTTTTCTCAAATTGTGTCAAATACAACATTATTATAAAAAGTAATGGCTGCCGCGACCATTTACAAAACCAAACAAATAAAACCATTTTACTATTTTATTAAACTATCACAAACAATTATACTGTTCGTAATATTAAATCACTAAGAATGATTCATGTAAACAAATAATAACTACGCAACTTATAATAATAGGTATATTACGTTTTAATTTTTTAGGTTAGTTTTGATACTTACTTGTGAAAAGATATTCCACCTCTACTCCTACATTTTGCCACACAACAATGCCTGTTCGACATTTTAATGTCGATAAATCAAAAATTAGTATATTTTTGGGATCAAAAATGGTCACAAATAAAAAAGATGGTTGCGAAATTTTTGTGTGTTTTGTTTACGAAACGATATCGTGCTGTATCGTAAGAGAATGTGACCAAATGTGACTGAAGTTTGCGCCAGTTTGCACAGCATACGTCATTCGTTGCTGACAACTTTACAGATAAAAAATAAGCTATGAATTTGATTGCACTTTTCATGTACAAAGGCGTCTCCATCCTATTATACCCCCATGGATTCACCAGCCCTTTCCTTCATTTATGGGCCCATAGATTCGGCTCAATATTTTTCTTTTGAATACAACCACCATTCCTGGTCATTGTTCATGTTTCACAGAAATATGTAAGGACAGGTCTAGTTTAGATCTTATATAGCTGAACCAATGATTTCCTGGAAAGTAATTTGGGTTGGAGGAGTTTCTGAATGACCAAAATAACACCTATTTACCACTGTTATTCTTGCTTTTAATTTGCAGCCAATATTATTCAAATATTTAGCGTAAAATATTGGCCCTGTAACGGATTTAAAATATATTTTTATGATTTGCACCATTCGTAATTTTTTATTTAAAAACATTCTAAATATTTACATGGACAAAATATGATCTCAGAAGAACCAGAGAGATACTCTCGTTCAGAAGAGACTCACTCGACAGAGTCATATCGGTATTAACGGGACACTGGCTCATAGGAAAGCATGCCAGAAGGCTAGGGCTGGAGGCATACCATTACAACAAAGCATGCCAAGACCTAGAAGAAGAAGAGACTGTGGTCCACTCCCTCTGTCACTGCCCTGTTCTCTCTATTGGGAAGTTTCTTCTATGATCATCTGGACAGAATCAGCCAATATTGGAGACATTATGATATTCATTAGCCACTCAGGCTGGCCCAGAGTGGATAAGTAAGGGGGAGGACAGACATATTTATGGTATCACAAAGGGCTAATTGCCCTAAGTGTGTTCTTTTTAAGAACCATCACCCGCAAAAAAAAATATTTGCAATATACAGTGTTAACATCATACATATCAGCATAACTGCCTGTCTGGCTATAACAAATAATAGTACTACAAGTATGATTTATAAATATATTAATTTCTTTCCTAGTTGGCACGCAGTGGCAAAAATAAAATATTTGCAATATACAGTGTTAACATCAGACATATCAGCATAACTGCCTGTCTGGCTATAACAAATAATAGTACTACAAGTATGATTTATAAATATATTAATTTCTTTCCTAGTTGGCACGCAGTGGCAAAAATAAAATATTTGCAATATACAGTGTTAACATCAGACATATCAGCATAACTGCCTGTCTGGCTATAACAAATAATAGTACTACAAGTATGATTTATAAATATATTAATTTCTTTCCTAGTTGGCACGCAGTGGCAAAAATAAAATATTTGCAATATACAGTGTTAACATCAGACATATCAGCATAACTGCCTGTCTGGCTATAACAAATAATAGTACTACAAGTATGATTTATAAATATATTAATTTCTTTCCTAGTTGGCACGCAGTGGCAAAAATAAAATATTTGCAATATACAGTGTTAACATCAGACATATCAGCATAACTGCCTGTCTGGCTATAACAAATAATAGTACTACAAGTATGATTTATAAATATATTAATTTCTTTCCTAGTTGGCACGCAGTGGCAAAAATAAAATATTTGCAATATACAGTGTTAACATCAGACATATCAGCATAACTGCCTGTCTGGCTATAACAAATAATAGTACTACAAGTATGATTTATAAATATATTAATTTCTTTCCTAGTTGGCACGCAGTGGCAAAAATAAAATATTTGCAATATACAGTGTTAACATCAGACATATCAGCATAACTGCCTGTCTGGCTATAACAAATAATAGTACTACAAGTATGATTTATAAATATATTAATTTCTTTCCTAGTTGGCACGCAGTGGCAAAAAACACGTGTGCGGCAAGCGCAAGAACGGTTCTGCTACGGGCGGCAGCGCCTCCTCGGTCAGGTCCGGCTCGGCTCCCCGTCCTCCCGTGCGGCCCGTCGCGACCCCCGCCCTCGCCGACCCGACCCGCGAGGAGATAATGCTGGAGGTGCTCGCGCACAGGGACGGCGAGCGGGGCGGCTTCACTGAGGAGCGAGAGTTCCAAGCCAAGCTGTTCACGGCGTCCCTCCAGGTGGTCATGCGGAAGGTGCTGCAGGTCGTGATGCCGTGCAGGGAGGACGAACACATGCAGGGAGCGGGGACGGACACGTCAAGTCCGTACGATGTCAAGGTAACATATATTATACACAATGAACTACTTAATACTGTCCATGATTTATTTTTTGAAAAATGTCTAACAAAAATACTGAAATAAACAATTTTAATTCTTAAGTCAATGACATTTTTGACAAATTTTTACCATATCAATAGAAACGAAGTTGGAATATTAAGGGAGAACCAGGAACTCAAGGCACCTACATGGCTTACGAACTGTCATCGGCTGGTTTACGTGATCACTTTATGTACTTGCACCACATTCACCAATCATATTCAAATATCAGCTGTTAAAATGCAAATCAAAACAGTAACTATTTGTAATATAAATCATTAAAAAACCCAATACCAATAAATAATTTTTTGACTATCATCTAAGCTACAAATTAACTTATCATTGTTTGATATATCAGGTTGGCACCGAGATTGACGGCTTCAGCATCGACGACTACTGGGACGAGATCAAATCTCACTTTTCATCCTGGCGCGCCTACACCCTGGAGCAGTACTGGTCCCTGCCCGAGCTGTACCGCCAGCCCCCGCCCAAGGACGCCCACCACCACGGCGCGCAGCGTGGCAACGAATGCCACGCCAGCGGTGGCGGCGGCTGCTACGTCTGCAGCGACTGCGAGGCCGTCAAGCGCACCGAGACTGGGGAAGCGGCAACGAAGCTCGGCGACGCGGGGGTCAAGCTTGGCGATGCCGCAGATCCTCGCGACGACGTGAAGAAACGTGCTGTAAAGAAGACGGTCGCGAGCAAGGCGACGCTCGAGTCGTCGCCCAAGGTCATCGACTTCATGTCATTGGGCAGGAAGGTCGACGGGAAGACTGGAATGACGGAACACTCTAAAACGACCATCGAACTAGGAAAAGTTGCTGAGCAAATTAAAACGATAGAACATGGTAATTTTTTTTCTATTATATTAATGAATTATCCACATTTCATGGATTTATAATATGTGGCATACAGACGAATTTTATACTAAAAAAATTGAATTTTATATGTTAAATAATATGAAATGCTAAAAGAGTTATGGATGCGTGGAATGGATTTTGTTGCCGCACGAGCATCGAGATATTAATCGTCTCAAAAATGCAGTAAAATATAAACATAACACAAAAAAAATAAAATGAAGTGAAAGACTGTCTCCACCGGGAATAATATCCAGGGCCCTTGGCTCAGACTTGACGACTGTTATATATATAATGAAAATTATATATCAAAACATCAAATTGAAAACACAGTAGTTTTGACATTTAATTAGATATGTAGAGTGCGTTTCATTTTAAAGTGCACTTTGTTAGTATGATTGCATTTGGTGTTGTTACCGGATATTCCCAACAAGGGATTTTTTGGTAATACTACTCATCTGATAATAAGTTTGTTTTGTTTAAAAATAGAAGACATGTATCATTCTATCATATATTATCAAACTCAGATTGTTATCTTTTAAAATTATTTATTATAAAATTTTAAATCTGAGATTAGAGGAACTTAATTTGGAGATATGGCAACATTATTTAGTTTATTTAACTGACAGACAGACAGTTGTGCCAACATTACCATGAAGTGTACTTAAAATACCAAATTCAAAACGATCATAAGACATATTTTTCCACCGGGAGAGTCATGGTGTTTTAAATACTCCTAATTTCCAGGCAAGACCTTGTCTGAAAAACTGGGTGCGTCCGATCCGGCCAAGCCCGCGTCCAAGTCTGGCAACATCACACCCGTGGAGCACGCCCTCTTCGTCGAGAAGCTGCAGGCGGTCAACAAGGATTACGTGGACAAGCTGCTCAGGCAAAACTTCACCGGCGAGGACTGGATACTGACCATGAACGAGCTGCAGAAGCTGGAGAGGAAGCTGAAGAGCGCCGTCGGGCGGGGGGGAACCGGCGGGGGAGGGGGTACCGCGACTCGCACGGCAGACGAGACGAGGGAGGCCGAGCTGCTGGCCGGGCGAGGACTCAGCAAACTGATCAACCAATTTTCGAAAAAGACTCAAGAGTCAACGGCCAAGCAGGATCTCAATGCTAAGGTGTGTATTTCCACATTTGATTTTTCATAAATTTTTAATAAATTATCAATTTGTGAGGCACCGGCTTAGAACAGTCCTTCTGCTCTTTTCTATTATCGTTTTCGAGTGTCCCGTAAGAGCCCGGTAATAAATAAATAATTAACACTTTCTTGCACCCTGCGCAAGTGGCGAGTATTGCTGTATGGCAATTTCTTCCAATTAACCAGTGTTTCCACCCCAGAGAAACAATATTTGCGTGAGAAAAGAATTTAAATAAATTTCTCCTCTGCTGGGAATCGAACCCAGGACGCCCACACAGAAACCAAACGGTTTACCAACTGTGCCACGGCGGTCGGCAGTATTACATGGTCCCTACAGTAATGAGATGGTTTTAATCAGTTTATTTATAACTAGCTTTTATGTCCCGCCATTGGCAAAGAATGTAAATTAGTGAAGGAATAAGCAATCCTTTATATAATATTGTCACACAAAATTTTTGCTAATTCGTAGTATGAAAAGTAGTTTGAAATTTAATTGAGTTTAAGCGGTGTAAAATGTTCAAGTGATGGCCACAACCCATTTGTTTTTATAAATAAGTACGAGGGCGGTTCAATAAGTACCCGTGTTTGACGACAGAGGACGTTCCTGAGGGAAGTTGGTGTTATCATTGTGTGCTACCATCTATCAAATGACGCCAAAACAAATGGTTTAAAAATTGATTTAATAAAAGTACTGAAAAGATTCTAGTTTTATTATCCCATTCGTTTTTATATTTTTCGTCAAGTGTGCATATAGTTTATTATATTTTTGCATAACAAAACTGATGATAATTTGAATATAAACGTTGTGAAGAGTCCAGTAATGGCCACAACCCCGATTTTTTTATATATTGTCATCAAAATCAAATGTTTAGGTATTGAAAATTAAGCAATATATGATGATATAATAAATGGTGTAAATTTGATTGAACAAAAGTATTGAAAAGATTATAGTGTTGGTCACATCCCATTAATTTTTATGTATTTTCATCAAGTGTGCATGTTGTTTATAATATTTCTGTACAGTAGACTATTAGCCTTAAAACTAACCCAAAAGACTAAATAAAAAAATAAGAAGTATAAGACCTTTGGGTCAGTTTTTATATTAACTATTTTCTATAGTCTAATTCTTCTTTTTCTTAGTTTATGTAGACCTTGGGTGAGTTTTTTATTACGAACTATTTGTTTGTATAACAAATAGGTAATATTATGATATTAATATTTATTTTATGATTTTTTGAGTTTCTATTTGTTTTTATTTTTGTATTTTAAATACAACAGATATACACTCTACAAAAATTCATTCAGGTATTGTCAACCTTTAAATAAAATATAATGTATGGTCTGTAATATTAAAAAAAAATACTCATTGCTTTGTATTTTTCAGGTGGCAAAGACACCTGAGGAGGTTTCGGGCGGCGGTTGCGAGTGTGCAGAGTCTACCAAGTGTCGGTGCGAGAAGGCGACTATGACCACCACCTCCGCCTCAAGAGACCCGAGCAAGGAAGATAAACAAGAACAAAAGGTGTGTTTTTACTTAATTCTATTTATCTACAACTGGATTATTCATTTGTCACAAAAATTAATAATCACAATAGTACAGTGTTAGGACCTTTGTAATACACAAAATAATGTGTATCACAAAGGACTGTTTAATGATTTGCCAGAATATGTGAAGGATGTATCTGGTCTTATTTTTTATTGTATTTTATCCCCACTAGGTTCTTTACAGAACACTTGGGTTCATCGTTACATGGTTCACAATATTATTTATTTATTTATTTGACAAAGAGAATGCCATGCCTTTACAGGAAAACCTAAACTGGCATGGCATGAAAAAGAACAACAAACATAATCACAAAATAATACATAATCACAATTTAAAAAATACAGTTTATGCAATACATAATACAATTTAAAAATAAAACATTATAAAATTGAGATAATTGTTTTCACTGATATTGAAGACATTGGTCAACTTCGCTCGACAAAATGCGACTGCAACATTGAACATATAATGGTGTGTATTGGAGACAGACTTGGCTAATAAATTTGTGTATTTGACTGTATGGCTGCAGAAACAAGGCGTGATTTCTTCCTCTGATGTAATTAATAGGAGCATGTATGCCTATTTCACAAAGTAAATTAGGATTATATACTAACCCATTTACTAGTTGGAAAAAGTATTTCAATAGACAAAATAATCTTTTGTTTTCCAAGGAGTTTTATCCAATCATACCCAATAAAAAAGCAGATGGATACAACCAAGGATATGTACCATACGTCCAAAGGTAGCAATATCTGAGAAATTTTTTGTGAACTCTCGATCATAATACAATATGTAGCCTCATATGAAGACCAAATAATTGAGTTTGTTTCGAGAATGCTCAATTATGGTCACAATAATTGATATAATAAATTGAAATAACATGACATCATGGTTTAACAGAGTACAGATATAGCATGTTAAAGTAAATAAAAGAATAAAGAATATAGAGAAACAAAAAATATGTATACAAAATAAGCAATTGGGAAAAAAAGAAAAGAAAAATTGAATGCTAGAAGGATGTAAAGAGGCCTACTAGCAGCACCATGTCATGTCCTACTAGCACAGTTATTTAAGATAAAAGTAAGGTACATAGCATTGAAAAAGAAGAAAGAATACAAGAACAAAGTCAAGGACGACAAACCAAAACTGTCTTGCCGCTTGTGTTGAATACACATATTATAGGAAAAGTTATTTTAAGATATTGTGTGCTTCCTTTGTATTTTTGTGTAAATTTGAATGTTTTCTTGTTTTTATATTTTTATTCTATACTGTGTCAACTTGTTAATATAATATGCTTATTGGTTATACTAGATGTAAGAAAATGCATTTATTTTTCACATCTAAATAAAATATACATACACACAGATTACAAATAAAAAATAAACGAAAGATGGGTCGATTGCAGAGCGGTTAGCGCGCTGGGTTAGTAATCCAGTGGTCGCGAGTTTGAATCCTGCCTCGACCGATTTCATTCACCTATAGCACAAGCATTTATTTGCTTATTTTAGGGAACGTAGGAAGATGTATATGTGCTTGTTTAACAAGGACATATTCATTTTTTATTAAAAAAAAAAAACAATGGGTGGTGAGAGAGCAGCTAGCGCACTGGGTTAGTAATCCAGTGGTCGCAAGTTATAATCCTGCCATGACCGATTTCCTTCACCTATAGCACAAGCATTTATATTTAGTTTAGGGAATTTATGAGGATGTATATTGTGCTTTGAGCTTGTAGCATGGACATATTCTTTCTTTATATATCTTACATACATACCATCACGCCATGTCCCTTGCGGGGTAGGCAGAGAGAACCGAACGCCACATTTTTCTATCCTGGCACGCATCCCTCGCCTCGTCCACATTCATGCATCGTCTCATACATGTTCGTCTATTGCTCACACTTCTAACATTTCCGTCTTTCAAAATTTCGTTCACATGGTCGTGCCATCCCTTTCTTGGGCGTCCCCGACCTCTCATTCCATTCCTTTCCGCTCTGTATATTTTCTTCGTCAGGCGCTCCTCATTCATTCTCCCCATGTGACCAAACCATCTCAATGTGTTTACTTTCATTCTAGTAATGACATCTTTCTTAATCTTACATTCTTTCCTTATATCCTCGTTTCTTACCCGGTCATACATCGTTCTATTACAAATCCTTCTTAACGATCTCATTTCAACTGCATTTATTCTGCTTTCATGCGTCTTCTGCCATGTCCAGGTTTCACTTGCATACGTCAGGGTTGGCACTACGATGGCGTTATGAATGGCAACTTTGGCATCCTTTGATATGTTGCGATCATTCATAATTGGTCTTAGTGCTCCATTCACTCTGTTTCCTGCCATAACTCTTCTTTCGATCTCTTTATCGAGTCGTCCGTTCCGTTGAAATATGCTTCCCAAGTATACATATTCGTCGACTTGCTCAAGCCATTCGTTCTCTACTCTTACTTTACACGCTGTTCTGCTTTCACTCTTTTCAAAGACCATTGTCTTTGATTTGCTGGCGTTCATCCTAAGTCCATTCTCTATACATCCTTCATATACCATACTTACAAGATACTGTAACTCTTCCATACTTTCTGCTAAAAGAACTTTATCGTCTGCATACATCAAATCTCGCACCATTACATTACTCAATTTCAGACCCTTGCTTTCATCCTTAAGGGCTCTAATGCAGAAATCAATGTACAAGTTAAAGAGCCATGGAGATAGCACGCACCCTTGTCTAACGCCATTATTTATAGAGAACCACGTTGTCACTGTGTCGTTGACACGAACACATGCTTCGCTGTTCTCATATAATGACGCGATTGCGCGTTTCAGTTTGCTCTTCACTCCATACACTGCTAGTATATCCCATAATTTTTCTCTAACACTTTATCATACGCCTTTTCTAGGTCTATGAAGGCACAGAAAATTTTCTGATTTTTATCCAGAACCTTTTCTGTGACCGTGCGCAGAGAAAAAATTTGGTCTATACATCCTCTGCCGCCCACAAACGCACCTTGGACATCCCATATCTTGCTTTCTGTAATCTTTCGCACTCTTTGATCCAGGATCTTTGCATACATCTTACTTTATATATCTTCAGTTGTATAAAAGTTTTGAGAGAACAAAGAGATACTTCTTTGTTCTCTCAAAATTACTTCCTTTCAGAGACTGTATAGTGTCTTCTGAAATCAGATATTTTTAGACATTCATTAGTCACTCTGGCTGGTTCAGGGTGGATTATGGTAGGCAGAGGACAGTCCCACTGTGATATTTCAAAGTGTGTTCTCCTCTGAGAACTGCCGCCCGAAAAATAAGTCCATTGACGTGCTGATTATTGCATAAAAATAGAAATCGAGCTTTTGATGCCAACACAACAGGATCTAACAAATTACATTTTTAATTAATATGTTTATGTAAAGATACATTTTTGTTACCAAGTGATTAAAACTAATTATTTCACTATTTCTTGAGAATCTTATGAGATATGTTAAGAAATAACTTGTTTTTCATACAGTATTAATCTAGATTACTGATTGGTTGATTCGGATAGGGAGGGAAGAGTCAGAGAGAGACTTGATGTTTGTCCTAAGATAATTTTAATATAATTTACAATCAAAATCTTTTTCATACACCCTTTTACACATATCCACACACGCAAACAAACACACCCTCACATTAACAACACAAAACACAAAGACACCTAATAATTTTTTTCATGTACCTACTATTGTATTTTATATGTACTTTTTTATATTTTTTTATGACTTAAAATGTGTACTTTTGTACTTTATTATTTGTATTTTTTATATTTTTTTGTGCCTTAGATGTTAAGAATTCACGTAGCTGAAATTTATGCTTACTTATTGCCTAGTATTACCTCAGAACAGGCTTTGCCTAGTGAGGTAATAAATTCCATTTATATATTTCATGATATGTTATATTTTATATTGTATTATGGAAATTAATAAATAAAAAAAAAAAAAAAGATTATTGGTCTTCTTGAACTTTTCGACAACACTCAAGTGACTTTGTTGTATAGTAAAGTTTCATATCATCAGCATATAGAATTGCATTACAGTATTATTTAAAACGGTACCAAAAAGAGTCTTAAGAGGGGCACCCAGGTGGCAAAAGAAAGATCAGGAGACCAAGGCTGCGATGGGAAGATGATATTAGGAGGGACGCACCCCAGCTTCTGAATGTGCCAAACTGGAGGGTCGCAGCAAGTGACAGGAGAGATTGGAGGAGGAAGTTGCTGGAGGCCAAGGCTCGATATGGGCTGTAGAGCCATTGAAGAAGAAGAAGAATTATTTAAAACAATTGATTATGTCATTTATGTAGATATTGAAAAGTAGGGACCCTAAGATAGATCCTTGTGGAACACCTGATGTTATTGTTACCCCGTTTGACTTATATCCACTGATGACAATGGCTTGTGCGCGGTTTTTTATATATGATATTAGCCATCTCAGTAGGTCCCCATGATTGGTCATTTTATTTACTGATTTTGTGATATTTGTTTTGATTAGAAGTCAGGAACGAGTGACGAGGCGAAGAAAGGTGTAACAAAAGAAGAGGAAACGGGGGGAGGAGATAAGAACAAAAGCACAACGACAATCAAGAAAGTTGTAATCATAAATAATATACAGGGAAAAGTCAAAACTACCACACTCAAAACGGAGGTAATCACATTTCAATTTTTAAAGTTAACAAATTTTCAACATCTCAATAGCGACGAAGTTGGAATAGGCTCTTGTAGGAATAAATCATAAGCCCTGTAGGTGCCTTGATTTCCTGGTTCTTCTATAATATCCCAACTTCGTCTCTATTGAGATGTTAAAAAGTTTGCCATAAAAATTTATTTAATTTTTTTTTTTTAAATTAAATACAATGTTACTTGAAAGCTACAAAAACATTGGACATGAAAGAATAATGTGACTGTGGACTCTGTGACTACAATAATTTGACAGAACAAATGAAAACTATGAATGAAAAATCATTCCAACGGTAATTGAAAACTAGACTTAGTATAAAGAATTGAAGTAAAGTGTTGCTGTATATGAACAACTGTTGTATATCAGCAGTCGGGGAACTTTTTTAACCATTACCCCAAAATATTTTTGCGTAAGTCGATATTACTCCTTCCCCCCCATTTTGAAAAGAAGACAGTCAATGTATGTTTAAATAAACATTATTTATTGAATTAATTTACACGGAAAATAAGAAAAAGTTAAATGAAAATAGTAAGTATGTAATAGACAAACAAAATAAATTTCTCAAATTGGATCAAACGAAAATTCAATTTTACCCCATTTGGGGTAATTTACCCCGGTTCCCCGACCGCTGCTGTATATGAACAACTACGAAGTAAAGTGTTGCTGTATATGAACAACTACGTAGTAAAGTGTTGCTGTATATGAACAACTACGAAGTAAAGTGTTGCTGTATATGAACAACTACGAAGTCAAGTGTTGCTGTATATGAACAACTACGAAGTAAAGTGTTGCTGTATATGAACAACTACGAAGTAAAGTGTTGCTGTATATGAACAACTACGAAGTAAAGTGTTGCTGTATATGAACAACTACGAAGTAAAGTGTTGCTGTATATGAACAACTACGAAGTAAAGTGTTGCTGTATATGAACAACTACGAAGTAAAGTGTTGCTGTATATGAACAACTACGAAGTAAAGTGTTGCTGTATATGAACAACTACGACGTAAATTGTTGCTGTATATGAACAATTACGTAGTAAAGTGTTGCTGTATATGAACAACTACGAAGTAAAGTGTTGCTGTATATGAACAACTACGAAGTAAAGTGTTTCTGTATATGAACGACTACCGTATTACAATGTTAACTATAAATTATTGTCATGAGCCAATCGACTTTGATTCTTACCCATATAACTATGGAATTATACATCTTCTCGCTAATCTGGGACTGTGGATTATTTTATTTCTTAAAAATTTTAATAAACATTAAAAATAAAAAACGTTTATAACTTAATTCCACTGTTTATTTAGACTACAACCTACAACCGGTTTCGTGCTAAGCACATTTTCAAGTTGATCTACTTGAAAATGTGCTTAGCACGAAACCGGTTGTAGTCTAAATAAACAGTGGAATTAAGTTATAAACGTTTTTTATTTTTAATGTTTATTAAAAATTTTAATGGAATTCCATCAAGAACTTTCGATCAAAAAATTAAATCTTATTATTTAATTAGTATTTTATTAAAAGCCAATTCTGTTCCTTTGATCTGGCATTCTTGTGCCTTCTTAATTACTGTATAAACAGTGCCTTAAATCAAAAGTTTATATTTTGTTTGTGATGTTTTGTAGGACAGTGGGATATCCGTTGGCGGTGCAATAGCGGCCCTCGCTCAGGAGGGGTGTGGCAAGTCTGGTGAGGATGTGGTGGTGAAGGGGTGCCCTGGCAGCGATGTACAGGTGGTTAACGGCGTTGCCATGAAAGACGGAGTGCCCATCCGGGATGGGGTCACCATCAGAGACATTATCGGTTAGTCATGATTATTATTGACTGGATTCAATTACATATGTCCCTACACTGCGACCATTCATGTTCTATTGTGCTCTCCTTATTAGATATTAAAAACTTCCCAAGGAGTTTCTCCCATATCTAGAGAGAGTAGGACAGTGACAGACAATATGTCCTATTCTGATTCGTCTAAATTTATCCGTCTGAATTTTAGTACATGAGAAATGTAAAAAAGTTGCTTGCATTTATACGGGACTCATTACGTCACAGCAAGTATAAAATCCTTTTATCCACAGTCGCCCGTTGGTTATAGACGTTTTCGTACTCTGAAACAAATCAGAATTGGGCATAATGTGAACCACAGTCTCTTCTTCCTCTTGATCTTGACAATTTCTACTGTAATCATATGCTTTCGTAGAGTGAGTTTCGTGGACCCTGAGCTTTGACCAACATGAACCTGTGCCATTTGGAACTATTTGCGACCAAGTTCTTTGGAAATCCACTTACTCACTCACAACAGCTGCAGGAAGATCTCGAGAAAATGTTGTCCTGGACCAAGAAATGGTTGATAAAGATCAATGCTGACAAATGTGTAGCCCAAAGAATCCCAAGCTGCAATACAGATTGGAGGGAACCATTCTCAGATCAGTGAATAGCCAAAGGGATCTGGGTATTACAGTGTCTAAAGATCTCAAATGGGACCAACATATTCTTGGTATAGTAAAGTGAGCTAACAGTATGACATATCTGATACGTAAAGCGTTTAATAATATTAGCCCAGAATTACTGGTGAAAATGTTTAAGACTTATGTCCGGCCGCTATTAGAATATGGTTTCCAAATTTGGTCACCATATTTTGAGAAAGACATTGCACTGCTGGAGAGAGTGCAGCGAAGGTTCACCAAACTGGGAACGGGGCTTAAGGACTGGACATATGAGGAGCGGCTCCAAGCCTTGGGACTGACAACGCTTAAAGAAAGTAGAACGCGGGGTGACCTCATTGAGACATATAAAGTGTTAAACAATCATTATGACTGTCATGACTGAACTCCCGCATATTTACACTCAGAATCAAAACGAGCACTTGCGTGGCCATAGCCTGAAGTTAAGTAGAAGTGCGTTTGGTCAGAATCCGTATAAACACTTCCTGAGCAATAGAGTGGTGGTTGTATGTAACAGGCTGCCTCAGGATCTGGTTGTTGCTGAGAGTGTCAACTCCTTTAAGAACGGACTAGATGTATTACAGTGGACTCATTCAAGCACATCAGCTTTTTGCTGCCTGCTTGTCACCTCAATAATAATAATAATAAAAGTATCATATTTGGGTGTTGTTCTATGAGGCAAATGGTACAGGCTGCTCCAACTTATTATGAAGGGCAAAATAGTTGGACACAGCCGAGGAAGTTTGTAGTTATGTAATTATTTTATTGATAATCGTGTAAAATATTTATAGGTTTTGACCTGGTATTTTACCAATAAATAAAATATAAAAAATGGTTTTCTTTTCATTTAGGTTGTCGGGAGCCACCGCTCAAGTTGGCCGAAGCGGCAGTCAAGTCCTCGCAGGCCAAGGCTAAGGCCGCCCAGAGCCAAGCGACTCAGGGCGCAGGTCAGACGAGGCAAGCTGCTGCCGCTGGTGCGACGCCCGCCCAGAAGCCGTCGTGCGACGCCAAAGGTGACGCCCACCATCAACATGTCTGTACAGGTATGAAAATATATATTTATTTACATGTAATAAACATTTATGATTTAAAATACTTTATGATTTAAAAAGAAAATTTAAACATCAGCACACATACAGTAGCTGCCACCCCCTTAAGAGGGCATATAAACCTTGATATCTAGTGAATGGCGGAGAAGAGTACTTGTCCCACGTTGGGAGCCAAATTGATATCTAGAGAAGGGGGAGCAAAATACTCGTCCCACGTTGGGACGCGAAATTGATATAAGGAGGCTGGGAAGAAATATATTGGTTCCATGTTGGGACGCGAAATTGATATATAAAAGCGCTGAAAAGAATAATAAAAATAAAAATTAAACTCTGCTTCTGAAAATAAATATGTAATAAAACATAATCGACTGCGATGTGCCTGAAAAGACAAATACATACAAATACAGGCATGGTAAAAATAATATATACATAACTGAAAAGATCTTACCAGCCGCTGCTCTCGTACCGGGTCTGTAGAGGAAACACTTACACTACATATCACTTTTTATTAATTAAAAATAACTTAACACTATCTTAAATTCACCCCTCGTTGGTTATATGGACCTGAAACACACTTATTCACTATTATGCGATTATTTAAGTTATTTTTAATAGTAACTTAAACTATCTTAAATTCACCCCCGATGATAGGTAGAGAACCTGAAAAGAACTTAATCACTACTTTATACAATTTAAAAAAAAATGCTAAGGCCGTCCGATAGCCTAGCAAACTCGCACTCTCGCACGCGGGTCTCTACAACTACCGACCAACCACTGACGCCTACCGAATGACAACTGACTGGCCACAGCAGGGCGACCCAGCGCCCGTGAAACATGGAGTAGGGGTGGGGGGGGGGGGTGGTTAAACTGAAGAATCAATCCGTACCGCCGGGTGCCATCCAAGATTCCAGGAATCTGCCAAATGCATTTTACATTCCAAATTTATTTTCAATAGAAAAGACAATGCTTAAATATATAAACAAGGCCTGGGAGGCCGCTATAATCCGTTCCTAGAATTAACAGAAGAAATACATTATGCCGAAGTAAAATAATGGTTATTGGGTTTCTTTGATATCATAATGCACGGAAATATATCGATTACAATACCTATGGAAATATCAACCTAAACACCCCAATTTGAAATTAAATTTCTCAAATATGTTAAACTGTGTTTTTTTTTAAAACAATACCATATATGTAATTCCCATAAAAAAATATTGAAATTACTTTATAACTATAGGTATGTCATAGAGAAATAAATCTTTTTGCTTAGAGTATAAATCAAAGTGAATTACCGTTGAATTTTTTTCATTTCAAGTCAGGTTTGTTCTGAAAATGCAAAAATTTACCAAATTTTGGGTTTCCCATAATTTTAATCACATATTAACACGTAACTTCATAGTGTATTAGGCAGTTTTAATATATCATGTTTTCAGTCACTAGATGTAGCATTTTTTATTGGGGTGGTACCGTGCACGGTGACCTTTAAGATCTATTGTACCACCTTAAGAGGGTATCATATAACATTAAACATTGCATTTGAGAATATTTTAAAATCAAATTACTTAAATTTGTTAAAAAAAATATTGTGACAGTGTGATTGAAAAATATTGTGACAGTGTGATTGAAAAATATTGTGACAGTGTGATTAGTGTGATTGAAAAAAAAATGTCATTTTTTCTTCAGTTAAAAAAATAATGTACACGATACACAAAAATCAATCTGTCATCCATACAAAAGCAATATAACTTATATTTTTGCTCAATCAATTCATATAATTTGTTGGAGAGGAGGCCAAGGCTCACAGTGGGCTGTAGCACCAATGATGATGATGATGATGACAGTTCTTCACCTTACAACATATTATACGAATAACTAAACTATAGAATGGAATGTTCTCTATAAAAAGATGATATTTTGTTTATGGACTCCTTTACTTCGGTGAATTTTCACTTTGAAAATTCACCGTCACTAACATTTTTCCATCTTTCCCTCTTTCCTCCTCGCTCACCCCCCACGCCCTTTCATGAGTAATTATTTTGAACATAATTATTTACAATGAAGTATATATTCCCCTAAATAAATATTGATTATTAAATCATAATTAATCAGTGACATATCTAATGAGAATAGTCACTCATGTTTTAATTTGAACTTCTAGGGATATATGTATGTCAATATTATTTTTTCTATCTGTGTTGTTTATTATTTATTCTGTGTGTTACTATTTATTGTTTTTATTTTCAAAATATTATATTAAAGATATATAGAATGTTGTATATAAATACTGGCCATATTAAAACAAGAATTCCTAGTTATATGTCAATAGCATATTAAATTATATATTTATAAAATAAAACAAATATTTCAGCGGGCAATCACAGTTCGACGGAGTCTTGCAACGGTGGCAGTCAGGAGGGCAACGGTGGGGGGGCGGGGGGTCGCTGCTCGCAGCACCCCGCGTCCCCTCGTCCCGGATCGGGAGATCAGCCCTGCAACTGTTGCTACTGTACCGTATTCGGACACGCAGTGAGTAACTAACCATTTACTAAAATCAAAAATAGATAGTGTAAAGAGTGAGAAAAGATGATTTGTTATGGCATAGTTGGTATGGGATATAGGGTCGAGGAAGACATGCATCACTTTGCTGACAACCAATCTACAATATTGTAACTAAAGAATTTTACAATCCATATATTAATATGTGAAAACTATGGATTCTTTCTAAACAAACTGCCCTCATGGAGGAGTTGAGATTTGGCATAAGTTTATATGAAGGAGTGCAGAAAATTTTTATACATAATATGTTAACTTTGTTTTTATTAATAATAATTATATATTCAAAAAGCCTAAAGTTGTTAATCTGTGATCCAGATGACCCGAGTGTAAGATGCATCCCAAAGAGCCCTTTTCTCTTGTTACACAGATATTGTGGTGCCAGGTTGTTCAAAGTATTGAACACCATTAAACAAATTTTATAGTCAATTCACTCTCACCTCAATCAATGCATTTTATTTAGGAGGGGTGCTGTGTGACTTTGTGACATCACTCCCTGTCTTGTACTGCCCGGAACAGATTCTCCACTCGATCTATTCCTGTCCATTCCTAAATGTTACGCAGATAGGACATCTGCTTTCGAACAACTCCTCATTGTCCCTCTATCTTTCCTTTAAGTATCTATATATGGAGGTGGTGATATAACCAAATTGAACTAATCAGCCTAAAAATTATAAAATTCTTTCAGCCTCCTGTGACAACACCAGTGCCTAGGAATTTCAATGAAACAAGAGAAAGGTTAAGATCCATCCTCAACAGAAAGAAACAGAGATGTAGACCAGGAGGTTCTCTCTCTTCGCAGGTAATTAATAATATCTGTCTTTAACTTTTTTCTTTTACAATCCTTGAAAATATGATCATGTTTCCACTTGCTGAAATCTTCTTCACTGGCCCAAAATATGTCAACGTCATAACATTAATTTACTTTAATAATACTGATTCATATAATTAATAACACTGAATCAGCATTATGTCTTAATAAAAATGTTTCTTTTCAAATCACAGTCAGCCTCTTCAATCTACTGATCGTACTACATTAGTTATTCCCATTTATTCTACTGGATTTCTCAGTTCCACTTTTGAACTACAAACAGCAAGACTATGGAACACCACTGTTTTATGACTAATTTTTAACATCTCAATAGAGACGAAATGGAATATTATAGAAGAACCAGGAAATCAAGGCACCTACAGTGCTTACAACCTGTCATAGGCTGGTTTATGTGATCACTTTATGCGCTTGTGCAACGTTCATCAGTTATGCATTCTTTTTGAGTTCCCTATCAGAGAACTAGTTACAATGTGATGTATGGTTTGGACCAGATGGCCACACTCACAACTAGGGTCACTTATGTAGCCCCCGTTATTTGTGGCGCTCAGCTGCACTTCTGCTGCATTCTGTCCTAATCCGGTTCAGCGTTGCGCACTCTTTGCGCTCCAAGACAAAACCGGCAACCCTCTCAAAGTGTCAAATATTAGCGCGCATACTGAACAAAAATAAAATAGCAATACAAGAGACACATACTAAGGACGATGAAGACATTAACAGGAGATGACATATACCAGGGTTTTCCCTCATAGCTGCCGTTCACAGCAATGTTGTATAGCTACATACGCTAGGTCCGATATAGACAAAACAAAAGTCCTTAGTTGCAGCACATACAATAATATATCCACCATCACTATTGAAGTAGACAATATAAATATCACTAACATACATATATAAACCTCCGAACGATACATGGCCATCTCCACCCCTACCTTTCTCGCTGGTGGTAAGCGAGACATGTTTATTATTTCTCCATACAGTAATTCAAAAGCATCCAGCTATTGGTTTATTGACCTGTGTACAGACTTCGTTGTACAGATCATTGCTGTTGGAGATCTCTACGTCTAAGTAAGTAAATCGCATGAACTGCTCTATAGTTTTGTCATCAAAAAAATAAAATTAATTTCACGTGAAATGCTTCTAGGGGGAATCGGACACATCGGACGCCCAACGACCGTCCAACAGGTCCGAAGACGGCGGTTCCGGAGTCACAACCAACCCACCTATAGCACCGGTTGTCAAACCAGGTAAATTTTAATTAACCCACCCCTTTTATGGTTCATTTGTATTTGTCTTATAGTCCGAGAGATCATTTTTAATTGCTTGTTATTTGATATTTTCTTTATTATATATAGGTATGAAAAAGGTAATTCTGGGACCTGGGAGTGGTTGCGTTCACCAGTGCGCATCCCCTTTCTATAGGTGAAAGTTACAGATTTTAGTATCATTTGTATCTTTGTAAATCCTCTTCTGAATAAAATGGCCGACATTTTCACTCTTAAATTAGGTATAATATTATGATGCATAAATTTCTGTACACTTTGAAGATTATCAAGACAATGAATTGTCAAAATATCTATAAATAGCTTTCCAGCTCAGCACTACCAACTTAACAGCACTGAAATTATTGCCATTCATGAGAAAAAGTACTTATTTATAGTGCTTCTTCCACATTTATTTGAATATGCGAATGAGATGGCGTACATATTTTACAGATTTCAAGCATGATCTCAAGATGGTCTTGAGATGACACATTTGGAGAACATTATTCTATAATTTGGACCTAGTGTTACTTGTAAGATGATGCTATCTTTTGAAAGGGGGAAGTGAATTCCGAAGTCGGGCTGCTTGAACGGTGAAAAATGTTGTGTAGGAAGAAGTATTGCATATCAGATTATTCGTGTATTAAATCCACGCAAATTTATGTTGTGAACCCTTGCAGAACCTTTGCCAACGTCACTGTCGAAACCCAAACCGCCCACCAACGCCACTCAGGGGACGGAGCCTGAGCGAGCTGTCTCCCAACCCAAGACGACGCCGGCTCGAGTGGCCAAGCCGACGACGGAGGGCCCAGCGGCTGCCCCGACGAGGGCCAGAACGGCAGACCCGACCGTGGCCAGCAAGTCTTCCAAGGAGACAGCCAACATCAAAGGCAGGGAGGGTAGACCCAGAGAGGTATATATATTTTCATCTTTCCACATGGTTTTTACCTTACTACTTTTACTGCTTTTCATTGTCTATGAAGAGCCCGATGTGATCAGTTCCATCAAGATAGGGCGTTTAAGATGGGCTGGTCACATAATCCGAATGGACGACGAAAACCCCACAAAACACCTCACACTCTCTGTGCCACAAGGTCGAAGGAGACCAGGAAGACCAAGGACTCGACGGGTGGACAGTGTCGATGCCGATGCTTCCACAATAAATATTAGAAACTGGAGAACGAAGGCAACGGATAGAAGGGAATGGAGGAGACTCCTGGATTCAGCCAAGGCCCATCCAGGGCTGTCGAACTTATGATGATTATGACATGGTCTTTACAATGCTTTCATTTTTGTCTCTCTCATCTGACAACATCTTGAATTTGACACATCTCTTTGATCGTACTGTTCTTTATCTGGTCACACACATTCCAGCTTGTTATTTTTCCGAGGGATTTCAACAATGTGCTTCTTAGTAGTGCTTTGATGCTGTTCATGCTCTTGTTTCAATAAGGTACATGTATATTTAAACAAAGGTTTTCACGGGCACAAAATATGTTATTATTAAGTATATTCAGGTCACATCCTGATCTGCTGACGTTTCAACTGTATCGCAAAATTTTCCGATACACCTTTTTTTTGCAGGCAGCAGTTCTTAAGACACACTTAGGCCAATTGGCCCTAGTGATACCATAAATGGGGCTGTCCTCCCACTTATATATCCACCCTAAACCAGCCTGAGTAGCTAATGAATGTCATAACGTCTCCTATTGATATAGGAGATGCTATATCTATTAGATCATCACAGAAGAACTTGGCATGCTCTGCAGTAATGGTATGCCTCCAGCCCTAACCTTCTGGCATGCTTTCCTATCAGCCAATGTCCCGTTAATACTTGTATGACTGGCGAGTGAGTCTCTTCTGAACGAGTCATATTTTGGCCATGTTTGTTTGGCAATGGAGCATGTGCTTTCCTCAGACCACCTCTGGTTAGTACAAGCAGTCATTTTCTCAAATATGCCTTGTTTGATAAATGGACGGATGCATGCATGCACTCTATCTCCGAGATGGAAATTTACCAACAAGGTCCCTTTGAAAATGCCTCTCATGATACAGGGGAAACGTTGGCAGATGACTAATCCTCTCGAAGAACGGGATTTGACGCGGATCATCCCAAAAATACCACTCTTTAAGATCATGATCATGACAGGGGGATAGCTGTCTCAAAATAATCTTATCTCTTCTATACATTTCTAGACCATTCTTGAGACCAAGCTCAGCAACTTTTGTATCTTAAATACTATTTAGGTTGAGAATGTGTGTTCAAGACCAGTCTCAAGCTGGAAAATGAATCTATAATTTGGGCCTGTCCTGTCTCATCCAAAATATTAATTCAGTAGGTTTGAATTTTGAAACTAAACAAACACAGTTTCAAACAGAATGCATGGAAGCATTTTTTGTATAATTATAGGCCGTGATATATTCCAATAAAAAGGGATTTGACAGATCAAATAAGTGAATATTTTTTTCATCCTCATACATTCCCTAAATTAAGTATAAATGCTTGTGGTATAGGTGAATGAAATCGGTCATGGCAGGATTCGAACTCGTGACCACTGGATTATTAAACCCAGTGTGCTAACCACTCTGCCACCACCCATCTAGTTTTCTTTATCACTTTGTTTTTAACAGGTTAACAATAGTCAGACTGTGTCGTCGGAAGCGACGCCAGCAATCACTACTCAACCCGTAGCTCCACAGCAACCTGCTGTGACTGTCCAGCAACCGCCGGCACCGCAACCTCCGCAACCCGTACCGAATGCGACAACCAAGGATCAAAGGGAGCAGGCCATCGTCGAAGAGCAAAACTCAAAAAATGCCAAAAAATACAAACTGGTCGCTTGCAACAAGTCTAAAGGAATCCAGACTGACGTAAGGATAATTATTACTAAATATATAAATTATTTATTGAATATTCAATAATTTATTTTTCATTTTTGTACATTACAAATTAAAAGTGTAATACATGCAAAAACAGAATATTAATAATACATGCCTATATCTATCCCACAATTTGGGGTAACCAGCGACATGTGTGTGGGTGTATTTTTACCTAATAAAAGGAAGCACGACACATGCGTGTATGCCCACTCACCAGTATTGTGTCATCTAAAAAGGCATTTAATTCATAATGTATGGTGAACCTAGCTGATTGCTGAACTATGTGAGATGTTATTGTTGCCTGTTGTATTTTGGATTACCACGCGATCCCTGAAAACGTTGATAATAAATAATTATGGAAGCACTATTCTAAGTTGGTGCACACAGCAAATATTAATTATAAACAACAAAGTAAAATAAATAATAGGAAACAAAAAAAGTATAATAATAATAATGAACACTCCCTTGCACCCTGTGCAAGTGGCGATTTTATTGCCGTATGGCAATTTCGTCCAATTAACCAATGTTTCAAGCCCAGAGAAGCAGTATTTGCGTGAGAAATAAATAAATAAATATGAATTTATATGTATATATATGTAATTATTGTCATACAAATGGAACTAAGATTGTATTGAATATAAATAAAGACAAGACTATGCTCCTCCCTCCAACACGAGATCCGATTCGATCGAACCGAGGGATTAATAAATCTTTAATTATGATTTGATTATTATAATATTATTTTGTATTATATTAGGCCCTATTCAGATTCGACTAAAAATTTTATACGGAATTTTAGTATATGAGAAATGTCAAAAAGTTGACTGCATTTATATGGTACTCATTACGTCACACCGCGCGGATAAAATCCTTTTATCCACGGTTGCCCGATATTTTAGACGTCTTCGTACTCTGAAACGAATCAGAATTGGACATAGTATGTATCTAATTTTTATCAAATTAAAAAAAGGAACAATAAACGATTCGGTTTTGGCCATTGCTATACTCCTTTATACCAATATTTTTAGCAGACGGAATATTATTTGCATTAACAATTCTTAATTCCGAGCTGTAAACACTTAGTTAGACGGAACAAATTGCCTCTATTCTCTATGGTGCAAGCAAGTATTTACAATGGGTACTTTTATCACAGTTGTATTTGAAACCAATTTAGGAATTTGTTATTATTATAAAAATATGACAACGCGCGTGTGTTTGTTCCAGCAGCCCCGGAATCAAAGTCAACAGGCGGCTGCCAGCCCGGCACCGGCAGCGCCCCAACAGCAACCCGCCCCAGTGGCGCCCCAACAACAACCCGCCCAACCACAGAAGGCAGTCAACGTCAAGAAACACACAGAAACCATCACAAAGCCTAAAGGTTTGTTTCATAACAAATATACCATCGCGTGGTCAAAGGGAACCAAAAGGAACACAATCCTCCTTGTGTCATAAAAAAGGTTTTATATGCCACGGAAATTATTATGGACTGTATGATGGAAGGAAGCTGAAGACTCAATAATATTGTCTCGAGTTTTTCCAATCTGGTCTCGATGCAAGGAGGTATATAATCACGAACACAACACTGATTTCACTGCAATGTTAGACATTTAATGACGGACTGTCGAATGTCGACTGTCTCCGAAATTACACATGCCAATATCACAGAAGAGAGAATCAACAGAAGAAGCGTATCGTTGCAAATTCACTGACCGTTGCGTGATAACCGATCGTGGGTGAGTCCAGGTAAGGAAAAAGGAAAATGACATGAGAGGTTGAATCAAAAATTGCAAGAAAATTCTAAAACCAAACCATAGAAACAAAACAAAAGAAAAATGTCATTTTATATATAACAATATCTAACACTCATTGTGGATTGATTTTTACATATAGAATTTTAATTTATTCATTGCATTAATAATTCATTGTATACAATAAAATAAAATATTTCTTTTATTGTATGCAATGTGAGATATAAAAATAAATAAATAGTATTCACACACACACACACACACACACACACTCGTCACATATACTCTTTCTTTATTGTATGCAATGTGAGATATAAAAATAAATAAATAGTATTCACACACACACACACACACACACACACACACACTCGTCACATATACTCTTTCTTTATTGTATGCAATGTGAGATATAAAAATAAATAAATAGTATTCACACACACACACACACACACACACACACACACACACACACTCGTCACATATACTCTTTCTTTATTGTATGCAATGTGAGATATAAAAATAAATAAATAGTATTCACACACACACACACACACACACACACTCGTCACATATACTCTTTCTTTATTGTATGCAATGTGAGATATAAAAATAAATAAATAGTATTCACACACACACACACACACACACACACTCGTCACATATACTCTTTCTTTATTGTATGCAATGTGAGATATAAAAATAAATAAATAGTATTCACACACACACACACACACACACACACTCGTCACATATACTCTTTCTTTATTGTATGCAATGTGAGATATAAAAATAAATAAATAGTATTCACACACACACACACACACACACACACACACACACACACACTCGTCACATATACTCTTTCTTTATTGTATGCAATGTGAGATATAAAAATAAATAAATAGTATTCACACACACACACACACACACACTCGTCACATATACTCTTTCTTTATTGTATGCAATGTGAGATATAAAAATAAATAAATAGTATTCACACACACACACACACACACACACACTCGTCACATATACTCTTTCTTTATTGTATGCAATGTGAGATATAAAAATAAATAAATAGTATTCACACACACACACACACACACACACTCGTCACATATACTCTTTCTTTATTGTATGCAATGTGAGATATAAAAATAAATAAATAGTATTCACACACACACACACACACACACACACACACACACACACACTCGTCACATATACTCTTTCTTTATTGTATGCAATGTGAGATATAAAAATAAATAAATAGTATTCACACACACACACACACACACACACTCGTCACATATACTCTTTCTTTATTGTATGCAATGTGAGATATAAAAATAAATAAATAGTATTCACACACACACACACACACACACTCGTCACATATACTCTTTCTTTATTGTATGCAATGTGAGATATAAAAATAAATAAATAGTATTCACACACACACACACACACACACACACTCGTCACATATACTCTTTCTTTATTGTATGCAATGTGAGATATAAAAATAAATAAATAGTATTACACACACACACACACACACACACACACACACACACACACTCGTCACATATACTCTTTCTTTATTGTATGCAATGTGAGATATAAAAATAAATAAATAGTATTCACACACACACACACACACACACACTCGTCACATATACTCTTTCTTTATTGTATGCAATGTGAGATATAAAAATAAATAAATAGTATTCACACACACACACACACACACACACACTCGTCACATATACTCTTTCTTTATTGTATGCAATGTGAGATATAAAAATAAATAAATAGTATTCACACACACACACACACACACACACACTCGTCACATATACTCTTTCTTTATTGTATGCAATGTGAGATATAAAAATAAATAAATAGTATTCACACACACACACACACACACACACACACACACACACACTCGTCACATATACTCTTTCTTTATTGTATGCAATGTGAGATATAAAAATAAATAAATAGTATTCACACACACACACACACACACACACACTCGTCACATATACTCTTTCTTTATTGTATGCAATGTGAGATATAAAAATAAATAAATAGTATTCACACACACACACACACACACACTCGTCACATATACTCTTTCTTTATTGTATGCAATGTGAGATATAAAAATAAATAAATAGTATTCACACACACACACACACACACACACTCGTCACATATACTCTTTCTTTATTGTATGCAATGTGAGATATAAAAATAAATAAATAGTATTCACACACACACACACACACACACACACTCGTCACATATACTCTTTCTTTATTGTATGCAATGTGAGATATAAAAATAAATAAATAGTATTCACACACACACACACACACACACACACTCGTCACATATACTCTTTCTTTATTGTATGCAATGTGAGATATAAAAATAAATAAATAGTATTCACACACACACACACACACACACACACACTCGTCACATATACTCTTTCTTTATTTCTCTTTAAATATATAAATAAATATGCCGGTAGATTGGAAAGAAAGTTAATAAAATACTTGTGTTTTAGCCGGTACGGCGAGAGCTGGTCAGGGAGGGGCCACAACAACAACGACGACGACAACAACAACAACAAACTCCGACTGGCAGACCATGACGGCATCTACAACCACCACCACCAGCAGAGACTCATCAGTCTTTTCCACATCTTCAGTCTGCTCGGGGTCAGTATATCAATACATTTATCAACGGACATCATCTGTGCACTACTCAAATGTTGGTCATCCACTAGTTACATGTGGAATTTGATATTTGACTAATATCACAACGTAAAATGCTATACAAATGACAACCAGCATTTTCTCTCTACAAAGTTTTTGTATCATGGCTGGGTGGAGCCTTATCCTTTTAAAGACGAGCGTCATGTATAGATGCCCACCGGCCGCGTGCCTAAACGCCGAGAGTCATCTATACAGGGCCTAGGTTGCGGCTCTAAGGGCCTAGGCAGTAAAGGCGGGGGTGGGCGGCCGACGCTGTTGTGCCCTCGTCATTCTGTACTTAGAGAAGAGCAGGACGGACTCCTCTAGTCTCGCTCGGCAGTGACTCGTCAACTGTGGCGAATGTTGTTTGGTCCGGGCACACCGCCGGCGCAGACGTCGGGTCAGACATTCTGTGTTGACATCTGTGACGTCAAATCTGACAGGTGATGATTGCGTCGGATGCCCCCGGTGTTAGCCCGCCAAGCTTTCGGACGCCAACACGAGGACCGAGGGGTGCGGGGGCAAGCCCTTCCGTTCGATCGGTTGTGCTAGGGGCTTGCCCCGGCTGCCGATCTTGAGCGGTTGCCCCGCCGTTTGAGGTTGGATTCTCGGGGGCAGTGGTTGAACCCGATGGATGGTGGATATTTTGTGTTTGTCCGATGTTGCGGCTGCGTCCGGTGGTGAACAGGGCCAATGGGCTCTATAGCGTCGCCGGCGTGGAAGTGGATTGTGATCTCCCTCGATGCCCTCATGGCTATACACAATTGTGAACCTTCATATCTCAGTAAATTCATACTTGATTGAGATGAAAATTGGATTAATATTACTCCCATATATTTGACTTCAAGACATCTGTCGGTGAATCAACAAAACAATTGTTAAATTATTTAAAAAATTAAGAACTCTAAGCATTGTAATTCATCGATCATCACCGGCCAAATTTACACTCTCCCGCGCTTTGTAAGGATCTAATACGCATGCGCGTAGGTAAGAGGGATACTGCACCAGTTCATTTTATTGTTAAGCGCTGAATATTCTGCTTTGAATTTGATCCTTACCAATACACAATGGGCGCATATTCCTTATCTACATCAAATGCCGGAAGGATCACGTGACATATTGATGCTGCGATGTACTTTTTTATATGGAGATAACTAAAACAACATTATCCTTCATTTATATTATGTTTATGTTATGAAGTGTTCAATTTCATTGAGTATATGTGATCTTTTGTTTATCTTTGATCATTTTATGATATATCTACATCGTTAGATTTTTTTTACTGTTATTTTATTCAATTAAAACGAGATTAAAAAAATCTGTGTGCGCCATGCGAAATACTGTCCGTCCGTAGGTAATGCAAGTACTTGTACCTATCCATCTTGATTGGGTTAAGGCACTTTTTAACCTCTATGACCTTGGGCATACGAGATGTACACAAATATGCACACTTATTACCTTCTAATGTATGAAATTTGAACAAAATATTGTGTATCATCAAATCTGTGATTTACTAAATTTTTTCATGAATAAAAAGTAAAATTAAGAGGTATTTTTTTTTAATATATCAAGAGAAATTATTCAAAAATAAAATTTATAGGTATTTTAAATACCAAGAAAAGTAACTCACAAATAAAAAAAGTAAAAATCTTACTCCATAGGTTTCCATATTCTCTTTCATTTAAAGTAATAAATAAACATGTAATAAAGGGTTTTATTACTAAAACTAATTTTACATTTACAAATTTTGATTAATCTATTCCATAGAAATTTATATTCTAAAAACAAACTTTTTTATTTCAAAGATGTATCTTTTGAGAGTACGGGAAAAGATTTTCAAAATATATAATTTTCCTATTTCAGACTCTTGCGTGAATTTGTAGTACTTGTTTTATTGCGTCAAAGGCCTTAAATATAATGTATGTTGTTTATTATTTAGATGTAACGGTTATCCTGTGTGCGCCGAAGACACCCGAGACCTGGACATGCTGATGGAGTTCATTGAGGGACCTGGAAATGTCATGGACAAGATCAAAAAGAAGGCAAAGAAAGCAAGACAGAAGGCTAAAAAGGTAAATATTAGGATAATATATATGAAATTAATTAACAAATATACCAGATGACCGAACGTTTTCGCCAAAGTGACTCAGCATCATCAAATATATCATGTAAAATCACTGTAACTCCACCCACATAGGTGGCATCGCTGTAAATGTTGTAGTGTAGGATGATTATTGTTTAAATTGGTTAGTTTCATTTTACACCGGACTTAGGCTACCATTATTACATTTTACGAGTCATGTGTTTTTTTTTTGTATAGTTGGTAGAGAGACTGAAGCAGGAGTTGAGCGCTCTGTCCGAGGATGCAGCGCAGCTGAGGGCGGAAGCGGCACGACAGGAGAAACTGTTGGCCGCCATCGCCGGCAAGAAGAAGACAACCAAAAAAGGTCAGACACCACACACTCACATTATTACTCTTTTATACAAGTGTCACTTTTATTCTGCATTCAAATTTCATTTTATTTTTTACGGGAAATATAAACCCATATCTCTACATGAAATATCGAATTGTTTGCTGTGGCATTGACTTGGAATACATAGTGCTTGCACTCTTTTCTCGCTTTTGGGTGTCTTTCTCACCATGATACTAGTTAATAATTTGCAAAAAATAAAAATAACCTTAAAAATTTGGAATCCCTTTGGGGTAGTGAGGAGTAAAAATACAAAATATAAATTTACATACATACCATCACGCCATGTCCCTTGTGGGGTAGGCAGAGAGAACCGAATGCCACATTTTTCTATCCTGGCATGCATCCCTCGCCTCGTCCACATTCATGCATCGTCTCATACATGTTCGTCTATTGCTCACACTTCTAACATTTCCGTCTTTCAAAATTTTGTTCACATGGTAGTGCCATCCCTTTCTTGGGCGTCCCCGACCTCTCATTCCATTCCTTTCCGCTCTGTATATTTTCTTCGTCAGGCGCTCCTCATTCATTCTCCCCATGTGACCAAACCATCTCAATGTGTTCACTTTCATTAAATTTATTTTCCCATACGTTACAGGAAAGAAAAAGGGGTCAGATAGCGGCATGGCGGGGGCAGAGGAGGCGGGCCAGCTGCGCAAGTCAGCCCGGGAGGCAAGAGAGAGAGCGGGGAGGGCGGAGAGGGAACTGGAGGAAGGAAGGAGGAAATTGGCAAAAGTACATGCGGCCCTCAAGGGATTGGACAGTGAGTTTATTTATCTTAAAGATATATTATTATAGCTCTGTTTAGTGATACTCCATGGTCACTATGACTGTCCACAGTTGGAGACAATGTTCTGTCGCATGAGGACCACTAACCTAAGGGATCATAGATTGAACTTGAATATGCCGAACCAATGGTTTGCTTCCGAAACTGGTTGACTCACTAATATATGTAATATTTATTTAAGAACTTGTACGACTCGATAACAGAAGTGAGTGATTGTTGTTGGTAGTGTTGAACTAGAAGCAATATACAGTGTGGTGCATCAGACGTAGCAGCTTGGCTGCCTGTCTGAAAAAAAAAATAATGATATGGAGACCCTATTTTTCCAAGGACATTGACTTAATTGAGAGGGTCCAAAGAAGTTTTACAAAAATTCCCATGACAATTGACTTCTTAAAACTGTCAAAACTGGAAAACCGAAGAGAATGTTGAGATCTTATTAACATTCAAAATATTATTAGTCCATTATGACTGTAAACATGAACAATCTCTTTCAATATTGTCACAACACTAATTTGCGTGGCCATAGCTTAAAACTTGTGAAATGTAGGTTCTCGACAAATCCTGGAAAGCATTTTTTTTCTAATAGAGTGGTGAATACTTGGAATAAATTGCCCCAACATGTTTTGGATGCTGAAAATGTTAATATTTTCAAGAATAGACTGGACTGGACACAGCAAAATAGTTAGAACCAAATAATAAAATTGGACAGTGGATATTGGCACATCACATCACATCACCCTTGGCTGCCTGCCTATCTATAAATAAATAATAATAACATCTGAATGTTTTGGGTCTCGCTGCTTTTAAGGATCAGAAAAAGAGGGGGTCTCTTAAAAACCATTAAAATACTAAACATACATACACTGTCTGAATATGATGTTCTGTCTTAGTCAAAATATGAATTTAAGAAGTCATAGTTTGAAGCTAAACGAACACAGTTTAAAGTAGAATCCCTGAAACATTTCTTGTCCAATGGACTGAACAAGTTAATACTGTTGTGAGATGAGACATATCACCATACTTACCTGACTGTTAACACCTTTGATTATAATAGCATTATATGTACAGGTACTTTACTCAAATTGACAGTTTGGATTTTAAGTTGCTTTTGCATTCAGCTTCTTGATCATCGTAATATCTTCTGTTCAGATCCGACGGAGACCCGGCAGAAATTAGCGGAGGCGCAGAGCCAAGCGCAGCCGACGGGTCGACCCGCTCAGCAGCAACAGGGGCTAGTCACGGAGAGACAGAAGCAACCGTCGCCACAGACTGCCCAGACACCCAACTTGGAGCAGCTCATATCATCTTCGCTTCATCCCCAGGTATAATTACGTCATCTATTCGTTGGTTAATGTCACTAATATTTTCCAACTCTTCAGTACCTACTACTTAAGTATACTATGGTACTTCCTTGTGTGAATTCTGGTTTAACCATCTGCAAAAAAGTACTTAAGAGGCTAGTAGTTGCCTTATTATGGGAATACCATTTACATTTCCTAAGAAGAACACTGAAGTTAGTTACATCACCTGTTAACAAGAATTACAATTGTATTGTGTCATTTTCAAATTGCAAATTGATTTTGACAAGCATTAAATATAACATATTTATTATAACAATATCTGCTTGCAAACATGCATACAATTGTTAAAAAAATGTGATTTCTTATTCAATGGCGCTATAGCCCAAATGGATCCTTGGCCTCCTTCTGGTCAAGGCTTCATTCGGGCTCTTAATATTCTTATAGCAAATTAATTAAGCTGTGAGGCACCGGCTTAGAATAGTGCTTCCACTCTTTTCTATTATTGTTTTCAAGTGTCCCGTAAGAGCCGGGTAATCGAAAATACAACAGACAACAATTATAACATCTCACATAGTTCAGCAATGAGGTTCACCACCCATTCTGAATGTAGTGCCTTTTAGGTGAGACGAGACTGGTGTGTGGGTACACACAGATGTGTTGTGCTCCCTTTTATAAGGCAATGCACACCCGCACACCTTTTGCTGGTTACCCCACATTGTGGGATATGCCGTGATGGTATGTAAATTATCTAGTTGGGGTGTTTCGACTTTTTTCGATATCTTTAAAAACTTTGGAAATATAGGCAGTTAACCGCCTTACCTACAGGTTAATATTCAAAAAGTAGGTAAAAAATCATCATATTTTTTTTTAATAGATTTCTCAATAACAACACTTGTTTACAATATACCAGTTAACATTATTACACAATTGACCCATTTACGACCCTTTTTTGTATCCTTCGCAAGTCAGAGGTTCTCAAAATAAGATGCCGCAGGAAATTTTTTGTAATAATATTTTTCAAATATAATTTTTTTATTTATTGAAGAGGCTCGTGAATTTTTACTTTATACCAATTCTTTCCACAAAAAAGAGTTGCAGTCCACTGATAGCTATGGACCCCACTGCTACAAGGATATTTATTCAAAATAAAACTAAACATTTTGGTAGGTAATCATTTTTATTTTATTGCAAAAAATTTTTTTTTTTCGTGTTTACAAAAGATGGAAATAACTAAAAAATTGTAATACACAAGCGGTATACGAAAAACATAAATAAATAGTCACAAAAAAGTTTTTCATAAAACGCAAAGTACATAAACGGTATATAAAAGTCACTAAATATCACATAAATACACAAAAACTGAAGATGACAATAACTAAAAAATTGCACAACCGGTGTTCATCAAAAACCAAAAATAAATTGTCTTACATTCACATAAAATTCAATAAAAACTCGTAACATAATGTTATTGTTATAAAAACCGCGCCACTTGCGTGGAGTACCACTGACTAGTGAAGTAATTTGTATGGCACAGACGAAAAGTACGTACACATCGGCTCGCTTCGGCTGGCCTTGAAATACTAAAGGCGATATACTGATGTAGGAACTGTATAGGAACAATTTAACGTATCACGTACGTTTTGTGGGTTGCGGGTATAGTTTTTTGTACCTGAACGTACGGGATACGGCTTGTTGCGTTCGGTCGAGAATATAGCGGACGTATCGCGTACGTTCGTATGGGTAGGGCGGTTAAACACAAATTTATCATAAAAAAATATTTTTCTTAATAGAAAATGTTTGAGAAACTCTTGAATTTTTTGAGATGTTGGGCCTCACTACTCTTGAGGAACGGAGAAAGAGAGGGGATCTCATAGAAACCTTCAAAATACTAAACCAATACTATGACTGTCCTGAATTGAAGCTGATGTTCTGCCTCAACCAAAATACTAACTTAAGAGGTCATAGTTTGAAGCTAGACAAACACAGTTTCAGGCAGAATCCCTGGAAGCATTTCTTGTCCAATAGAGTTGTGGATGCGTGGAACAGTTTGCCACCGGAACTTGTTGTTGCACAAAGTGTTAATGTGTTTAAAAATAGACTTGACAGACTGAACAAGTGAATACTGTTGTGAGATCAGACATATCAGCATAGCTGCCTGTCTGATAACATTTAATAATAATATGGAAAAATAAAGTAAAAAATTCAAAAGTTGATAACCCCTCCCTGAAACAAAAATTCAAAATTCTGAGTATAAAACTTTTGTAGGCCTATAATTATCTATATATTATGAAATTTTGAGCTCTGTAAATTGAGCGGATCAAAAGTTATAAGGGTCAGACGGACACACACGCACACACACACACAAAATGTTCTACTTCAAATTCTGAATTCATCCATATACAGAACATATATGCTGCGAAGCCTCTAAGTTGGTGTTTTTGGCATGCAAAAAGTTCATTACACCATACAAAATTTTCCTTCATACACGCGTCTTGGTTTTAAACTGCCGATTCGTTTCTCTTTTACGAATCGGCAGTTTAAAACCAAGACGTTGGATAAATATAACCTCCTATAAAAACAACAAGTTTTAACAAGAATGAATTGATGGGAGTGTTTTTCATCAAAACATGCTGCCTAACACTATTCTTAACCAAGGCAAGGCTTGATATAGTCTGACAAATTTGTTAATCCAACGACCTCATGCATAACTTTTTCAATTACCGCTGGTCTACTGTATCTGAATGGTATAAAGAAATTGTTATTTAAGCACCCCTGCACCCCTGGTATATATGAAAAAATGATATCACAAATTTATTAATTTATTAAGGCGGCGTGCAACGGTAGACAGGAGCAGTGCATGGTGACTATAAAGAGGGTCATAATGCCAGACAGGAACGAGCCAAGTGTCACCATCACGCCAAAGGGATCCGACAAGCCCATATACACTTTCCAACAGGGAGGAGGAGGTAACTACCAATTAATTGTACTATTATATATTAGTCTGTTTGGTAAACACAGCAATACTTCCTCTCCCAAAAAGCATTGCTACCTATAGTCTTCATTTAAAGTTCAATAGTTTCGATTCAAGATGAAATATACATATTTCACATTATATTAATCAGCATTGTATGACATACATACTTCATAATCGTTACTGAAACTTTCGAAATTATAGACATCAAATAAATTAAAAAATCTGGTATTTTTGAAGTAGATGTAGTTATTTCGAACCTTTGATTTTGATTTGTCTGTGGCCGATTTTCGACCGACCGATCTTGATAAAAGTCATCCATCAATTCATCAATCATTATATATAAATAATTTTTTGTTTATTATCGTTCTATACATTTTGTCGAAACTAACAAAAATAATGAACACTTCCTTGCACCCCGTGCAAATAGCGAGTCTATTTCCAATTGGGCATTTCCTTCAACTAACCAATGTCACCAGTTCATAAAAGCAAGAACCTCAAATGAATATTTTTACCAGTAATATAGAACATTCTGTATAGGACGAAATACTTTTAACAGACATCAAAAAATGGAGGAGGTAATCAATTGGACGTGTATTTATTTTATTGGTTATGTTAGGTACTAAATAGCATATTGATATTGTGATTTGGTTCTACAGTTTCGGCGCAGTCTGTTAGTGACAGACTATCTGGAGTGTCACAGCTACAGCAGCAACAAAGCCTGCAAGACAGCCAACAGCAACAGAACAATGCCAACAAGAAGAAGTCATCGACGCCTTCATGGGAGGCCACGCTGGCGCAGATCAATTCCCTCTCTCAGGCCAAGAAGAAACCAAAAGACAAGGTACGTTGTATTGCATTCGGTACGTTATATTGAGTATCCTATGGATTCTGAGCTTCTTGAGACTTGAGGGGACACTAACCGTATGCATGTTTTATGCGATGGTGCTACATAATTTAGCAGTAACACAAAAAGCCATGGAAAGGTGAATGCTGGGTATTTCATTGAGAGATAGAAAAACTAACTTGTGGATAAGACAGAAAACCAATATAACGTACGTTGTCCAAAAAATTGCCAAATAAAAGTGGAGCTAGATAGGGCGTGTCTCCTGAACCACAGACTCCAGATGGACTAAGAGAGTGCTAGAATGGTGACCTAGAACGGGCACAAGAAGTTTTGGAATGCCTCAAACAAGGTGGTCTGATGATATTAGACGAGTGGCTGTAAGCGGATGGGTGGGGTTTGCCCAAGATAGGAAGCTGTGGAGGTCTCAGGGGGAGGCCTATGTCCATTATTTGATGAAGGAGGGCTGAAGATCCTTTCTTGTCTCTCTCCCCAATGGTACTACAGTCCATATTGAGTCCATATTGAGCCTCCTACAACTTTTGCCTCCAACTTATCCTGCCGACGTTTTCCAACTAACCCTTTTAGCAACCGTTCTCACTTAGCCTGTGTCTTCCAACTCGTCTCCTTCCACCTGGGTTCTTAGTATATTATTGTTGCATTTCAGATAGCAAAGTCAGACTCGAAAGCCGACCTGTCCTCCGCGAAGATCCAACAGCACCAGGGCGGCAAGAAGCCCGCACAGTCGCAGGGTCAAGAGAAGCCATCGACGGCATCATCGGCCTCGTCGGTATACGCGTCACGCTCCACCAGCACCGTCTCAGAGATGAGCAGCGTTGACCTCACCATGAGCAAGAAACAGCGCAAGGCCATGGAGAGGCGGATGAGAGAAGAGGAAGAAGAAAGGTTTATATTTATTTTACACCCTCTGCAACTAGCAAGCTTAATTCAAATAATAATAATCATTTATTTTTAATAATCATAATAATAATAAATTAGGATGATTTTTATAGCGCCGTTTTTGTGATAACCTCACCTCAAGGTCATTTTATGTAGCCCTCTACAGCCCAAACTATAAGTCCAATCGATTTCATATTAACATCATATGTGTAAAGTACATATACCTAGAGCTGATTTGTTTTTCATAGACAATCATTAATTTCTTCTCTATGGTTTCATCATTTATGTTGTTTGTTTTGTGTCCTCTCTGCAGCCCAAACTATTAGTCCGATTGACTTCATATTAATATCATATATGTAAGTACATAATCTTAGGGCTGATTAATTTCTTCTCCATGATTTTTAAAATGTTTTGAAAAAAATCTGTGGTCCGTTATGTGAAATAGCATATTTGTATGAAAAATGTATAAGTAAAATAACTTCTGTATGGGAAAATTGAGTTATCAACTTCATTGATTCATTGGTATGTGTTTCTATAGAAAAGTGTATTTTTTACTCTTCACTACATATTATAATACCATTTTTTTTCATTTGATATAATTGCAGATTGCGGTTGGAAGAGGAATCTAAAGCCAACGCTAAGAAGAAGGGCAACAATAAGAAACAGCAGCAGCAGCAACAACAACAACAACAACAGGCGGAGGTGGAGGATGAACCAGAGAAGATTGTGCTGTCCATGCACCAGTTGAAGACCGCGGTGAAGAGGGCATTGGAGGCCATGGAGGATCAGGTGGTAGACTCAAAGGCCAAGGGCACCAAACTCAAGGACAGCGCCAAGGAGTTCATCGAGAAGGTTGTCAGCAAGGTACGGTGTTATTAACAAATTTATCATGACATTTGTTATTGTGATCAATTGAGGAGGAAGGCAAGGCTGTCTATAGTGACACATACATTCATTTTCACTGATTCTGAACTCAAATAAAGATGTATCTTTTGAGGGTACTGGGGAAAAGATTTTCAAAATATACTATATAGCCTCTTAATATTACAGCAGTTATCTCTATTGATTTATATTGCAGGTTGAGGAGACAAAGAAGGGAGCCATCGGTCGTGAGAAAGTCGTCGACATATCCGAGGTCGTCCTCGGATCGTTCGGGGGCGCCAAGGACCGACCCAAGAAACAGCAGCCCTCCAATCAAACCCAAATCCAGCAGCCCAAGTCACAGCAGCAGCAGCCGCCGCAGCCCAAGGCGGCAAACGGCCCCGCCAGAGCAGCCGCAGCTGCGACTTCCGCCCAACCCAGACAGACGGCCCCCCAGACCAAATCAACGAACCAAGTTCAGACCAAGCAGGCTACGCAGCAGAAGGCGTTGGCGCCCGCTCAGAGCAAGGGCGATGGAAAGAAGCAAGGGGAGAAGGGGGGAAATAAGACAATTGCAGAGACTAGGGAGAACAATGGACTAAAAGTCGTCGGAGGGAAGGGAACTCTCAAATGTGGCAACACCAATAACAAACTACAAAACAACAATAATAATAATGGTGAGTTGTCATCTGTATTTTCAGCCGGTAGGTTGTAATCTGTAATGTAAGATTTCATTCATCTCTAGTGTGAGTGTTTACTATGTAGGCTTTTAGAATGAATCAGGATATGTATGTTTTTGATAAAAGGAATCAGGGCAACCTTTCATAGGACCTGAACCTACAATTGGTCTATCTGCAACCACAATTAAAAGATCAATTAAAGACTGGATAACAGCTCAGCATAGTGAATTCTGGAAGGCCAGTTGTGGACAACGACAGGCGAAGGAATTCATTGAAGGGCCCTCTAAAGAAAGAACAAGAAAATCTTAGCAGAGAACAATTAAAAGCAACGACTGGTCTATTCACTGGCCACTGTCATCTGAAAAGACACCATTACATAATGGGGATCGCTGATGAACCAAACTGTAGGTGGTGTCAACAAGAGGAAGAAACAGCCTCACATGTGATCTGTGAGTGTCCAGCACTGATGGAATCCAGACACAGACATCTGGGAGCCTTTATACTAAGACCCAAGGATGTGGGAGGCATCTCAATTTGCAAAATATGGGACTTTATCCAAGAAACCGAACTGCTATTGAAATGACACCCCTAAAGGAAGATACACAATAGATCAAACATTGCCGCAGTGCGGGGGCGTAGGGCCCCACTCCTAACTAATAATAATATGTTCTTGATAAAAGGACATATTTATTTTTAATAAGAAACTCACTTATGAAAAATTTAATTATACCTGTAACTTTATCAATAATAAACACTTTACAATTTATATTTTAAAATTGTCTTACATATCTCTTGTATTGTTTTGTTATTACATTGATTTTTTGAATAGGATTTATGTAAAAATACTTTTTCTTCATTAGTATGGAATTCCAAATAATTTATGAAAAAATTCCAAAATGGCAGAGATGTATGTGCAAAACGCTTACTTTAAAAATAGACAACATTATTAGTATACCAAATAATCACCATGTTAAGTTGATTTTTAAAAAAATTAAATACTTGAGTTTTTATTTATCGTAAAGGAAACAATGTGCAAAGTATTGTTAGCAATTATAATAATGTTATTTAATTAACACAGAATACAGATGTCTATATCGCGCGAAAGATATCTCTACGATTCAAACAGTGCTCTGGAAAAGTGGGCAGTCCCCAACAGTTGTTCAGTGTAGCCAACCATTGAGTTGGTAATGTTACCATCCTGGGGGGCAAGTCTGGTTCGACCGGCGAAATCAAAACCCTAGTGATTACCCATATCATGGATATAATTATCGTATGGAGTTCTATGACATCTAAAGATATTGTAGAACTCCATATAATAATTATATCCATGATATGGGTAATCGTGAGGGTTTTGATTTCGCCGATTGAACCAGACTTGCCCCCCTGCTTGGGAAACGCACATGTGCAAGCAGGCGCGTGTGATTGGTTGAGGCTAGGTGCCACAATCGCTCTGGCGGTCAACTGGGTAACTAATTTGATTGGCGCCAATATTCAAATATGTAGTTAACAGTATTTATCGTTTAAAACATTCTCATTTTTGATTGATACTCGGCAGAAAAAAATTTCCACATAGTTGGAATATAAAATGTTGATTTGTTCTTACAGTCACAAGTAAAAAGGGCCAGCCGCAGCAGTCGGTCACCTCGGTCCATCAGAGAACAGCGCCGATGGCCCAACAGGCCAGGCAGGGGGCCGGCGCAGGTCGCCAGCAGGGACACTATCAACAGCAGCAACAGGGTCACAGTAACTCGCAACAACATCAACAGGGTCACAGTACTTCGCAACAGCACCAACAGAGTCACTACCAACAGCAGCAGCAGCATTATCCCCACGTCAATGGGACCTATCCAGACAGGATACATCTTAACTCAGACATCACTATTCAACTGGCAACTGGAAAGGTATGACAATATTTTGATCAAATTTTATTCACTTAAAATATTCTCAAACTATACGTATATCGTCGCACAAGACCTAACACTGCTTAAGTCAATATCGGTGACGTTACAGTAGAGCAAAAGCTATCTATAATTATAATATTACATTTGAAAAAAATGGCCCGGTATTACAGTCGGCCCTCAACTCATTGAGTTTGTTAAACTCAAGATTAATGTTAAGGGGCGATTGAATCCATTTCTGTATTACAGTGCAATATGACATGTCAGTTACTAAATCTTCAATTATAGACATATTTTACTTTTTTTGTGCTTATTATCTGTCAAATTTTAAATAACCTCAAATAATATCAACTACAAAACGGGACGCTACGACTTGAAATACTATTGTTTTATTATCCAACATGGTAAATTCAATTTTTTTTCACCAAAATAATGCTTTTAATGCCCATGTTCATTTCAATATGGCTGTCAGTTTGTTTTGTTGTGTGGCGCCACCGTCGATACAACTAACGCCTCTAGTGATAGAACACTGAAACTACACTCGTTGCCTAACGCCTCTAGAGATAGAAACTGAAACTACACGCATTGCCTAGCAAATGACAGTTGACTCACCATTAAGTACTTAATCCGCCAGAAACGTTGAGTTTAAATATTTGTCGTTTTAGTGACATATTTGAGGGAAGATTAGGCCTAAATGGACACTGTAATACGCTATATTTTTGTAAAATTTGAGTTTAGCTCTTAAACTGAGACTGTAATACCGGCCCTATGAAAACACAAACTGCATGTGGTGACATGTTTTTTTTTTGCTATTATCAATAAAAAAATTTAAATGCAATATAATAATAATTTTATCAATATCTTTAGATGTCGTAGAACTCCATATAATAATTATATCCATGATATGGGTAATCACTAGGGTTTTGATTTCGCCGGTCGAACCAGACTCGCCTCCCTGATGTTTCTTTCTTTCAGAATATTGTTCATATAGTTGTTCCAATGTTGTCTTTGTCGGCCCTTAACTCTCGTTACTTCTCAACCAGCTCTATAAATATTCTACATTCATTGTTAGTCGTTCTTCATTCATTCTTTCCATCTGAAAAAACTACCAAAATGTGTTTACTTTCATTCTGTTGACAATGACAATTATACATATATTTACGAGCAGATATTATTGAGACATGGCTATCATCGCTGTAGTGATTTTGATATGATGAATCACCTAAAACTGAATAAGATACAAATGTCAGATACCTAACCAACTGAAGCCTTTGTAGCTCAGTTGGTTAGGTATCTGACTGCCGATCCAAAGTCCTGGGTTGGATTCCCGGTGGCGACACAGTTTTAAATTGTGTTTTCAGTCTGGATCTGTGAGATGATTAATATAACTACAGAATGTGGCAGTAACTTGTTATTGTGTTAAATTAATATTTGACATAGTACCTACCTGTTAGTTGCCCAAGAAGGTATATAAAATAAATAAGATACCCTTTTAGGAAACACTTCCTGAATAATAGGGTGGTGGATGCCTGGAACAGTGAGGAAGTAGTGTCTGACTCTAATTGACTTGCGTCAACTGTAAGTTGTCTTGTGTCAACTGTAAATTGTCTTGTGTCAACTGTAGGTTGTCTTGAGTCAACTGTATGTATGTTGTCTTATGTCAACTGACTGACTCAAGAATAGATTGGATGTATAATATACGTTGAACCACACAGTACAGTCTCATCAGCAATAGCTGCCCGTCTCGTCTGTTCACTAATATATCAATAGTCAGTGTCTGATTTGTGATTTGAGGAATATTCTGTTTTCAGGAGGGCCATCTACATCAGAATGGTCAGGCGGGTTCGCAGCAGACTCCCAACATCCTGGAGCAGCATCAGTTAGGAGGAAAAGTCACAGCCAACGGTGGACCTGTTTCCTGCAGTATTATGGAACAACTTAGGAACGGAGTACAGGTATAAACTAACCAATGTGCAAAATTATACTGACATCAAAATAATATTGAAAAAATTAAATGCACATGATGTTTGTTATTTTAACATGACGAACGTCATGTATAAGTGACAACCGTTCGCGTGCCTATAGGCCAAGCATCATATATACATGACACCGTGCTACGCTCAATTTCGGACCTTTATATCAGTAAATTCGTACTTGAAGTCGAAAATCATACAAATTTTACTTTCATATATTTGACTTCACGACATAGTGTAACATCGATGCCACCATGTAGTTTTTTATATGGTGATAACCACAATGACATAATTTCTTATTTATTGTTTGTTTACATAGAATTATAAGGTACAGAAGCCGCGTGCAGTATAAATTTATGACAAGTATAAATTCAAATGTATGACAAGTTTTATTTACATGTGTGTGTGAGGCGGTAGATTGGTAGGTCTACGTATACTGCATAGAAAAGAGATTTTATGTATACTACTGTGTTCTATGACTGTATTGACGGACGGGCGAGTGAAGCTCAGAACATTGTTCTTAGTTTTAGTTGTCATACTTTCATTGCGCTGACTAGGTATGTGTATCATATATAATCTAAGTATGTTTATATAATAAAGTGAATTTCATTATTTATCTTTGATATTTTAATGATACATCTAGTCGTTAGATTTTTTTAATCATTATTATATTCAATCAAAACAAGATTGTAAATACTTTGTACATGGCGTCAGTAAGTACTTTTTCCCACTTGTTTTAATTGGGTTAGTCAATAGGAGTAAAACAGCTTCATAACTAAGATTCTTTTTGTTTCTTCCTTAGTTCTAAAGGGTGTCACAAAATTAACGCACGATTTGAATTTGCCGCCCTTTGCTGAAAAAAAAAAACAATTTGACAGTGAAAGTTTAGGGTTAGTAAAAATGAAGATTTACATGATACAACAATATATCCGATTCTGTTACTTTTTAAGAAAGTTCCGGCTAAAATAGTTACTTTCCTATACCACTTCCAAGTTGATATTCTATAATGCTGAAATATGTAGAGCGTTCTTACTTCAAGTCACAAATTAGTTCAATTCGCTATTCTATAGCCAAATTTTAGTCTAATTAACTGTCAAAACGTCACAGCAGTTTGGGATATTTAAGTTAAGTTGAAATAATCAGTTGTGTATGGAAAAATAATAAAAATGGATAATTTACAGGTGTTACGTTATGTTGAAAATAAAAACCTAAGGATATTAGTACAGATCAATTGTAATGTTAGGTCAGGAGACATGTCATAAATAAACATTGCCGAACAGTGCACAGTAGGTATACATGCGTAGTTTGTGTCATAGACAATTTGAGTTCAAATTATTATCTATGGTGCACTAACTTTGTAGATTTTAGTTTTAGGAACAATGTCAGTTACAGAATACAATCAATATCTCAAAAATAATGAAAGTCTTGCGGTCGCAGTTCATTTTAAAAAGAAAATATAAGAATATTCCCTTTTTCTTTAATTGTTTATTTTATACATTCATGTTAGCAATCAAGTGCACAAAGGTGGGTTTATTGTCATAAGGCGATTTCTTCCAACAAGTCTTTTAAATTGGTATAATATTAGGTACTTCACGTAACAATGAGGAAAACAAGAAGGATACGGAAGGTGTTTCTTTAATTTGTTTAGTATAATATTTGGTTTGGCATTGACACTAGAATCTCTTTCTTGTTTGTAGGTCGCCGATCTGAAGTTGCCCCCCGGCATCACCCTCACATGGGTGGACCCAGCCAAGAAGCAGCCCGATCCGACACCAAAAACTGCCATCGTAAGTACACATCATGTGTATACACTTCCTAGCACCTTACGCAAGTGGCTATTTTATTGCTTTTTGACAGTTTATTTCAACTTGTTTCCAATTGAGTGAGAAATAATTTTAAATAAGTATCTCCTCTGCTAATTAAGGAATAATAGATTGTAATCACTTAATAATTTTTAAACCAGTAATTGTATCTAGATCATCAGCAAGACCTCCAAAATTTTTTCTTTAATATACTATACAGGTAACCCCCCCCCCCATTCATCGCAAGGGAAACCATCTCAACAAAACCGCGATAAGCGAAATTCGAAGTGGGGATTTAAATAATTCTAAAGTAATACTAAAAAGTACTTTATTTATCGAATTAATATTCATTACATAATAATACTGTTCACACTATCGTGGATTAGCGTGCTGGGTTACTAATCCAGATGTCGTAAGCTCGAATCGCGATGCAAAAAAGAACAAGATTTAAATGCGATTGTTGCTTCCTCAGAAGGAATGACAACTGACCCTCAATAGTAGTGCATCGCAGAACGGTGTTGCAAGGATCACATGAGCTACGTTCCTCATGTGTCAAAATGGAATTTGGGATAGTGCATATGAGGCTGTTACAGTTCCAAATATTTTGTCAATCAATTTTCATTATTTATTTTGTTTTTTTAGCCGGTGGTGAAGTTGAGCAACGTCCCACCCGAGTACCGTCCATCGCCTCCCGTGGTGGCCCCACCAGCACTCATCATGGTGGACACCAAGAACATTCAACCTAACAGAGGTAAAAAAAATGAAAAGAACACTACTCGAGACGAAGAAGTGTCTCGTCAATAAATAATTTTATACAACTGACGAAATGCTAATTGAAAGAGATTTCAATTAGCATCGAGTATTTTGTCATTGTTTATCTTTATATATATATAATTCTTCTGTACGTGTGTATGTCACTGAACTCCTCCTAAACGGCTGAACCGATTTTGATGAAACTTTTTATGTGTTTTTGTGTGAGTCCCTGAATGGTTTAGATTCACAAAATGGAATTTTATACATTAATGTATTAAAAGAATAATAAAAATATCAACAGTTATAATTTTTTTCGGAATATGCATTTTGAATACTGGCAACATTGTTTTCGATATGTCATAATATTATGCAATGTTGGTTATGCCATTAAAACTTGATGTTTTTCTCAACGTTCGAGCTGTCTGCGGTATTTTTTTCATATTTTTAGTATCTTATGAAATTATTATTTAGCAAGACATGCCGTGATAGCTTGTGGTATTTTTATGTTTGTTAAACCAGCTAATAACAGGCATGCCAGCGTTCGTGCAGGACAACGTCTGTCGGGTCCGCTAGTTAATAATAATTTGTTTAGTTATAATCAATGACGACTCCGAGGATAAACCAATACAAATACAATACAATACCTCCTAAATGTTATCTACCTGTCATGTCATGTATAGGTACTTGGTGTGAATCTGGCAGCCTTCCCAAGTTGTCCACACTAAGTTTTCTGTTTTTTAATGGTGATACTTCCATAGACCTCCATCTTTTAATTTTTTTGCATTTACATTATGGAATTATATTTTAATTGCTGGATAAAATCACTTTAATAGCAGCGGTTGATAATCACAATTTTGTCTTATTTGTGCAGATGCGAAGCAACACCAGCAGCAGGCGCCTCCGCCGACAACGGGTCCCACCAACCCCGGGGGCAAGGCCAAGTCCAAGAAGTCTAAGAAGAAGTCCAACAAGAAGGCGGCTCAGTGCCCGCCCAACTTGACTCAGCAGGCGGAGACCAGCACTCACTCGCATCATCCCAGACAAGAGGAACCAAAAGTACATATATTTATTTTTAAAACATCGGCAATACCATTACTTCATTAAATATCTAGAAAATTATTCAGCAAAAAGTTGATCTACTTTTTATATATATGGTATAATCCAACTATCAATTTGTTCAAGAGAATTTATTTTTCTTAACATATCAAGCCACGATACGCGAGATTTGTATGCAGGGTCTATATTTTTCACGGTTTTTCCAACTTTGAAGTCAAAAACCGTCACCTTAGAGGCTTCGAATCATATATGTTCTACATATGGATTTACTCAGGATTCGGAGTAGAACATTTAAAGTTAACTGAATGATTTTTATTATACATATATAGTGCGATGTATGTTCATGTGAAAAATGTAAGGGCTGCCTGTTTTTGCCTTTATTTTTAAAAATCTGCAAAATCATTAAAATATATTGAAACATAATTTCACTGTTTCATTCCGTTCTGTTTCAGATGGTTACTCTTCGAAATCCCATGTTCCATCCTGCTCTGCCAGCTGTCAGCGTATCAAGTGTGCAACCTGGTGGGAAACGTGTCGTGGGTGAGACCATCCGCATACCGGATCCCATCCCCATGCCTCCCAATGCTGCGTGTCAAGCCACTATTACGCCCACGTCCAACGGCATGTTCACCATTCGTAATCCCCTCATGTCCATGGTACACCAGCAGAGCATGATGGCTCTCGGACAACCCAAGGACGCTCCCAGTCCTGTCGTCTTAGTGGCCAATCCTAACACCAACCACGAAGATACCAGCGCAGAAATATCCGGCCGGATGGCTGACATGACAATAAAAAGAAAAAACGACGAAGTTAAAAATGAAACACATAACTCCCAAGTCTTAAACCTCAACTTTACTCCTAACAAGGACAACCGCGGAGGTTACTCACTGTTTAGAGCCGAGGGAGAAGAAAATGACACAAACTTATCACCGGTCGTTGACAGATCCCAACCCAAGGAAGCCCCTAGCCCCATCGGCTCCGGAAACAAAACTCACATTAGGAACGGCGGTGTCCCCTCTGTCTCTCAACAGAACTTGTCTGCGATGCGACAATTGGACTTTATCAACGGAAATAAACCACCAGTGGGCTGGCAACCCAGACCAGAACCCGTTGGCACTCCGAGACGGACAGATGAGTTGGGACAAGGCGACAACATGGACCCAGGGATGGGTCAAGGGTTCTATTCACCGTTTGGTCAGACGGATCCAGCCGATAAGCTGTTTGGATCATTACTATTCCAAAACTCAGCGAATCGGGAAGAACAGCCTCAACAGCAGTCTGTGTGGTCCCCAGTTTCAGGAAATGAAGAACTACCCAGAGTCGGGCAACAGTACTTTCCTAAAATAGATCAGCCGACAGGACTGCAAAACACGGTGGAAATAAGCCTCGTGCCCTCTGACCCGAAAAATTCACCGGCACCTCCCAATGCGCAGAATCAACAGTTCAGAACTCCATTTACTCCTAAGTGGACTGCCGGGTATCCCTATCAAGAGTACCCTCCAAATTCCTACCAACAGTTCAGCCACTTTCCCCAGCCATCCCATTTCCCACCGCAACTGAGATCCTCCCATTCTTCGTCGTCTTCCGGCCTCGTCACTGGGTCCAGTGGAACTAATTCAGTCTACGACTCAGTTTCCAATTCCAGTTCCAATTCCCCAGCGGACGCGGCCACAACTGTCAGTCACGACCAAACGCATGACGGCGAAACAAGAATCGACGGTCGCAACTATGGTGACTTCTCACCTTACGTCGCCATGCTCCAGCAGCAGCAGCAGATGAACTGCTACAGTCCCAGCTCGGCAGCCGACTACGGCAACTTTGTGGGCGCATATGGTGTCAACTTTCAGGGCCGCATTGCTGACAACTTCAATCAGATGAGAATATCGGACTACGCCGGCGACTCGTTCCCGCAGTACGACCAGTTCAGTGGACAGAAGGAGGAGATGTTCCAAGAGGACCAGGTCAAGTTCGGGTCGTACGGACCCATCGGCGGGTCTGTGTCGGCGCAGGCGTATCCCGAAGACCAGGGTCAGGGACAGCCCAAGGGACTCGGTGCCATCGGCAGTCACCGTGTCACAAACGGAGTACAGAAGGGAGAAGAGTACTATGGAGGTGGGTACATGTATGAACAATTTTATATTCACTTTATTGTATTTCAATTTCTGTCTATCATCCTGATTTTTGGCCAAAGGAGAATGGAAATAAAATATTAAGAGCACTAGAGCATTATTTAATTCTCTATTTTTCTTTAAACTCACACTGTTTCCCACTTATAATTAAGTATAGTTATCTCCAAACATCTTGAAATTTTCAGACAATCACATCCGTAATCAAACCAAGCAAACAAAAACCCAAATTTAACTTCTGTGCACTCCAGATGTTTGTCGATAACTTTACCTAACATGTAAATAAATTTAATTTCAAATTTATTCATCAAACTAATAACTTCAATATGAACTATTGTGAAAATTCTCACGAATGGAATTCATATCTCATTTTAATTTTACAAAATAGTTTACAAATAGTAACAAACAATACACGGCCAATTTACTGTCCCTAGTCATCCATTCATGTGACAAGTTTATTGAGATTGAACATTCGAGTATTCCTCTTTATTTGACATGGTCCAATACGTTTTATTGCAGTGGACACTAGGAGCGTGTTCGCCCCCGACCAATCCATCACGAACCTCAATGAGCTGGAGTCCACTGAGCGGGAGATTGAATCCTTCAAGAGATTCGACTTCTACTTCCAACCGCCCAAGAACAAACCCAAGATAAACCTCAACCTGCGAGACATAGCTCTGCCCAAGGCCAGGGACAAGTAGGAACATTGTCATCGATCCATGTGACGAGTTTGTCAAATAACGAACAGTGACAGATTAGTCAAATATTCATCATTTGACATAGACAATATTAATTTAGTGCATCTATCATTAGTCTTGTCAGTCATTATTTATGTTTGTATAATATATATACAAAATGAAGAGTATTAATGACAAGTTCATCATTATATTATAACCTTGATATTATAAGTATTTCAATGGGTTCGTTCTTTTTTTTTTATTAATATGACAGTCTTGTGAAAAAATCGCGACACAGTGAAACTATTTCAGCATCATAAATATTCTGATGGAATTGTCAAATGGTTGTGTTTTATTAATTTGTGACAGCTTTTAAGTAAAATATGACAGTATTTTTAACAATTTAGCTTTATCAGTATCATAATGTTTTTATGACATTTTTTTGTTGTGAATATCTTGATGCGATCTGTCAATAATTCTATTTTATCTATGTGACAGCTATTGTAGTGTAAAATACATCTCTGTATATAGATATTTTTTTTCTCAAATTAAATCCAAACTCTGTTGCGTGAATCTTGATGCGGCGGACACGTGATAATTTTATATTATTTTCACAAATCAATCGGACGACAACCCGTGTTTATTGTTTCAATTTTGTCAACAATCAATGTGTAAAAACAATAATTTCAATCGATTTTGCGATATAAATGTCAATTAAATTATATTACATAGAACACTGTGACAGCTTGTAATTTAAACTGAATTGTGATTGAATATGTAATTGTGTTAAATCGACATTGCTCAAATTTTGATTTATAACATTCCAATCGCAATCGGAAAATTTTCAATTGTCATATTATTTTGAAATAATGATACTCTTTTTTTATGATTGTATACTATTTTTTTTAATTTAATATTTTTAGTAGGTCGAGGGTGGTATTACAGGAACAGGATTCCTCAACATTTCGAAAACCTTTATAGTAATACCTGCCTGACATCTTTGGGGGAATGTGCAATGTACCAATCACACACATACAATAATAGTTTTTCATATATAAATGTATTTGTCAATATGCACCATGTAACACTTGAATGAAAAAAAAACATTAAAAATGGAATGTCATCAATAATATTATTTGTCATTTTTTTTTACATTAATTTTTCCAATTGGGTGCCTACCCAAATGTTTTAAGGCTAGCGTCCATACAGGCGTAGCAGACGGATTTGTCTGTGGATTGCCGACACAACTGTCATTTGTATTTGCTGACAATTTTCATCCAAAATCTTTCACCCGTTTTCGCGTGATCACTGAATAAAAAACATCTAGCATCTAGCAAAGATTCGAATTTATATTATAGTAGTTTATTTAAATAATAGTTTAAACAAATTAAATGAGAAATTTCCTTAAAAAAGGCATCACCAAAGAAAATGCACATACAAAAATGACAGATTCGAGCGGATTATTATTTCTCCTAGCAACGGCTTCGGCATTCGGCCGATCAGTGGACGCACTTGTATGAATTCCTATACAAAGAATTCTAAAATACGTTTGATGCGCTCCGTCCGTTGCGCCTATATTGACGCTAGCCTTAAATGTCTCATTGCATTGTACATGCTTCTCTGTTTTGTAGTATTTTCGATCTGTAATCGGGGCATCGTGTGACTGCCTTTATGACGATTGGTTTTACATGAAGTTCCGTTATTATTGACAGTTGAGTGTGGAGGAACTAATGCTGTACAGCATTGTGTACCTACACCTCTCAATGAAGCACAGCCTTTCGCTGGATAACTTTCACAACCTCGTATAACAAAAAGTATCATTTTACAAGAGACACTAAAACATTCTTGACTTTCTTTACACAATTTATTTTTATTTTTCTGTTAATGTAGATTGAAAGTTGTTTTAAGGATGCATATAAGTAATTCATTGATTGTATTTGTTTTATTTCCTTAAGCCTTTAAAAACATTGTTTATTTATGTATATGAGAATGCAGCTTTTTGAGATACGAGGTTGTGAAAGTTATCAAGCGATTTGTTCCTCCACCTATACTTGTCAATATTGACAGAACTTTATGAATGTCGAAAATGTCAAAAAGGAAATCATTCGATGCTGCTACATATAGTCATTTGTATCACAAAAAAGATCAAAGTCACACTTTTAGAGAATTAATTTACATTTTCTGTGATATTACATATATTTCCTTCAAAATAATTTTGTATAATTATAATTTTGAATATATATTTTTTATTGTAAAGCAGCCTATTCACGATCGTTCCATATGGACCGGCTCCATTTGGAGCATTGTAAAATTTTCATCACACTCACAGGCGCGCCATCGAGCCATCAAAATTAGTATACGCAAGCAGTCAGCGCTTTCGCGGTAATAAGTTCTATTTTTTTTTTTTAATTTTCAATTAAGGGAATAATAAGGTATTTGACATTCACGAGCGCATTTTGAAGTGACAGCAAGCAATTTGGAAGGATGGCACGATTGTGAATGGGGACCTTAAGGGTGGGAAGCATCCAATTTTTTTTTGTTTTCATTGTATCAATATTTCTTTACTTGTAAAATCAATGTATTATGTGAATCAAATGCAGAGCTAGCTAAGCGAAAGAATGCGGGTGATGGGCGGATGAATCAAAACAATTTCAGTACATTGATGTACTCTAATTTGAATCAACCGATATAAAATATGTGCAGTAAAATACTGCCTCCTGCATTTTTTTTTTGTCGAGCTCTGCATAAGTGGAACTTAACATCTTTATAACATAACGTAAAAAATTGCATTGTTTCGTAGTGCCGACAACTAAGCTATAGCGTCCTTAAATAATATTGTACATCGGTGTTAAAAAATCTTTAAATGTATACTGTGACGGGACTAACCCTCATTTGCTATTTTTTATAGCTTATATCGAAAGATCAAAACAAACACTTTACTCGATTTGAACATGATTGCGATGAAGAATAACAAGGGAAAACGTTTTTTTAAATTGCGTATTATTACAATAATGTATCGAGGAAAAAATCACACAATGACGAGAGCGTTGATAAAAACTCTAACAAAAAATAATATAAGTCTTATTTGGAGTTTTAAAAAGATAGAAGGAGATCATACATGGCTAAGATATTGCTTCATGTGTACAAAATATACTAAAAACATTGATTGAAGTAGTAATATATCTGATTGATGTATACTCACCAAGTGGTATTTAGCAACGTATGTACACCATTATTATTGTTAGTAATATATCTTTCAGAATATTCCACCTACATAATATTTTTGATGTTGTGTTGTGTATATTTATACTGGGTATCCCCTAAAGAGTTACGTCAAAATTTGAGAATGGTAAACGTGAAATATGTTAAACATGTCATAAATTATAATAATAATAATAGATAATACGACAATGGCACATCTAGTCGTTTGACACAATGTTGTCTATGGATTATTCAGAGTCCATTAATTATATCAAATGGAAAAAGTTAAAATAAGAAAACTTTTGATTGTAACGATTGTGACAGAGTTTTTATATAATGTTGAACTCCATAATTATATAGAAAAAAAAACCAATGAGATTAATAGATCTACGAATTTTATTCCTATTATTCAGACGACTGTTTCGCCTTATAAGAGCTATTCTGATGTATAAAAATGAAAATACAGTACTCACTAATGAAGGCACAAGATTACCGGAATTTATGTTGAATGAGTAAAATCTTGTTAATATTAGTAGCTACATAATTTTGCTACTTCCACCACCATCCTTTTAGGATTAGGTTATATGATATCAAATTGAGCAAGAATTTAAGAAATTTCTTTTGTTATACACGAAACAACAGATGTGTGATGTATTTATATCTATGCACAATGACATCTTTAATCAAGTCGTTTATGCTCTTCCATATATTGAATAGTACGTAAAGTGTCTTTATATTTTAATTTTTACTAGCTCAAAAGGCCCCTTCAAAGGGAAATCAGTGTAATTAAATTGGTAGAACTATTAATATCTTTTGAATTTTCACCTACGATATAGATAGAATAGAGATATCGAGATGACTGCCTATTAATTTATATTGTTTTCGCAAGAATCGTTTGTTGCCGCGGCGACAGACAGTGTTCACGATCTTGCGACGGTGTAATATTTTATGACACTACACTATTGATTTTTTATAATTTGAATCGATCGTGCCGTTGAAATAAACGCACCTGCGGTGTTGTGCGACGATGCAATTTTATTTTTATACACGAACAAAGTATCTAAAGACAAGTGAATTATATCGTCGTTGTTGCATCTTAATTTCCGTCAATCCGACAAACGAACCTGCGTTTTTTTCTATTTAAATATTAATGGATATGCATAAGGGAGGAATTGATTTTATATTTTATTTTAATGGTTTATACGTATAGTCATATCCAAGTATATTTTTGTTTTTTGATCATGTAATCATTATTGAGAATGATTACATGATCAGCAATAATAAATTACTACACCAGACGGTAAAAATTAAAGCACGTAATTTACTGTCACCTGGTGGGTAATCTATTGTTGATTCGTCTATGGGAATCATAGCCCATAGACAAATAAGACAATTTTTTATTAATATATATTTGAATGTTGCCACTAGTAACATAATTTTTATCACACTGCATCGATTCTAATAATTATTACAAGATTAAATTTCTTGCCTGTTATTTATTAAATATTTTTACGTATTTATAACGAAGTTAAGTTTTATAATTATTCATTTATACTTTGGCCGGTTTGTTTCTCGTTTTGATGGAAAAATTTCGAATGGATATATGAATCCGTTCGTCGATAATCGTTCATTTCAGACTGTGCTTTACAAACGGTTTGATAAAAAAACAAACAGTATTTGTTTTTACTGTTTACGTTGAGTCCTGCGTCGATTGAACATCTTACGATATTGTAAATACGTCAAATATGACTGACGTTGTTAACTTACGAAGACAGCTGCCGCCTCGGCAGTTGTAAGCTAAATATATAAATATGATTATACACAGTGGGTAAGATTAAAAAAAGACTATTATCCATACTATAGAATGTTGCGTACGTGTATGCAATTTTGGTATACAGCATTTTTAGAAGATTGCATTGAAAATAAATGAAAATTACTGAAATGCATGTCTTTTATTTATTCCTATACTTTGTGTGGTTTTTGAGTAAAATAATTGCAAAATATTTTGTTGGGTATGCAAAAAATGGAATTTTTTATCCATTCCACACTTTCTCTCTCCGGATACAATTTTTATTAAGGGAAGGTTCCAAAAAGTAAGAAGTACTACCCCAATATACCTTCACAGGCAATGCCCCTGAGTCAAATCGAAAACGCTTAGCGATATCGCCAAACGCTATTTTTTTTGTATGGGATTTGACGTTGGTTGTTTGTTATTGTAGAAAAAAATTCTACAACAAACATCAAATTCCATACAAAAAAATTAGCATTTGGCGATATCGTTAAGCGTTTTCAACTTGACTCAGGCCCAATAGGTCGTTTCATTTAATAATTTCTTTTTACTCCTCACTAACCCAAGGGGATATAGTGGGGAGTTATGATTTCGCAATTTTTAAAGCTATTTTTCAGTTGCAGATTATCAACAAGTATCATGCTAATTTTGCAAATTTGTATACCTGATACTCACTTAGACCCCATTAGATTTTGAAGGATGTCTGATCAATGCTTCTCTATTTTTTCAACTATCAAATATTTCGAAGTGACCCCAAGCTCAGGAAACTTAAAATTTAAATTTTTTATTTTCAAATTGGTAAAAAGGCCGGTGGTTGTGAAGCGGAAGTGAAAAGACGCATCGCCATGGCAAAGGGAGCACTGGGAAAGCTCACAAGAGTATGGAAGGACAGGACCATCACGAAAAACACCAAGGCTAGACTCATCAGGGCTCTGATATTCCCGATGTTCCTGTATGGTGTGGAAACATGGACACTTAGGGAGTCAGAGCGAAAGAGGATCGATTCTTTCGAAATGTGGTGCTGGAGGTGTATGTTGCGCATCCCATGGACAGCCAGAAGAACCAATGTGTCAATTCTAGACGAGCTAAAGATCGAGCGGCATGGAGGCGAGCCATGCGTGTGGCGACAGACTATAGCCGCTATCCTCAGTCATGAGGAAAAGGACGAAATGAAATGAATGAAAAAGGCACATCACTTTCATAAAATGGCATTGAAGAATTATTAAGTTTTCATAATAAAATATTTAAATAAAAATAATTTAACAAACTCATTTCATGAAAATGCTGAAAATTTGAATACTTAATAGAATGACTTTTTGGTGAGAATTTTAGCGTTGACCACAACCCGCTTGTTTTTCTTTGCATTGGTAAGTTTTTTTAGTGTTGTCAGATGTAAGAAACTAAACTTTGCCAGATGCGGCAACATATACATAACGCCAAGTTGGATAAATCAATTCTGTAGTATTTGTCACAAAATAAGAATAGTAAAAATTGTTTTTTGACGTACCTCCAAAACTAATAAAATATGTTTTAAATTTATGAGTCTAGCAAAGTCTCCGTAAATTTATAGAGCAGTGAAATATTTCAAATGACTCTGTAGAATTTCAAATGATATTTTCAAAATTAAATTTGCCAAATTGTCAACTTTGTGAGCTTACGAACACAATGATTTACTACGCGGAATGTACTGTAGTTTTTGTAGAAGGCTTAACTAATTGTCCAGGAGGTTTGCTCAGCGGAGTTGGAGATGTTTGCTTTTAACTCGCTATAATTCCTGTTTAACAAAATAGGGAGGCTGCGATGGACACTCAAAGGATTCTTTACACAAAGTAGACCCAAATTAAGATGGCTGGATGTAGTGAAGCAGGATGTTAACACTACGGCATTAGGCACTGGAGGAGTGCATGTCAGGGTAGCGGAAGATGGTGATGAATGCTAGAAGAGGCCATTGATGAATGAATGAATCATTTGTGTTTCTTTGGACTTGAAGCAGAGTTGGAAGACATTCTATTTGGCAACAAAATCTCGATGTTCACAATATTAAAACAAATTAGTAAGGTTAAAGCAAGGTAGTGTTCACAATATAAAAACAAATTAGTAGGGATAAAGCAAGGTAGTGTTCACAATATAAAAACAAATTGGTAAGGTAGTGTTCACAATACAAAAACAAATTCGTGAGGTTGAAGCAATGCAATGTTCACAATAAAAATGGTAAGGTTGAATTAAGGTAGTTTTCACAAGAAAACAAATTGGTAGGGGTGAAGAAAGGTAGTGTTCACATTACACAAAAAAAAATGGTAAGTTTGAAGAAAGTAGTTTTCACAAAACAAATCAATTAAGGTTAACAGATAGTGAATAATAATGCCAAAACTTCAATTTCTTCCAACTAACCAGTGTTTCCAGTCCAGAGATGCTAAATAAGTCAATTTCTCCCCTATTGTGTATCAATCCAGGACGCCAGCCAGAAATCAAAGGATTTACCCGCGGCGGTCCTGTAGGATATGGTTCGAGGAGAGGAACAAATAATGACACTATGTTTGCTATTGTAGGTACATATTTGAATAATCCGAGCGCTGTGGTAAAGGTGTTTGGCTTCTGTACTGGCGTCCTGGGTTTGATTTTGAGAAAGATTTTTTTATCACGCAAAGCTTGATTCTCTGGACCGGAAACACTGGTTAGTTGGAAGAAATTTCCATTTTGCAATAAACTTGCCACTTGTACAGGGTGTAACGAAGTGTTAAAATAAATATTTATTTTCATTTAAATTCGCTTTTTTTTCGATATGATATTGGATACCAGACTCTATAGCAGTTGCATAATTGCAGGCGCATTCTAGGAATATAATTATTGCGCAAGACATTCGTTACCTCCGAAGCGTAAGTAGTATTGATTTATTACTTTATCTAAAAAAATATTCATTTAAATTTTTGATTTTCGCTCTTGACTGAAACAATATTGGTAGTTACTAGAGATTTGTAAGTTTTGAATGTTTTTTTTTCATAAACGCATGCGCGGTTTTGCGATTAACAAACGAACAACCTGCTATATTTTGAGAAAAATATTTATTAGATTTATTTTTAAATTTGGTTTTATTGAGATTATATTATTTTGACTAACCCGATGAAAATATGATAAATATTTGAACATTTTAAACCTTTGTCCTTGTTAACCACTTTTGTTTTTTATATGTCCTGATTATTTTAAAAAGTCACTAAACACGGTATTGAATAAATACTATTTATAAAAAGTTGTTTAATTTAACTTTATGTGTAAAAAAGTCGATATAATCTTACATATTTTTGACCTATGAATGTGTATTAATTATAAATAATATTAAAACGTTCTTATTAAAAAATAATATGACTTATTTATTGAAAGCTTATAATAAGTTTTAAATAATATTTAATTATTAAGTAAGCGTTTAAAAGCGAATAAACTATAAAAAAATCTTTTTGCATTCATAATCATGTTTCAGAAGAATGATTTTTTCTTTGTACTGTTTTCTAAATCTTCCTTGAAGGATTTTCGGGATATTTAGGTATAACGGTGCGCCACTAGCGCATCCATCGGGATTGGAAAACACCCTCTTCCGATGTTTGACAGGCGGTTGTTTAGGAGTCGCGTTTATTATATCCCGACAATTTTCCCTCTCCACATAGTTATAAACCTTTAACGCTATTTTTTATAACGTAAACAAACGACTCTTTTGTAAATACATCAAGTGCCGCGCGCCATTTTGCAGAAATAAAGTATCGACTGTTTTCGCCGTGCCGACTTGCTCGAGTGTGTCGTCCACTAGCCACTTCAACGGCAGGAATGTGTTTAAGCGAAATTCATTGAAAAATATTAATGAAAATAGTGCCGCGACAATCAGCTACATCCGAAATGCACGTAACAATATAATTTTGTGCTAAAATGGTGAGTTTCAATATAATCCAATTGATAATTTTCGCATTATAAAAATGATCCTTTTGACATGTGTATATACGCCTTGAGTATATGCTATTTGTATATCGCGGAAATAAACATTTTCCTTTCCATTTTCAAATATTTGTGTGTTTCTTATTACGATTAAAAGTGTTATTTTTTTACATCTTTTTTAGATTTGTATAAATTTACCTCGAATAATATGTCATGTTAAAGCTTAAATAATTCGGAATGAAGCTTTACAAGTGACTGTGATTGCAAGAGGTTTTAAAATGCTCTAATTACTATTCCATTCAACAGTCAATCTATTTATATATGTATTAATAGGATAGGTAGTTACTTCCTACTAACAATAATATACTTACAGTGTAATGAATCAATCTTTTTATGTCATGTTTTAATACATACCTGTAATAAAACATATTAATTTTACAATAATGCTGTAGAAATAAGATAGATTAGAATGATATACAACATCATGATGTATCAATATGTATATTTTATTCACATAAATTGGTATGTATCATAAACACAGTAGGTATACCTCACCAAATAGATATGGTTGGTTGGAAGATATTGCCATTTGGCTATAAGCCCGCCATTATGCACTTTTTATGTAATGTGTGCATAATTTTTGAAATAAATACATAATAAGGGAATGAGAGTTGGAGGTCACATGAGGAAACTCCAATTTCTTTTGATACTGGTAAGCATTAGTGCATATTATGAAGTTTTTTGTGTGCATGAATGTGAATGAAGCGAAAATTATGAGGACAAAAATGTGTGGACCTCAGTGTCTTCTACCTATCCTATTAAGAATGCAAAATGATAATATAGATTGAATTAATCAAAGTTTCCACTATCTTTTTATGAAACTATTGCTTAACCTCTATGATAGTGAATTTTGGTATGATGTACATACCTGTACGGAGTGAGTTTTATTTTAAATATAAAAATTTAAAATAAAAAGTATTACGTTTGACGACTCCTGACACAATAATCGGGTAAAAAAAATTTAATTTACCATTTTTCAAAGTTTTTATTGATTCCATGTCTGACGTTTACTTATGAATAAAGTCTGTATGACCATAGCCGTACCAGTACGGCCATACTTCGATTTGCAATGACATTTCCCGCCGTACGGGTACGGCCATACTAACTTAGAGGTTAAGTTGTTCTGACACTAGGCATTGAACCATCATGTAGAGTAATGTTTGCAGTAATTTTAATTTTTTAATTAATTTTTTAATTTAATTTTTTTGTATTTTTTTTTTTTTATTTTTTTTTAATTTTAATTTTTTATTTTAATTTTTTAATTTAAATTTTTTTGAATTGAACCATCATGTAGAGTAATGTTTGCAGTAATTTTAATTTTTTTTCATTTTAATTTTAATTTTAATTTTAAAATGAAACAAATTACACCATTGGTTGGATAAATAAACAAAGTTTTAAGTAGAATCCCTGGAAGCATTTCTTGTCTAAGCTATTATGATTTGGGTCTTTCCTACTCTGATGAAGAAGTGCACTAAATAACTATGGGCAGGGTTCGCAATCTGCTCAAGAAAATATTAATTTGTATCTTAAAAAGACCCGGGTGGAATCACAGAATTGGGAAGATTGTTCCATAGGTGGGATGATGTGAAATATCTTCTCTCTCTGTCGCTTGAATCTTTTCCTCGATACCATCCTGCCCTCCTAGACAATGTGTCATTTAGCTCAAGAAAAGAAACAAGAAAAGATAACTCAATGTATGGAAGTGACAGTTGTCACGTGACTGGCAACTGTCACTTCCATACATTGAGTTATCTTTTCTTGAGCTAAATGATACATTTGTCTAGGGGGGCTGTTCAGTACATACCTTGGGGTAGTGAAGAGTAAAAATATTATGCAAAAAAATATATATCACATAATGTGGCAGACTTATTGCCTGTAGACAATTTCTGCCAGTCAACCGCACTAGTATAGACATTTGTAGCAAGTATAATTAATATAATACAGTAAAAGGATAATGAACTGAAAAAAAAAGAAGGATAAAAAAATTATTGTTATGGATAAGATGTGTGACTTCAGAAGCTTATTGAAAAATGTTAAAACATGTCAAGCCAAACTGTCAAATTAGCCTCAATTGAGATAATATATGAAGTTTGTCAAAAATAAATTATTCTTTATTTATTCCAGGTGTTGGAGAAGTGCGAGGGAGATGTGATAGAAAGGAGACACCCGTGGTGAGGTGAAGTGAGGTAATGGGAGGTCTGCTAGGACTGGAGGAGCAAGTAGAATGCACGCCGCTGCTCTGGTGCTGCTCGCTCACTTTGTCGCCATCACAGCACTGCCACCTATCATCAAAATCGGTAACTATATATTTTTATTCATTTGATTAAATTCATATTTTATTTATTTATTTAACTTTTTGTACATAATATAAACAATTATAATACACACTGATGAGCTTATTGCCACTAGGCAATTTCTTCCAACCAACCAGATTACAGAGTTGACAGAATTATACATGTACATCAATAAAAAAAAATGAAAGCTACAAAAGAACAAATAAAATATACATAACACCAAGATAAATAAAAAGAAAAACATCATAGCAACAAATAAGGGATTGGGAAGGAATAAGAAGAGGAAATCGAGATCGAGGTGTTTAGGGATAAATATTACGTAGCAAAGGGAAGGAAGGAAAAGGAGAGGTATCAGGTATTATCGGAGAGATATCCCTGCTTTAGTCTTCTCTTGAAAATGGAAAAAGGAAATGTGATCGAATTTTTTAAGTCCAAAGATAAAGCGGATACAAACATTCTGGAGGCGCTCGAGTTTGTTGATATTTTTTTTATTATTTTTTTTTTAAATGAATATGTCCTTGTTAAACAAGTACATATACATCTTCATACGTTCCCTAAAATAAGCAAATAAATACTTGTGCTATAGGTGAACAAAATCGGTCGAGGCAGGATTCGAACTCGCGACCACTGGATTACTAACCCAGCGCGCTAGCCGCTCTGCCATCGACCCATCTAAATCTCATATGATCCTCGTTCGCATCCAAATAACAAACGTCAGCATAGTCAAGTAAAGGAAGGAGAAGGAATTGTGCTAGGGTTTGCAATGCAAAGGAAGAACATTTTTGAGTCTTCCTTTGCATTGCAAACCCTATTGAGAGAGTGGATGCTAAAAAAAAGGGTTTCACTTTTTTTTTATTGAGATGGGTGGTGGCAGAGCGGTTAGCGTGCTGGGCTAGCAACCCAGAGGTCGCGAGTTCGAATCCTGCCACGACCGATTTCCATTCACCTATAGTACAAGCATTTATGCTTAGTTTAGGGAATGTATAAGGATGTATATGTACTTGTTATACAAGGACATATTCATTCTTTTATTAACAAAAAAAAAAAAACTTACGTGAGATACTTGTTCATGCCACAAGAGATCCTCGTCGATTAGAACTCCAAGATATTTCAGAACATTTTTGAGTCTTCCTTTGCATTGCAAACCCTGTTGAGAGAGTGGATGCTAAAAAAAAGGGTTTCACTTTTTTTTTATTGAGATGGGTGGTGGCAGAGCGGTTAGCGTGCTGGGCTAGCAACCCAGAGGTCGCGAGTTCGAATCCTGCCACGACCGATTTCCATTCACCTATAGTACAAGCATTTATGCTTAGTTTAGGGAATGTATAAGGATGTATATGTACTTGTTATACAAGGACATATTCATTCTTTTATTAACAAAAAAAAAAAAACTTACGTGAGATACTTGTTCATGCCACAAGAGATCCTCGTCGATTAGAACTCCAAGATATTTCAGGACTTTGGTAAAAGGTATACATTGATTATTGATAAGAAAAGGTGGGATTTGTGTATTATTAAGCAACGACAGCAGACGGGGACTGCCAATAATAATAGCTTGGGACTTAGTTGGGTTAATTAGAAGACCGTTCTCTGAGGACCAAGATGAGATGAAACTGAGATCATCGTTCATAGAACGGGCAGCACTGTGAATGTGGTGGATGTTAAAGTGAATATATAACTGAAGATCGTCAGCAAAAAGGTGATAGTAACATTTCAAGTTTTTTGAAATTGAATCTATGAAAATGGAAAATAACAAAGGAGAAAGAACACCACCTTGAGGTACTCCAGATAACAAGGTGGTGATATCAGAAGTAGAATCAGCGATCTTAATGCACTGTTTACGATTGTTGAGGTAACAAATGAACCACTCCAGTACTGGCTGGGCTATATTGAGTTTGGATAGTTTGGCAATGAGATTGTCGAAATCGACAGAATTAAACGTGCTACTGAAATCGAGTAGTGTGAGGATAGTTAGTTGCTTGTCATTCATAGCGCATCTAATGTCATAAGTTATCTTAACTATAACAGTTGAAGTACTGTGTCCAATTTTGAAGCCAGATTGAAGAGGATCAAGAAGAGAATTTGTACGAAGCCATGTATTAAATTGATTAAAAACAACCCTTTCTGTAACTTTAGAGAGGATTGGAAGAATGGAGATAGGACGATAATCTTTTGGCTGGCTGGGTGATGAAACTTTTGGAAGGGGTATAACGTGTGCCATTTTCCATGATGCAGGGAGAATTCCGACATATTCAATGGAGACAATGTATGTTTTCTTTTACAATATCGATAAATACAAAAAAAGACAACATATGATCCCACTAATCATATGAGGTTATCAGTGGTATTCAAATAAAAGAAAAATATTACATTTCAAGTGAAAAAAATAAAAAGGTGGTCCATAAACAATGGTGGTCCACTTATACTTATAAATGTAAAGTTGTATGTGTATGTTTCTTTTTATGTAGCATGCTCACGCTACGGTTGACTCTTTATTAGGCATTTATTTCAACCCATGTTTCACTCGGCCAACCGATGACCAACTTTGAAATGAGTTTTTGAGACATTTTCCGAGGAAAACACACATTTAGACCTATTGGCACTTTGTGATACCACAATGGGGCTGTCCTTCCTCTTCCCTAATCCACCCTGAATCAGCCCGAGTGGCGAATGAATGTTAGAGTGTCTTTGATGTCAGCAGACACTATGTCCATGATATTCATAGAATAAACTTCCCAAGGAGTTTCTCTTATTTTTAAAGAGAGCAGAACAGTGACAGATGAAGTGAACGGCATTCTCTTCTTCCTCTTCATCTTGGCATGCTCTGGAGTAATGATTATATGCACATTTTAATTTTTATTTATTTATTTATTTATTACAAAAAACATATTTTACATAAAAAAAATTACATAACAAAAAAAGAAATTAAAACACTTTATAATATGACTTACTTCAAAAAGAGATATACTCGTGTTTTGAAGGGAGTTGCAACTGTTTACATAATATAGAACAAAAAACAAATTAACAAAATAATTATAGGTAACAAAAAACATACCTACTTATAAATAGGCATATAATATATGTAATAAACAAACAACATTTAAATAACAATTATGAATTATCAAATAAGCGTATAATATCTACATATATAACAACAATGAATAGATAAACCCAGTTTTTATACACGAACCCTCGTTATATCTACATAAATATTTTTTAGATCGATAATATCTATATGTCTCTGCTCAGACAACAGTTTGTTAAACCCATAGAATTATATGGTATAATAACATATAATCTAAGGTTAAACCACTTAACGCCAAGATACTTATGGTGGTTAATGTAGTTATTTTGACCAAAACTTTTGAATAGACGGATTGGATCTGTAATAACTTTTTCTTCATAATATTTTAAATTTTATCGATATGAAGTAGAGCCTCGATAATATGAACGACTCCCCAACCCCTAAGCAACCACTTTTTTTCAGTAATATTTTGTAAGTTTGTATGTACGTTTTTATTTGAAATAATAGATTTCCACAAAGTTGAATAATAGATTTCCGCACGGGGTGTAAATTTTGGGTGTTTGTATTCTATTGGTTCTACTGCTATACTTTATGGATGCAACTAAACAAATGAATGAAATCCAGGTGCCATTTTCTCTGAGGACATGAAGGGCTGCAGTGCAGAGTTGGCCTTCAAATATGCTGTCTACAGGATCAACAAGGAGCGCACTCTGTTGCCCCACAGCACTCTTGTCTATGACATTCAGTATGTGCCGCGACAGGACTCCTTCAGAACTACAAAAAAAGGTATTTAGTATAATATCCTTATTAGTTAGGGTTATAGTGGAGATGATAGATAACTCTGTCTTTTTCAATATACTGAAGGGAGATGGTTATTTAGTTATTATATTATTGTGATTATTTAGTTTTAAAGAATATTTATAAGAATGATTATTTGCATGTTCAAAAGGTATTGTTAAAAACTCATCTCTATATATTAGATATATTAGATATACTGCAGACAATAAATATTGGGTCAACTGATAATTTATATAATGAAAGATAGTAATCACTCTGACAAGTATTTATTTCAATTTATTAAGGTTACATTTTAGTTGTTTAATAATTTAATTTAAATAATACAGAATAAGAATGTCGAGGAGAGTCCGCGATACGTCAGGTCACGGCGTCTGGAGAAATTCCGAATGAATTGTAAAAGTGGAGATAACTATTTATAACCTCCGCTTGTGTTGGTAGCAATGACATGTCAGTAGAGATGTGGGGACATCGCCCAAGGTACCTTTCTTATATAGTCCCAGTCACTCATGCTGTCTCGCTTGCACTCACACTTTCACATATCTCACATTTATTATCCCAAGGGGACGCTCTTTACTAAATGTCAATGTGAAATACTATTTATTTATGTATTCTTTACAGTTGTTATATTTTTTTTTATACCAAACTATCAACAGTAACGAATGGCATTGCCACTACAATATGTGCATTTTAATTTTTGCCCTACCATATTTTTATGTTGCCCATCCAAATTTTTAATTTTGCCCAACCATATTTTTATGTTGCCCATCCATATTTCTATTTTTGCCCAACCGTATTTTTATGTTCCCCATCCATACTTTTATTTTTGCCCAAATGTATTTTTAGGTTGCCCAGCCATATTTTTATTTTTGCCCATCCATATATTTATTTTTGCCCAACCATATTTTTATGTTGCCATTCCATATTTTTATGTTGTCCATCCGTTAAAAAAAATTAAATTATTCGTTCGTACCATCATGACATCACACAATGCGATGTAACCAGTGACTTGTGTGCGGGTGTGCATTACCTTATAAAACGAAATACGACACATACGTGTATCTCCACATACAAGTTTCGTCTCACCTAAAGATCCACTACATTCAGAATGGGTAGTGGTGTTGATAATAATAATAAACACTTCCTTGCACCTGTGCAAGTTGCGAGTTTATTGCCATATGGAAACTTCTTTTGACTTACCAGTGTTTTCAGCCCAGGGAAGAAATACTTGCGTGAGAAATGAATCTAAATAAATTTCCCCTCTGCTGGGGATCGAACCCAGAATGCCCGCACAGAAGCCAATTGGCTTTCCAACTGTGCCATGATAGTTGGCGTTTTTGTTGCCCGTTGTATTTTCGATTACCCGGCTCTTATGAGTCACTAGAAAATGATGATAATAGAAAAGTGTGGAAGAGTAGAAGCATTATTCTAAGCTGGTGTCTAAATTCTAAGAATATTGATTATTTTTTATATATTCTAGCCTGTGGTCAAGTGGAAGGCGGGGCCCTGGCCGTATTCGGTCCCCCGCAGGCCGAGCTGAGCAGCTCCGTGCAGGGGGTGTGCGAGGCACTGGACGTGCCCCACCTGGAGGCCGCCCCCGAGCACCTGCAGCCGAGGGAGTTCTCAGTCAACCTGCACCCCGCCAGACCCCTCATGGGACAGGCTTTCTCCCAGCTAATCACGTACCTCAACTGGACGAGGGCGGCCATTGTCTACGAGGACGCCGGAACCAGTACGTAACATAAAATGACATTATGAAAGCCAGAGCGGAGTTCAATAAGTGTTATTTATAAACGTGGTTCAAATATTTAACTTCGGTTGAACATTAATTTGATCACTTTTCTTTTTTATAGGATCAAGAGTTGAACCGTGATTCAATTCAAATGTCAAATTGAACCAGTGACAGGGTAGTTTTACACTGGTTTAACTTGACATTTCACAATTTTGAATTACCTATGATCATAAGATATGAGAAAAACATATAAAAAGCGATTTAATCCATTATAATTTTCAATATAGGTTGAATTCGAACAAAAATATCAAATGTCAAAAAGTGCAATAGTTAAAGTTTGACAAAACTATCATGTGGCGCACATACTCTTCTGTGGTCATGACTACCAACTTGACAAAACATGATTCGGTGGTATCTTATGAAATAGAGCTCAAAATTGAGTTCAACTGAACTGTGCTTCAAATATTTTTATAAATAAGGTTTCAGTTAAATGTGGAATAAGACTTTTAACCGTGGTTCAACCATGATTCAAATATTTTTATAAATAAGGTTTCAGTAGAATGTGGAATAAGACTTTGAACCGTGGTTCAACCATGATTCAAATATTTTTATAAATGAGGTTTCAGTTGAATGTGGAATAAGACTTTGAACCGTGGTTCAACCATGATTAAAATATTTTTTAAATAAGGTTTCAGTTGATTGTGGAATAAGACTTTGAACCGTGGTTCAACCATGATTCAAATATTTTTTTAAATAAGGTTTCAGTAGAATGTGGAATAAGACTTTGAACCGTGGTTCAACCATGATTCAAATATTTTTTATAAATGAGGTTTCAGTTGAATGTGAAATAAGACTTTGAACCGTGGTTCAACCATGATTCAAATATTTTTATAAATAAGGTTTCAGTTGAATGTGGAATAAGACTTTGAACCGTGGTTCAACCATGATTCAAATATTTTTATAAATAAGGTTTCAGTTGAATGTGGAATAAGACTTTGAACCGTGGTTCAACCATGATTCAAATATTTTTATAAATGAGGTTTCAGTTGAATGTGGAATAAGACTTTGAACCGTGGTTCAACCATGATTCAAATATTTTTATAAATGAGGTTTCAGTTGAATGTGGAATAAGACTTTAAACCGTGGTTCAACCATGATTCAAATATTTTTATAAATAAGGTTTCAGTTGAATGTGGAATAAGACTTTGAAACGTGGTTTAACCATGATTCAAATATTTTTTATAAATAAGGTTTCAGTTGAATGTGGAATAAGACTTTGAACCGTGGTTCAACCATGATTCAAATATTTTTTTATAAATACTGCTGTAAGAGTTTAATGATATATGTATAAATGAAAGTTGTAATGGTGTAATATTTACAGATGTGGTCAGATTCCAAGGTCTGGGTAGCTCCGGTATTGAGTTGTACGTGCGTCGGTGCGACGGCCCCTCCTCGTACCGAGCCGTCCTTTCGGAGATCAGGGCCAAGAAGATCACCAACGTCATCGTCGACACAGACACCAAATACATACAAAAGTTCTTCAGAGCGGTGAGTTTTTGTTTCTCATACATAATAATAATAGTTTACTAGATGAAACTAAACAAAAATAGGTACATGTAATACATGACATTAAAAATAAGATAGAAAAATATATTTTTTAATTGCATATACGCAAACATTGGATTTTTCCCTGTCAGGAGTCAAATGATATTTTTATTGACGATAACACATCTCAATAGAGATGAAGTTGGGATATTATAGAAGATTATTAAATTTATAAGGACTGTTGCTTTCATTGTTTACAAATAAACTATTTCTCAATAGATGGCGTTACAAAAAAAGGTTTCTTCGTTACCTCATAATAATAATAAGGCTACGACTATTTACACGACTCAACCATAGACGAAAACCAAAAATAACCACAGAAAACGCAGATAAATCAAGTTATAAAAATATTTACCTTTGTTTATACTTTGTTATAATTGTAGATCTCTATGAAAAAATGATTTATAAAATTAAGTAAATGTAATAAGATGCCAATATTATTTATTTTTTCTTCAAGTTGGTTTCCATGATGCATTTTTATGACCATTGAAAAAATGACGAATTAAAAAATATTTTTGTATTTTGATTTATCTGCGCTTTCTATGGTTATAAATGACCTAAAAACATAGACGACGTCAGAAAATTTGTCGTGTAAATAGACACTTTTTGTCGGGAAAACGCTTTTCCTGCCAATTCCGGTCGTAAAAATAGTGGCACCGTAATAATAATAATGAGATTTTATTTCAGTTTGTGAGCAGGGGGGTGCAATGCAACACAAACCATATCATATATACAACATTTAAAAATAAGGTATAAGTACATACAAATAAAAAGAATAACGGAGAGAAAAGTAAGCATAATAAAGAGCAAACAAAAAGATATACCTTCATATATGTATAACCGTAATAACAAAAATTATTCATTTAAATAAAAAGAACAACAGAAAAAATAAAAATAAATACCTAATGATAATAATAACACATCAATATACATTTTTTTTTAAACCCATCTAGAGACCTTCTCACGTCGACTCAATAGTAGTCTATTGTGATAATTTGCCTCCTAGATGTCATTCCATAGTCTTATCTCCTGGAAGAACTGTAAAATCCTTTGTTGATCGGTGTCTCTGATTTGCTTTTGATCAGCAATATGCAAACCTATTTTCTTTACTCTTGTTTGCATTAGTGGGCCACATTCTGTATCAATATACATAAAACCAAATATAAAATAATATAACCGGAAGCAAAATATAATATAGATGGCAATAGTATAATTTCGTATTATTCAGGTGAAATGTTTACTCATTATTCAAATATATAGAACTTTCAAAATTTACATTAATAAGGGAACTCAATAAAGGCATAATTGGTGAATGTTGCGCAAGCGCATAAAGTGATCACGCAAACCAGCCGATGACAGGTCGTAAGCCCTGTAGGTCCCTCGAGTTCCTGGTTCTTCTATAATATCCCAACTTCGTCTCTATTGAGATATGTTATTGTCAATAAAAAGATAGAAAAAGACCACAAATTTGGAAATTCTCCCCGAAAATAAGTTCCTACCTACAGAAAATTCACAAATAATCATTTGTCACTATGTAAGATTATTATGCATACAGTTACATAAACAATTCACACACACTGTTAGTGCCAAATTAACTTATTGCAATTTGGATTTAACGAAGTTGACTGTATGCAACGAAATGAAAAAGATATTCAATTTATACTAACATGTTTATTAACATATTTATATTACGTAGGTACGTGTTTATTGAAGTTTCATTAAGTGTATTTGTGAATACTGGTAAGGAATGAAACAATCTCATGTGTTAATTTTTATTAATTTCAGATTTTGCAGTTACAAATGAACAACCACAAATATCATTATCTCTTTGCTTCTTTTGTAAGTAATATTTTACTATTTAATTTGCTTATATCTATAATAATCATCAATTTCCCCACTTAAATTGTTCTAATTTTCCATTCATTTGAATAATTAGGTACCCATGAATTTTTCATAGTTAATTATGCTCATGGCAATACTTTCCCCTTTTTATCTATGTTAACTTTTTGTCTATGATAAACTATATATAGTGCGTTCACTATAATAACTCCTTTTGTGTTTTTGTGTTGATACGATTTTTTAGTATTGTCAGATGTAACTAAACTTTGCCAGTTGTGACAACATATAGTTGGAAAAATTAATTCTGTTGTAATCGTTACAGTGTGAGACTAATAAAAATTGTTTTTGACATACCCCTAGAAACAATAAAATGAGTTTTAAATTTATTTATAAAAACAAAGATTCCATAAATTTACAGTAGGCAACTCCGTAAAACTAAAATGGCAAAACAAAAACACGAGAGGAGTTATTATAGTGAATGCACAATATTTGTTTTTCCTTTTTCAAGTTTTGTATGACGTTTATAACAGAATAAATCTACACTATCTGTTTATTTACATAGGTATACTTTTGGAATTTTGTCTGTCAAGTCGATAAAGTGAGCAAATTATTTGCTTCAATTGAACTTCAAAGACTAACTTTTTACCGATTGATTGATTGTTTGTTATCGTAACAGGACATGGAGTTGTTTGACTTGGAGGACTTCTACTTTAACCGTGTGAACATGAGCGGGTGGCGGCTAGTTGATCTGGACAGCGACAGAGTGCGAGACACGCTACAGCAGATGGAGAAATTCCATCCCATCGGTACCAACATACTATCTGAAAAGGGAACCATAGAGGTACTTTTATTTTGTTTATTCATCGGAGAACACAGAATGAACACCACATACAAGTTTTTCACAACACCACTACACCTACAATGGGCTGCTGTGGTTCAATCAACTCAAATCAAATTTGAGACTGGCAACTGTCTTTAACAACTTCATTTTGTATAGCAATATAGCAATGAAGTATTTGACATTTAAAAAATCCTCAGAAATCTAATGGTGTCTAAGATTGGGTATACAAAATTTGAAAAATATCTAATGAGTGTTTTAGTCTATATTCGTTAAAGTAGAATAAATACGCCGTATATATCACACAGATAAGTACATTGCGATGAAATTTTCAGAATACAATCTCAGCATGATACTAGTTGATAATATGCAATAAAAAAAATACCTTTGAAAATTGTGAAATCACAACTCCCCGCTTTATTCTTTTGGGTTAGTGAGGAATAAAAATTCAATGTTTAACTTTCTTACACTTATAAATACACTTGACCACCAACGCGTTTCACTCAAAGAGCAACGACAGATTTGAGGAGCACAAATGGGTGAGTTTCAGTCAACAAAATTCACGTATTACAATTATTTTTTATCGTAATCAGTTGTTCCCAAAGTTAATCCATTCCATCAAGAATTATCAGTCAAAAAATTAGACATATAATAAACATACCATAGATACATAATCATCATCTGTTTTGATCCAGACAAGTCCTGCACTGGTATATGATGCAGTACACGTATTGGCGTTGGGGCTGGCAGCTCTTCAGACCCCCTTGCGTCCCGCTAACCTGTCGTGTGAAGCAGCTAATCCCTGGGACGATGGCCTCACTCTCTACAATTATATCAGCTCGGTGAGATTCATTTAATTGATAGATAATTAGATTGATATCTTTGGGGGTATATATTTAATTTATTCGAAATAAATGAAATTACAATATAAATAATAACTTAGTTAATTTGTGATGTCGTGGGTCAGAACTAATAGATAAAGATTAAACGCGACTCTTCTCTATTGAACGATCAATTACATGAATAAAAATCTGTCGATCAGCTCGTGTCAACAACGGTGGGCTATGGTTCATTGATCCTCGTCAATCTTCAGGAGCATTCGAGAATCCCGAGGTCATACGTGTTGCAGCCGACCAGGCGCTGCTACACATCTATCTGTATTTATAAAAATCTATGATTATGAAATGGCACATGGCGTGATCACGAAAACAACATTATTTAACTGAAAAATGGAAATGTCAGAAGCTTGAATAAAAGACAAGCATGTCGATGGGTAACAAGACATATAATTGTATGTCTATAATTGATCGTTTTGTGAAAACTCGTTCACAAAGATGGTATATTGAATTTAGGAAATATGAAATGAGTGTACAGATTGAAATCAAAACTATGTTTATTCGTTTTCCAGGTGACTGGCCATGGCCTGACCGGCCCAATAGAGTTCACAGAAGGGCGCCGTTCGGCCGTGCGACTCAAGCTGCTGAGGCTGCGGGGGGCCGAGCTGCAGGCCGTCGGCGGATGGAGTCCTTCCGAGGGGCTTCAGCTGACGGATCCGGATGCTTTCACGCACCAGGCGGGGCCCAATGTCACGCTCGTTGTCGTTACACGAGAGGTACCTATCATGTTTTTTCAATATCCTTAGTGACAGGAAATGTCATCTCTTTAGAAAAAAATATTCACAATGCAAATTACCCATATGATCATTTTAAAATGTCATTATTTAATGTTTCAGGAAAAACCTTATGTGATGGTAAAGGAGGGATGGAACTTGCAAGGAAATGACAGATATGAGGGATTCTGCATTGACCTGTTGCACCGGATTGCTATGCGAGTTGGTTTCTCTTACACGCTCAAACTGGTCCCTGACAACATGTACGGAGTACTGGACCCTGAGACTAATCAGTGGAACGGCATCGTCAGAGAACTCATGGATCAGGTATACCAAATCACATACATTTATGCATCAAATCAAAGTACATACATTTTCAAAGTTTAGAACGCTACTTCACTAGAAAAAACTATTCTGAAGCAGCTGCCCATAAATCAAACTGTATCTATGGTCTATTTTTATTTTTTCTTTGTAAAATTTAGTAGCCCAACTAAGTCAGTCAAGAAATCAAATTTCACGGTGTTGTAGTAATTTTATTTTATAAATATTTTTTTTATTCGGTCCTTCGAGCCGAATTCATTTTATAAATATTTTTTTACTCGGTCCTTCGAGCCGGATTCATTTTATAAATATTTTTTTGCTCGGTCCTTCGAGCCGGATTCATTTTTTAAATATTTTATACTTGGTCCATCGAGCCGGATTCAAACTCTTGACCTATGGATTGGAATGTTTTATTTATAGAGTTGACTATGTGGTACACATTCCAACAATTTTATTTAATACAATTTTTGTCCACTAGACAAGTGATATGACATTTTTTTTGTATATTGTGATCAGTATCATTATATTCTTCATTGAAATACAACACAAGTTAAAATGGTCTTTTACCAGGCGAAACATTCAAATATTGTATAAATAAAACAGTGTGTTTTTATCTAAATAAATTGAAATAGATTTGTTTTCATTCAAAATTAAGATTATACCTGTAGTAATGAAGTGTTGTATATTTTGTGTTGTAGAAGGCAGACTTGGCTGTCGCCTCGATGACCATAAACTATGCCAGAGAGACTGTCATAGACTTCACCAAACCATTCATGAATCTGGGAATTGGTATTCTTTTTAAGGTGACAATTTCATATGCTTATCATTGCCTCATTTGACTTATTTTTATTCCTCAATTCTACGAAGGGATGAAGTTCAATTAAAAAAAATTTAATGGTATTTTATAATCTGTATGTATGTAGTACCTATGTCAAAGTAAGGTAGGTAGATACTCCGTATTGATATTTAGTAGTGACAGTATTAGATAAAAACCATCATGACATATACCATAATGTGGGGTAACCAGCGACAGGTATGTGGGTGTGCATTATCTTATAAAAAGAAGTAGTCTAGTCTCACTAAAAAAAGTAATATTCAGAAAGTGTGGTGAACCTCATTGCTGTATTATGTGAGATTTATTATTTTTTGCCTGTTGAATTTTCAATTATCCGGCTCTTACGGGACACACGAAAATGACGATAATAGGAAAGAGTGGAAACACTATTCTAATCTAATAATGAATTTTGGACATAATTGAATGATTTTAGGTCCCTACGTCTCAACCAACCAGACTGTTCAGCTTCTTGAATCCCCTGGCGATAGAGATATGGCTGTACGTCCTCGCTGCCTACATCTTCGTATCATTTACCCTCTTTGTGATGGCGCGGTTCTCTCCGTACGAATGGTAAGAAATATTAAACTCAAACCTAGTGACACTTTGATAATCTTTAAACAACGGTAAAAACAAACTCCTTCCCATTGTGGCCATATGAATGTTGCATTGTGTGTGTGTGTGTGTGAAGATTGTTACCTTTATAATATATATCTTAGTGGCAAACAGTAAATTATGAATTCGAACAGATTGTCAATTTGAACAAATTGTCGATTTGAACAATTTTTCAATTTGAACAAGTTGTCAATGTGAACAAATTGTCAATTTGAACAAATTGTCAATTTGAACAAATTGTCAATTTGAACAAATTGTCAAATTGACAATTTTTAATGAATAGTAAATTTAAACTAATTGTCTCCTTGAACAAATTGCTAATTTGAATAGTTAATTTAAACGGATTGTGAATTTCGTGAACTCCTCCCCGAAACACAAGGCTTCTTTATTATCAGGGAGAATAACCAATTTTTTAATCAATACATTTATTAATGTAGTGTATTTTTTTGCTAGTAAATTATTAGTTTTTTTACTTTTCTTCTGTAATATTCATTTATTTTTATAATTTGATTATTTTATTACCATGGTACACATTGTATTGTACATTTAAAATTAACTCTGGTTGGTTGGAAGAAATTGCCGTTTGGCAATAAGCCTGTTAGTGTACAAATTATATTATATACAAGAAGTCACAAATGGATAAATAAACAAATTATTATTATAAATATAACAGCGAGACAAAGTTACGTCATCGGATCACTGAGCGACATCTGGACCTTTTACCCATTATCCAAATATTTTACTGGTAGCCTTCAATATGACTAACATTGAACCGACGTATGTTGTATTTGTGTTTCAGGTCTAATCCGCATCCGTGTGCACGTGAATCTCGCCTTGTGACCAACCAATTCTCAGTGTCCAACTCTTTCTGGTTCATCACGGGAACTTTCCTCAGGCAGGGATCGGGACTCAACCCCAAGGTTAATAACTTTAATAAAATATATATTTTCATTACGTAGTTAGCATTCGGGGCTCAGTAAGTTAGATATTATTTTTGTTTTTTTTATTTTTAAAGATTGAATATGTCCTTGTAATAAGGTGCTTATTACAAGGACAATGCTTTAGGTGAACGAAATCGAATTCAAACTCGCAACCACTGCATTACTAAACCAGCGCGCTGACCGCTTTGCCACCGCCCAAACCGCTTTGCCACCGCCCATTTAAAAACAAATATTATACATCCTTATAGATTCCTTAAACTAAGTATAAATGCTTGTGTTATAGCGGAACTCGCTACCACCGGATTACTATCCCAGCGTACTACCTGCTCTGCCATCACCCATCCATTTTATTTCTATATTTGATTTGTTTGTGCTTTTTGTTATTTTTATATTTCATCTCTTTACATATATTTTTTTATTTTCTGTTGTTTTTTTTCTGTTCTTTTTTGTCTTTTTAATTGAATTTTATTTCATTTCAATTTTTATAAATGCTCTGATGAGCATTGAAACTGTAATTAAATATCTGACTCCTGAGCCAAATAATCCTGGTTATACTCTCTGTGGGGACATGGTTTTCAAATGTAGGGTGAAAATAGGTGTTTCTATCGGGAACTAAACCCAATGTAGAGTGAAAATAGGTGTTTCTATCGGGAACTAAACCAAATGTAGAGTGAAAATAGGTGTTTCTATCGGGAACTAAACCCAATGTAGAGTGAAAATAGGTGTTTCTATCGGGAACTAAACCCAATGTAGAGTGAAAATAGGTGTTTCTATCGGGAACTAAACCCAATGTAGAGTGAAAATAGGTGTTTCTATCGGGAACTAAACCCAATGTAGAGTAAAAATAGGCGTTTCTATCGGGAACTAAACTTAAATAATACCTCGGATGGAGTGCGGATTACCGGATAAAGGTTGGATGTTTCTAACAGTGCGAAAGACGAAATTAATTTTTAAAATTTTTTTTTAACCTGTATTCATTTCATGTGCAAAAAATTTAAGCGATGTTTAGGAATTATTTGATAATTGAAAAAATGATTTTATGTAGTGCATAGTTTTGGGTTTGCAAAAACCCATCGATACAATGTCAATTGGTTGATTTCCAGGCTACGTCGACGAGAATAGTGGGTGGCATCTGGTGGTTCTTCACATTGATCATCATTTCCTCGTACACGGCCAACTTGGCGGCCTTCCTCACCGTGGAGAGGACCGTGGCACCGATAGAGACCGTCGCAGACCTCGCGGGACAGTCGGCCATACAGTACGGGACATTACACGGTGGAAGCACCATGAGTTTCTTTAGGGTAAATCACACCAACTGCATTTTTATATTCAATTTTATGTTACTGTGATATGTACCTCATTTGTCAATTGCTGTATCTGTGAGGGTGTAAAAATAATGTTTATAATGGCATAAAAATGGATGAATTCTGTTCTATTTATTAAATAAAATGGATGAATGTCTGTACTATTTATGGTATATAATGGACGAACGTCTGTACTATTTATGGTATCAAATGTTTGAATGTCTGTAATATTTATAGTATGAAATAGATGAATGTCTGTACTATTTATGGAATAAAATGGATAAATATCTGTACTATTTATGGTACCAAATGAATGAATATCTGTATTATTTTTGGAATAAAATAAATGAAAGTCTGTACTATTTATGGTATTAAATGGATAAATGTCTGTACTATTTATAGTGTCAAATGGAGCAATGTCTGTATTATTTATGGTATCAAATAGATGAATGTCTGTACTAATTTTGGTCTCAAATTGATGAATGTTTGTTCTTTTTATGGTATCAAATGAATGAATGTCTGTACTATTTATGGTATCAAATGGATGAATATCTGTACAAATTACGGTATCAAATGGATGAATATTTGTACTTCTTATGGTATCAAATGGATGAATGAGGATGAATGTCTGAAATACTTATAGTATGAAATTATGAATGTCTGTATTATTTATGGTCTCAAATAGAAGAATGTTTGTACTATTTATGGTATCAAATGGATGAATGTCTGTACTATTTATGGTATCAAATAGAAGATTGTAGGAATTTACTATTTCTGGTATCAAATGGATGAATATCTGTAATATGTATAATACAAAATATATGAATGTCTGTACTATTTATGGTATCAAATAGTTGAATGTCTGTACTAATTGTGGTCTCAAATGGATGAATGTTTGTACTTTTTATGGTATCATATGGATGTTGTCTGTACTATTTATGGTATCAAATTGATGAATGTGTGTAATACTTATGGTATCAAATGTATGAATGTGTGTTATATTTATAGTATCAGATGGATGAATGTCTCTAATATTTATAGTATGAAATAGATGAATGTCTGTACTATTTATGGTATCATATGGAAGATTGTCTGTACTATTTTTTTTATAAAATGATTGAATATCTGTTCTATTTATGGCATAGAATGAATGAATGTCTGTTCTATTTATAGTATCAAATGGATTATTATCTGTACTATTTCTGGTATCAAATGGAGGAATGTCTGTGCTATTTATGGTATCAAATAGATGAATGTCTGTACTATTTATGGTATTAAATGGATGAATGTTTGTACTTTTTATGGTATCAAATGGATGAATGTCTGTTCTATTTCTGGTATCAAATGAATGAATGTCTGTAATATTTATAATATGAAATAGATGAATGTCTGTACTATTTATGGAATATAACGGATAAATGTCTGTACTATTTATAGTGTCAAATGGATGAATGTCTGTACTATTTATGGAATATAATGGATAAATGTCTGTACTATTTATAGTGTCAAATGGATGAATGTCTGTACTATTTATGGTATCAAATTGAAGATATTTGTACTATTTATGGTATCAAAAAGATGAATATCTGTTATATTTATAATACAAAATATATGATTGTCTGTACTATTTATGGTATCAAATAGATGAATGTCTGTACTAATTATGGTCTCAAATGGATGAATGTTTGTACTTTTAATGGTATCAAATGGATGAATGTATGTACTATTTATGGTATCAAATGGATGAATATCTGTACTAATTACGGTATCAAATGGATGAATGTTTGTACTTCTTATGGTATCAAATGGATGAAGGTCTGTACTATTTACGGTAACAAATTGACAATTGTCTGTTCTTTTTATATTGTCAAATGGATGATTATCTGTACTTTATTCGTATCAAATGAATGAATGTCTGTACTATTTATGGAATGAAATGGACAAATGTCTGTACTATTTATGGTATCAAATGGATGAATGTCTGTACTATTTATGTTATCAAATGGAAGATTGTCCGTACTATTTATGGTATCAAATGGATGAATGTCTGAAATATTTATAGTATGAAATTATGAATGTCTGCACTATTTATGAAATAAAATGGATGAATGTCTGTACTTTTAAAGGTATCAAATGGATGAATGTCTTTTTTATTGTGGTATCAAATAGATGAATGTCTGTACTATTTATGGTAACAAATGCATGAATGTCTGTACTATTTATCGTATCAAATGGATGATTGTCTGTGTAGGTCTGTGTACTGTTTATGGAATAAAATGGAATAATTTCTCTACTATATATTGTATCAAATGAATGAATATCAGTACTATTTTTGATTACAAATGGTTGAGTATCTGTTCTATTTATGGCATAGAGTGAATGAATGTCTGTTCTATTTATAGTATCAAATGGATGAATGTCTGTAATATTTATAATATGAAATAGGTGAATGTCTGTACTATTTATGGTCTCAAATGGATGAATGTTTGTACTTTTTATGGTATCAAATGGATGAATGTCTGTACTATTTATGGTATCAAATAGATGAATGTCTGTACTAATTATGGTAACAAATGGATGAATGTCTGTACTATTTATGGTAACAAATGGATGAATGTCTGTACTATTTATCGTATCAAATGGATGATTGTCTGTGTAGGTCTGTGTACTGTTTATGGAATAAAATGGAATAATTTCTCTACTATATATTGTATCAATTGAATGAATATCAGTACTATTTTTGATTACAAATGGTTGAGTATCTGTTCTATTTATGGCATAGAATGAATGAATGTCTGTTCTATTTATAGTATCAAATGGATGAATGTCTGTAATATTTATTATATGAAATAGATGAATGTCTGTACTATTTATGGTATCAAATAGATGAATGTCTGTACTAATTATGGTCTCAAATTGATGAATGTTTGTACTTTTTATGGTATCAAATGGATGAATGTCTGTACTATTTATGGTATCAAATGGATGAATATCTGTACAAATTACGGTATCAAATGGATGAATGTTTGTACTTCTTATGGTATCAAATGGATGAATGAGGATGAATGTCTGAAATACTTATAGTATGAAATTATGAATGTCTGTATTATTTATGGTCTCAAATAGAAGAATGTTTGTACTATTTATGGTATCAAATGGATGAATGTCTGTACTATTTATGGTATCAAATAGAATATTGTGGGAATGTACTATTTCTGGTATCAAATGGATAATACAAAATATATGAATGTCTGTACTATTTATGGTATCAAATAGTTGAATGTCTGTACTAATTGTGGTCTCAAATGGATGAATGTTTGTACTTTTTATGGTATCATATGGATGTTGTCTGTACTATTTATGGTATCAAATTGATGAATGTGTGTAATACTTATGGTATCAAATGTATGAATGTGTGTTATATTTATAGTATCAGATGGATGAATGTCTCTTATATTTATAGTATGAAATAGATGAATGTCTGTACTATTTATGGTCTCAAATGGATGAATGATTGTACTTTTTATGGTATCAAAAGGATGAATGTCTTTCCTTTTTATGGTATCATATGGAAGATTGTCTGTACTTTTTTTTTATAAAATGATTGAATATCTGTTCTATTTATGGCATAGAGTGAATGAATGTCTGTTATATTTATAGTATCAAATGGATTATTATCTGTACTATTTCTGGTATCAAATGGAGGAATGTCTATGCTATTTATGGTATCAAATAGATGAATGTCTGTACTATTTATGGTATTAAATGGATGAATGTTTGTACTTTTTATGGTATCAAATGGATGAATGTCTGTTCTATTTCTGGTATCAAATGAATGAATGTCTGTAATATTTATAATATGAAATAGATGAATGTCTGTACTATTTATGGAATATAATGGATAAATGTCTGTACTATTTATAGTGTCAAATGGATGAATGTCTGTACTATTTATGGTATCAAATTGAAGATATTTGTACTATTTATGGTATCAAAAAGATGAATATCTGTTATATTTATAATACAAAATATATGATTGTCTGTACTATTTATGGTATCAAATAGATGAATGTCTGTACTAATTATGGTCTCAAATGGATGAATGTTTGTACTTTTAATGGTATCAAATGGATGAATGTATGTACTATTTATGGTATCAAATGGATGAATATCTGTACTAATTACGGTATCAAATGGATGAATGTTTGTACTTCTTATGGTATCAAATGGGTGAAGGTCTGTACTATTTACGGTAACAAATTGACAATTGTCTGTTCTTTTTATATTGTCAAATGGATGATTATCTGTACTTTATTCGTATCAAATGAATGAATGTCTGTACTATTTATGGAATGAAATGGACAAATGTCTGTACTATTTATGGTATCAAATGGATGAATGTCTGTACTATTTATGTTATCAAATGGAAGATTGTCTGTACTATTTATGGTATCAAATGGATGAATGTCTGAAATATTTATAGTATGAAATTATGAATGTCAGCACTATTTATGAAATAAAATGGATGAATGTCTGTACTTTTAAAGGTATCAAATGGATGAATGTCTTTTTTATTGTGGTATCAAATAGATGAATGTCTGTACTATTTATGGTAACAAATGGATGAATGTCTGTACTATTTATCGTATCAAATGGATGATTGTCTGTGTAGGTCTGTGTACTGTTTATGGAATAAAATGGAATAATTTCTCTACTATATATTGTATCAAATGAATGAATATCAGTACTATTTTTGATTACAAATGGTTGAGTATCTGTTCTATTTATGGCATAGAGTGAATGAATGTCTGTTCTATTTATAGTATCAAATGGATGAATGTCTGTAATATTTATAATATGAAATAGGTGAATGTCTGTACTATTTATGGTCTCAAATGGATGAATGTTTGTACTTTTTATGGTATCAAATGGATGAATGTCTGTACTATTTATGGTATCAAATAGATGAATGTCTGTACTAATTATGGTCTCAAATTGATGAATGTTTGTACTATTTATGGTATCAAATGGATGAATGTCTGTACTATTTATGGTATCAAATGGATGAATATCTGTACAAATTACGGTATCAAATGGATGAATGTTTGTACTTCTTATGGTATCAAATGGATGAATGAGGATGAATGTCTGAAATACTTATAGTATGAAATTATGAATGTCTGTATTAGTTATGGTCTCAAATAGAAGAATGTTTGTACTATTTATGGTTTCAAATGGATGAATGTCTGTACTATTTATGGTATCAAATTGAAGATATTTGTACTATTTATGGTATCAAAAAGATGAATATCTGTTATATTGATAATACAAAATATATGATTGTCTGTACTATTTATGGTATCAAATGGATGAATGTCTGAAATATTTATAGTATGAAATTATGAATGTCTGCACTTTTTATGAAATAAAATGGATGAATGTCTGTACTTTTAAAGGTATCAAATGGATGAATGTCTTTTTTATTGTGGTATCAAATAGATGAATCTCTGTACTATTTATGGTAACAAATGGATGAATGTCTGTACTATTTATGGTATCAAATAGATGAATGTCTGTACTAATTATGGTAACAAATGGATGAATGTCTGTACTATTTATGGTAACAAATGGATGAATGTCTGTGCTATTTATCGTATCAAATGGATGATTGTCTGTGTAGGTCTGTGTACTGTTTATGGAATAAAATGGAATAATTTCTCTACTATATATTGTATCAAATGAATGAATATCAGTACTATTTTTGATTACAAATGGTTGAGTATCTGTTCTATTTATGGCATAGAATGAATGAATGTCTGTTCTATTTATAGTATCAAATGGATGAATGTCTGTAATATTTATTATATGAAATAGATGAATGTCTGTACTATTTATGGTCTCAAATGGATGAATGTTTGTACTTTTTATGGTATCAAATGGATGAATGTCTGTACTATTTATGGTATCAAATAGATGAATGTCTGTACTAATTATGGTCTCAAATTGATGAATGTTTGTACTTTTTATGGTATCAAATGGATGAATGTCTGTACTATTTATGGTATCAAATGGATGAATATCTGTACAAATTACGGTATCAAATGGATGAATGTTTGTACTTCTTATGGTATCAAATGGATGAATGAGGAAGAATGTCTGAAATACTTATAGTATGAAATTATGAATGTCTGTATTATTTATGGTCTCAAATAGAAGAATGTTTGTACTATTTATGGTATCAAATGGATGAATGTCTGTACTATTTATGGTATCAAATAGAAGATTGTAGGAACGTACTATTTCTGGTATCAAATGGATAATACAAAATATAATATGTATAATACAAAATATATGAATGTCTGTACTATTTATGGTATCAAATAGTTGAATGTCTGTACTAATTGTGGTCTCAAATGGATGAATGTTTGTACTTTTTATTGTATCATATGGATGTTGTCTGTACTATTTATGGTATCAAATTGATGAATGTGTGTTATACTTATGGTATCAAATGTATGAATGTGTGTTATATTTATAGTATCAGATGGATGAATGTCTCTTATATTTATAGTATGAAATAGATGAATGTCTGTACTATTTATGGTCTCAAATGGATGAATGATTGTCCTTTTTATGGTATCAAAAGGATGAATGTCTTTCCTTTTTATGGTATCATATGGAAGATTGTCTGTACTATTTTTTTTATAAAATGATTGAATATCTGTTCTATTTATGGCATAGAGTGAATGAATGTCTGTTATATTTATAGTATCAAATGGATTATTATCTGTACTATTTCTGGTATCAAATGGAGGAATGTCTGTGCTATTTATGGTATCAAATAGATGAATGTCTGTACTATTTATGGTATTAAATGGATGAATGTTTGTACTTTTTATGGTATCAAATGGATGAATGTCTGTTCTATTTCTGGTATCAAATGAATGAATGTCTGTAATATTTATGATATGAAATAGATGAATGTCTGTACTTTTTATGGAATATAATGGATAAATGTCTGTACTATTTATAGTGTCAAATGGATGAATGTCTGTACTATTTATGGTATCAAATTGAAGATATTTGTACTATTTATGGTATCAAAAAGATGAATATCTGTTATATTTATAATACAAAATATAAGATTGTCTGTACTATTTATGGTATCAAATAGATGAATGTCTGAACTAATTATGGTCTCAAATGGATGAATGTTTGTACTTTTAATGGTATCAAATGTATGAATGTATGTACTATTTATGGTATCAAATGGATGAATATCTGTACTAATTACGGTATCAAATGGATGAATGTTTGTACTTCTTATGGTATCAAATGGATGAAGGTCTGTACTATTTACGGTAACAAATTGACAATTGTCTGTTCTTTTTATATTGTCAAATGGATGATTATCTGTACTTTATTCGTATCAAATGAATGAATGTCTGTACTATTTATGGAATGAAATGGACAAATGTCTCTACTATTTATGGTATCAAATGGATGAATGTCTGTACTATTTATGTTATCAAATGGAAGATTGTCTGTACTATTTATGGTATCAAATGGATGAATGTCTGAAATATTTATAGTATGAAATTATGAATGTCTGCACTATTTATGAAATAAAATGGATGAATGTCTGTACTTTTAAAGGTATCAAATGGATGAATGTCTTTTTTATTGTGGTATCAAATAGATGAATGTCTTTACTATTTATGGTAACAAATGGATGAATGTCTGTACTATTTATCGTATCAAATGGATGATTGTCTGTGTTGGTCTGTGTACTGTTTATGGAATAAAATGGAATAATTTCTCTACTATATATTGTATCAAATGAATGAATATCAGTACTATTTTTGATTACAAATGGTTGAGTATCTGTTCTATTTATGGCATAGAGTGAATGAATGTCTGTTCTATTTATAGTATTAAATGGATGAATGTCTGTAATATTTATAATATGAAATAGGTGAATGTCTGTACTATTTATGGTCTCAAATGGATGAATGTTTGTACTTTTTATGGTATCAAATGGATGAATGTCTGTACTATTTATGGTATCAAATAGATGAATGTCTGTACTAATTATGGTCTCAAATTGATGAATGTTTGTACTTTTTATGGTATCAAATGGATGAATGTCTGTACTATTTATGGTATCAAATGGATGAATATCTGTACAAATTACGGTATCAAATGGATGAATGTTTGTACTTCTTATGGTATCAAATGGATGAATGAGGATGAATGTCTGAAATACTTATAGTATGAAATTATGAATGTCTGTATTATTTATGGTCTCAAATAGAAGAATGTTTGTACTATTTATGGTTTCAAATGGATGAATGTCTGTACTATTTATGGTATCAAATTGAAGATATTTGTACTATTTATGGTATCAAAAAGATGAATATCTGTTATATTGATAATACAAAATATATGATTGTCTGTACTATTTATGGTATCAAATAGATGAATGTCTGTACTAATTATGGTCTCAAATGGATGAATGTTTGTACTTTTAATGGTATCAAATGGATGAATGTATGTACTATTTATGGTATCAAATGGATGAATATCTGTACTAATTACGGTATCAAATGGATGAATGTTTGTACTTCTTATGGTATCAAATGGATGAAGGTCTGTACTATTTACGGTAACAAATTGACAATTGTCTGTTCTTTTTATATTGTCAAATGGATGATTATCTGTACTTTATTCGTATCAAATGAATGAATGTCTGTACTTTTTATGGAATAAAATGGACAAATGTCTGTACTATTTATGGTAACAAATGGATGAATGTCTGTACTATTTATGGTAACAAATGGATGAATGTCTGTACTATTTATCGTATCAAATGGATGATTGTCTGTGTAGGTCTGTGTACTGTTTATGGAATAAAATGGAATAATTTCTCTACTATATATTGTATCAAATGAATGAATATCAGTACTATTTTTGATTACAAATGGTTGAGTATCTGTTCTATTTATGGCATAGAATGAATGAATGTCTGTTCTATTTATAGTATCAAATGGATGAATGTCTGTAATATTTATTATATGAAATAGATGAATGTCTGTACTATTTATGGTCTCAAATGGATGAATGTTTGTACTTTTTATGGTATCAAATGGATGAATGTCTGTACTATTTATGGTATCAAATAGATGAATGTCTGTACTAATTATGGTAACAAATGGATGAATGTCTGTACTATTTATGGTAACAAATGGATGAATGTCTGTGCTATTTATCGTATCAAATGGATGATTGTCTGTGTAGGTCTGTGTACTGTTTATGGAATAAAATGGAAAAATTTCTCTACTATATATTGTATCAAATGAATGAATATCAGTACTATTTTTGATTACAAATGGTTGAGTATCTGTTCTATTTATGGCATAGAATGAATGAATGTCTGTTCTATTTATAGAATCAAATGGATGAATGTCTGTAATATTTATTATATGAAATAGATGAATGTCTGTACTATTTATGGTCTCAAATGGATGAATGTTTGTACTTTTTATGGTATCAAATGGATGAATGTCTGTACTATTTATGGTATCAAATAGATGAATGTCTGTACTAATTATGGTCTCAAATTGATGAATGTTTGTACTTTTTATGGTATCAAATGGATGAATGTCTGTACTATTTATGGTATCAAATGGATGAATATCTGTACAAATTACGGTATCAAATGGATGAATGTTTGTACTTCTTATGGTATCAAATGGATGAATGAGGAAGAATGTCTGAAATACTTATAGTATGAAATTATGAATGTCTGTATTATTTATGGTCTCAAATAGAAGAATGTTTGTACTATTTATGGTATCAAATGGATGAATGTCTGTACTATTTATGGTATCAAATAGAAGATTGTAGGAATGTACTATTTCTGGTATCAAATGGATAATACAAAATATAATATGTATAATACAAAATATATGAATGTCTGTACTATTTATGGTATCAAATAGTTGAATGTCTGTACTAATTGTGGTCTCAAATGGATGAATGTTTGTACTTTTTATGGTATCATATGGATGTTGTCTGTACTATTTATGGTATCAAATTGATGAATGTGTGTAATACTTATGGTATCAAATGTATGAATGTGTGTAATATTTATAGTATCAGATGGATGAATGTCTCTAATATTTATAGTATGAAATAGATGAATGTCTGTACTATTTATGGTCTCAAATGGATGAATGATTGTACTTTTTATGGTATCAAAAGGATGAATGTCTTTCCTTTTTATGGTATCATATGGAAGATTGTCTGTACTATTTTTTTTATAAAATGATTGAATATCTGTTCTATTTATGGCATAGAGTGAATGAATGTCTGTTCTATTTATAGTATCAAATGGATTATTATCTGTAATATTTCTGGTATCAAATGGAGGAATGTCTGTGCTATTTATGGTATCAATTAGATGAATGTCTGTACTATTTATGGTATCAAATAGATGAATGTCTGTACTATTTATGGTATTAAATGGATGAATTTTTGTACTTTTTATGGTATCAAATGGATGAATGTATGTTCTATTTCTGGTATCAAATGAATGAATGTCTGTAATATTTATAATATGAAATAGATGAATGTCTGTACTATTTATGGAATATAATGGTTGAATATCTGTACTAGTTACGTATAAAATGCATGAATGTTTGTACTATTTATGGTATTGAATCGATTAATGTTTGTTCTATTTGTAGTATCAACTGGATGATTGTCTGTACTATTTAGAGTATCAAATGGATGAATGTCTGTGCTATTTATGGAATAAAATGGATGGAAGTATGTCTCTTCTTTTTATTGATTAAAATGGATTTAAAGTACCTACTTTTTACCTAAATAAAATATTTCCATATGCAGGACTCAAAGATAGACATATACAAGCAGATGTGGCGATTCATGGAGTCCCGCAGGCCGTCTGTGTTTGTTGAGAGCTACGAGGAGGGAGTGAAGCGTGTGTTAGCTGGAGGGTATGCCTTCCTTATGGAATCAACAATGCTGGACCACCGAGTGCAGAGGGACTGCAACCTTACGCAAGTCGGAGGCCTACTAGACTCAAAGGTACATCTAAAGAAGATTTGTCTTACTGATTAAATATTCCCTTTTATTATAGGTTAAGTAATTTAATCATCTTGAAATTTCTTGACCGAGAGGGTGACACTTTGCGCCCAATGATCAAACCAACCAAGCAAAAAACCCAAATTTATCTTCACTGCTCAGCCATGTGATTTTTCTAGATGTTTGGCGATTACTATTCTTATGGGCAAAAAAATAAATCTTATAAAGTTGTTGCACCAGAAATATTTGTATAGAGTATTTCTTATGCAAGTGTTCGCAATATATCTCTTTTCCCAGGGCCCCGGAGAATGATGATATTGCTAACACATTAAAGGCAATATCTTCCAACCAATAATATTCATTTGGTGAAGTAAATTGTGTTTATGACACGTACCAATTTATGTGAATAATATATACATGTATTGAAACATATCAAAAACAATAAAAAAACAGAGGGGACAGGAGAGTAGGGGACGAGGATATGATAGGGATACAAATTTAAGTGTTATATGTAAGGAAATGATTCCTCAGATTTCTTTTGAAAGCCATTAGTGTTAGTGAAGTTGCAATGGGATGTGATTCCAAAGTCTGTCTGCTTGTACTGAGAAAGATGTGGTGAAAAATGAAGTATTGTGTACTGGGATACTGAGCGTTCTTTCAGTATTTGAACCAAGAGGCAACCTGCGTTCTCAGAGGAAGTGAAATTGATTTGTTAATAAACTGAAGCATTGCGTTTTTCCATGTCTATTTGTTTTTATTTAATTTTTATATTAATAAAAAAATAATTAATGTTTTAGGGTTATGGTATAGCGACAGGCAAAGGCAGTCCGTGGCGCGACAAGATATCGATGGCCATCCTGCACCTTCAAGAGAAGGGCGTTGTGCAGATTCTCTACGACAAGTGGTGGAAGAACACGGGAGACGTCTGCAACAGAGAGGACAAAACCAAAGACTCGAAAGCCAACGCTCTCGGCGTACAAAACATTGGTAAATATATATTTTATAAATGTCGCCACAAAAACAAGTCAAATTATTGATAAAAAATGCTAAGTTTTCAGAAGTGGTAACACTTTGATTAAGGTTAATGAAACACAACCTCGTATTTGAGAAAACAAGGTTATCACTTTATTCTTTATTTTTAAATGAGTTCAAATAATAATTAAATTCTTTTACTTTTAAGTGAGGTTTAGTTATAATTCCATTATTTATTTTACAGTAATGTTAAGTTATAATTCCATTATTTATTTTACAGCTATGTTAAGTTATAATTCCATTATTTATTTTACAGTTATGTTAAGTCATAATGCCATTATATGTTTGAAATATGAGGTAAAACATTATTTCATTCTTTATTTTAAAATAATTGTAAATCAATTATATTTTTTCAATCCATTATAAGTAAATTTCGGTTTAAGTAATCATTTATATATTTTTGAAATATCCAGGTGGCGTATTTGTTGTGTTACTGTGCGGTCTGGCGCTGGCGATACTTGTGGCCATCTTAGAGTTTTGCTGGAACTCCAAAAAGAACGCAGCCCAGGGCAGGCAGTCGCTGTGCAGTGAGATGGGACAGGTATAAATATATTACAATATTAATTCTCAAATGAGATTGAACAGAAACTGATTTTCATCTTGATTATTTTGTATCAGGTTAATTAGTTATAGCACTGTATTCATGGAACCTCACTTCAAGGTTGCTCTTCTTCATCTTTCAATAGATCAATGATCTGTTTGACAGATGTCTACCTTGGTAATGGGGTGAGAATGTCCATCTATCCATCCATTTCTTTATTAGTCTCCCTGGTGGTCTCCGAACCTCTGGAATTTCACATGTTGTAATTTTGGTGAGACTTCCTAGATCCGATATTTGCCTGTTCCACTTCACAATGTCTTCCACAACGCAAAGGGTTCGGTTTTTCGGATAAAACTATTCTGTAATCTTTAATTTATTTTATAAATTGCAGGAGTTGAGGTTTGCCATACGGTGTGGTGGTGGGGCTCGGCAACGTCCCGCTCTGAGACGACACTGCGCCCGGTGCTCAGTTCCAGCTACGTATGTTCCCTCTGCACACTACAATGGGGTCAGTATAAACATCTTTCTGAATTAATAATGAATTTGGTTGAAGCTCGATAATGAATGGTCGCAGTGCAGTAACATATTCAGTCCTAATCCCAGTTAAAAATTATTTTTTTTATTTAAAAAAATGGACAGCGTACATTATAATAAATACGAATAACAATAATAATAATACATAATCAGCCCACGTTTGTACTTATGTTACATGTACTCACTGCTGGTAACAAAACAATTATTATTCCTCTCTAATGTGGCTACTGAACATACATAATATGTCCACGGATCTGATCCTTTCCAAATTATTATATGTGGTAAGGCATCGGTACAATGAATTATTCCTCTCTAATGTGGTTACTGAACATACATTATATGTCCACGGATCTGATCCTTTCCAAATTATTATATGTGGTAAGGCATCGGTACAATGAATTATTCCTCTCTAATGTGGCTACTGAACATACATAATATGTCCACGGATCTGATCCTTTCCAAATTATTATGTGTGGTAAGGCATCGGTACAATGAATTATTCCTCTCTAATGTGGCTACTGAACATACATAATATGTCCACGGATCTGATCCTTTCCAAATTATTATATGTGGTAAGGCATCGGTACAATGAATTATTCCTCTCTAATGTGGCTACTGAACATACATAATATGTCCACGGATCTGATCCTTTCCAAATTATTATGTGTGGTAAGGCATCGGTACAATGAATTATTCCTCTCTAATGTGGCTACTGAACATACATAATATGTCCACGGATCTGATCCTTTCCAAATTATTATATGTGGTAAGGCGATCGGTACAAAAGAAAATTATGAGTGACGTAAGTGTATTTTATGTCTAAAACTAGTTACATGTAACACATGAGATCCAATTGTCGATGGCGATAGTATGCATAATCAAAGAATATGTACCAAACTATAAACAACACAAATTAATAAATATTTGAAGATATTTTATTTTCTATATAAAACATGTAGGTATGTTTGTCAGGATAGGATAGTATGGAGGTCAGTCTGTTTTTGCTACACAGAATATGAAAACAGTATGATGGTATGTATGTATGTTTGGAGATTTATGTATCAAACTATTAAGTCTTCTTACATATTGTGTATAGGCGACTACCATACAAATTGTATGAAGTGATGTCGTCTCTAAATTCAATTTTTATAAAAATTGTTAAAAAAAAATTGAGATGTGCTAATACAATGTTTATATTTTTATATTAAATTAAATTATCTAGTTGGGGTGTTTCGGCTTTTTTCGATATTTAAAAAAAAATGGTAATATAGGCAGTTAAACTCATAAATTTATCATAAATAAAATATTTTTCTTAATAAAAAATGTTTGAGAAACCCTGGAATTTTTAAAAAAAAAAACTAATTTGAGATTTTGTATTTGTCTATCTTTATACCAATTTTCGGCGTTCTAGCTTTTATGGTTTCTGAGATATATGGAAAAATAAAGTAAAAATTCAAAAGTTGATAACCCCTGACTGAAACGAAAATTCACAATTCTGAGTATAAAGTTTTGTAGGCCTATAACTGTTTATATATATTATTCTGAAAATTTGGGCTCTGTAAATTGAGCGGATCAAAAGTTATAAGGGGGGGGGGGGGACACACACACAGACACACACATAGACACACAGACACACACACACACAAAACTCACATAAAATGTTCTTCTCCGAATTCTGAGTAAATCCATGTATGGGAACATATATGCTGCGAGGCCTCTAGTTGGTGTTATTAGCATGCAAAAAGTCCACTACACCATACAAAAATTTTCTTCGTACACGCATCTTGGCTTAATAATGTTGATTCATTAAGAGAATTGAATTCTCATGAACGAATCGACAGTTGGAAGAACGTTAAGGTGTGCCTTGTTTGTCTGTTTGGTTAAAGTTAATAATCTTCAGAAGGTCTGTACAGTCAATATTGGAGTTTATTATGCCATAAAGGTATGTACATTAAATCTGAAGTCCTTGGTCTCGTCTGTAAAGTCTCCAATTTATGTTAATATAAATAATATATTGTGGATTCCAGATGACTGACGCATGTTTCAATTGACTTCTAACAATATTGCGTTATATAGTAAGATAAATGTTTTCACTTGTGTGAATGGTTTGGATACTCTCATCAGGATTCCAAACATTCTACAAGCTTTCAGGGTAATTGTGTTTCAGGGTGATAATAATAAAAGTTAGAGATACAAATTCAAATTTATTCCAGGAGTTGACGTACGGGACGGGTGAGAGCTGCGCGCTCCCCCTGAAGGAACTGCGCAGTTCCTAGCGGAGGACGGGGGGCGGGGGCGGGGTCGCGGGGGGCGGCTCCCCGCACACCTCCTACTTCCTGCCCGCGCACACCCACCCCCCTCAGCAGCGCCACGCCACGCCGCAGCACGCACCGACAGTCAATACTTGATCTCGCTTTCACGGGACCTGGATCAGACTAGCCGGCACCACCTTCCTATTTTAAAATGTGAACGGACAAAGGTGCAATTTGAATGAAGTCATATTTTACAGACTACTGTGAGAACACACTTTTAATGTAGATTTTTTTAAATGCCTCGATTCGTTCAGTATTTGTGAAGCATATTTTTATCTATGGTGTAATTATCAACCACCAACAATTCGTCAAGTGTGTTCAGCGATAATTCTATACCACGCTGTCTGATTTTAACATTAATTTTTTTTAGAAAGGGGTTACTTCTTGGGTGATTCAACATCATTTTAGTTAAGATCTGATGATGGGATCCGCCAGAAAGACTTTTCAATTTGAAAAAGTATCTGTACGACACATGGGCTGATAATTCTTTTCCACGTCATTATTTTTGTGCTGGAAATGAGTTATATATCACAGATTTATCCAATTATATCCATTAACCATGGATATAAGTCTGATTGGTTGGAAGAAATTGCCTAATGGCAATAAGCCCACCAGTGTACAATATATTTGTTTATATTATGTGCAGAAAGTTGAATAAATAAAAAAAATAAAATAATTCATAAAATATGTAGGTATATATATTTTTCGTAAAGATTCACTATACCAAAAGAAATACTCTTTTCGTTTTAGTGAAAGTACAAATTCTGAGCAAATCAAGGCATAAAGATGTAATGTCATTTGTATAATAACAATTTAAATAAATTATTACTAAGTTGTTATAACTAATTAATTGAATTTTCAAATTGACTGATTGAGAGTAGAGTATGACTGTAATGTTTATATCTATTTATTTTAATTATATATATACTATATTATTTTAGTATTATATAAAAGAATCCAGAAAGAATCCGTCAGAATTTGATGTAAGTTAAAGTTAAAGCTAGTTAATTATATAATATTCATATTAGAGTATTTTAATTCATCATTATAGAAAATTTAATCGACGTCATAGTTCATCGTTATATTAAATTAATTATTTGAAAAAAAATTATACTGACTGATTCAGAGAATATTTTTAAAAATAAATGACGCACTTGTCAGTAAGGAATTACGCAGTCTCCTACCCCACTCCGTAGGGATCGTTATAGAACTAAGTAGTTCTGTTCGTCCACGAAGCTGCTGCTCGTTGGACAAAACAAGAAACTACTATTATGCATATTTCATACCATTACCACTAAGAGTCCAACCACAAACGTTGAAGTCCCTCAATCATGGCGAGGGTTTCCCACCCAACAGTGCCACGATAACACTAGACTATTGTTTTGACTCTCAACACTGGGTTTTTATAATAGGGAAAATTCTAATTCATGAATTTGTTATATAGCACATACATAAACATCGACCACCGTGGCATAGTGGCAAGTCTTTTGACGGCTGTACCGGCGTTTGGGTTCAAATTCCAACAGAAAAAAAAAATTATTTTTATATGTAATAAATCCAACTTCTTATTATTTTAATTAATTCATGTATTGCCAGCTTTTAAATTTTTATGTTTTGACAATATTAAGAGATCTTATAATTTATTCTTTGACATATAACATCTAAAATTTAAATAAATATTATATTGGATGAAATCGAAGTGAGTAGTTTAAAGAAACTCTAACGAACATATAAAACGAATGTGTTAAAATATTGAATTTTTATTTTCACTCATTATGTACATGTGTAATTAAATTTATCATTACCTTAAACTCACTTAAATTATGTGTGGTTATTGACGTAAACATTGTGAAAATGTAGGTTGATACTTTTAAAAATGGAACATTTACGAACACCCGTTTATTTGATCCATTTATGAACACTCAAAATAGGCCTATTCTATTTTTTAAATATTTTAGGTACTGCCTCCCTGACCAGCCAGCTGGATAAAAATTTTTTGACCAACACCAATTTAGTTATTTTATTTTAATATTTTAGTTACTTTTTTAATATATAATGCAACTGGCACACGCCAGTCGCAATCATATCTACAAACAAACCTAACCAACCTATTTTTACCAAACTTCTGTAGGTTAGGTTTAAAAAATCGGTGTACATCCTAGGCTATCCTGGCTGGTCAGGGAGGCAGTACCAATATTTTATTTCAAATATATTAATGGTGATCAACATTGAAGTCTTTTGTAAAGCTTATTATTGACAGACAGTTGTTCACAACAGTCAAACTCCGTAAGACTTTGTATTTTGGTGACACAATGAGAGGAGACAAATATTCGATCCTTCAGTTGATTATAAATCATATTATGGGTCGTTTTAAAGTGAGATGAAAAAATTACTTTAACGAGTCAGTAAAATTCTTTGTAATTTCTTGACAAATACCTACATAATATGTTCATCATCAATTTAAGATAGAAGTATGTTTCTCTTTAATTCAAAATCATTATGTTGTCATTTTTGGCCTACGATTCTCATTCTAAATGTTGAAGTACACATGACATCGAAAATAATGAATAATTTTATAATTTACGATGTTTCAGTTCTAGAACTCAAATTTTACTTATGAATGCAAATTAAACAATTCAATAGTTCATATTAGTGTGCTTAGGCAATCACTTAACAAATTGGCATGTTCATAAATGCAAAAAATCAATATAAATATGTGTTCACTTATGCTCCATTGAAAAAATAATTGACTCACCTACATGTCACCTTAACGATCTAATACTACAAGAAAATATGAAATATTTGTCTAAATTTTTTATATAAATGTATTGTGTACATAATATATGGAGGGATCTATAGATCCGTAAGTGATAAATGTGTAAATGTTGCATAATCTCGAGTTATTTGGGAATAATGGAAAAAAATACTATTCAATGTAAATTTATAGGTTATGTAAACAAAATGTTGTCCAAAATTTTTCATTCATCTTCTTGCACCCATATTTATAATGTTTATTGTGATCTAGTCCTTCATTACCTGAACGTTTCTCGTGTAAATAATAGTATATTAGCCTAATCAATGAGAATGTATTTTTAAACTAGTAAAAATTAGTGTTTCATGTTCTATCCATAGAATAATAATAAAACTAGAATACTCATTCCCATACAATACCTCGCTGAAAAAGTGAAGCCGTTTTACTGGCCGGCTCGTGTCAATATATGTATGACTCTGCTGGTAGACATTGTTCGTATAGAACTACTCGTTATGACTGCGTAAATAATTTTGCAAGCAGGTTAAAAATTCCCTATTTGGAGAACGTATCACGCAGACGGCCAAATGATTACTGAATGCTCGTAGCAAAATGTTGACCAAATTAGTCAACATAAAGCAGGCTAAAGAGTATTCTGTACTATTATTATTCTATGGTTCTGTCACAATTATTTTTTGCTTACAGTCCAATCGATTTGAATGACCCTCCGCATTTATCGCAAATTGTCATTCATTTTCAGATTCAACCATTTCTTTCACACATATACATCATCATTAAATAAATAAATAAATATCTGAGCATATAAAATCCATTTTTTCATTCATTTTTAATATTGAGTTATGGTCCATGAGGTTTTCATGGTTTAGTTATGAATCTTTTATAAAAACTCTTTTTGAAACATATCTTACAATGTTATAGAACTCCATATGATAATTATATCCATGATATGGGTAAACATGAATGGTTTTGATTCCGACGGTTGACCAGACTTGCCCCCCAGGTCAAGCGGTAAAATCAAAACCCTAATGATTACCCATATCACGGATATAATCATCGGTAATTAAAACCGCCAAATTTTTATATTTTCCCGTAATATATACGCATTTATCTATCTATTGATATAAGAATTATTGCAATCGGCCAGGGACAGTTCTTGTAAACAATTACCTAATTATCTATAATATCTTAATATATTATAGAACTCCATATGATAATTATATCCACCATATGAGTAATCATGAGAGTTTTGATTCCATTGTTTGACGGGACTTGCCCCCATTATTTTACCATAAAAACTATAGATTTTCGTTTCATAACAAAGATCTTATAATTTACAAACACCAACTATACATAATCTGTTATATTACAGACCATTTGCAATTTATTATGACTCAAGTCAAAGTTGTGTTACGTAATGGCAATGTTTATATTTCTACATCAGCCTAATTGTAATTGACTGCAGCATTTGAATTAAGAATGAACAATGTGATTGTTTTATCGAGATATGAAACAGTAACGAATTAAGATAAAAAAATTGTATAATATTGTGTTACCATTGTTAAAAAATATATGTTGAACATATTTTTGTGTTGATCAAATCACCTTGAGAGATAAAACTGTGAATGCTTACTTTAAAATTTACGCTTAATTATGTGTCAAAATTTTAAATGAAAAACCCGTCATAGTTTATTTTATTTTATAAATAATATAATTATGAGGTTGTAAGTATACAATATTACGATTAAAATATACAAAGTAGAAACTACTTTGTATATTTGGACTTATGTAATTTCCTTTTACGACCAGAACTAGATTTTATATAGAAATTCTGGTAGACACAGAGTACAAGAATAAGAAAGATTTATAAAAACTCTGTAAGAAGGTTTTGTTGTTATAAATTATAACATTGTGAAACAATGGTTTAGTTATATAGAAACAAAAAAATAGTCTCAGTAATGCCAAAAAAATGTTCCTTATGACCTAGTCATTTTTGCTCAGTTGTAAATACAGTATAACTTCAAATTAATACCACAATGTACGCTGACATCTAAAGTAATAAAGCAATCAAAATGTTAGTGTATGTGTGTGTGTATGTGTGTGTGTGTGTGTTTGTCTCACGCCTTCTGAAAAACCAAGAGCATCTAAAAATCTAATTTATGTGCGAACGTGTACCTGTATACCTGATGCAGTGTCACGCTAAAAATAATGCGATAAAAATGCTGAATTTTAAAAATATTTCAATAATTATTTTTTTCATACAAAATTTTCCAAGCCGTATCTGTCAAAAAAGTGTACATTTTGCACGCAAATATCTGTTAGTTTAAAAGTTAGAAGTACGTATTTACACGAAAAAAATTTACTTTCAAGTATAACTTAGCGTTTAAGTGAAAAACATGGTGAATATTTTGTATAATTATAATGTTTAACTTATTTTTAAAGAAAGCGTTTTGTACATAAATGCCGCCATTTTAATATCTTTTCATACAATATTTCATTTTCCTACCGAATGAATATGTTCTTGAAAATAATAAACCTTTGAAATAAATATAATTATGAAATAATAAAATGAAACACAAGACATTACAGCAAGTTTTAAGACGTATATTGTAAAAGTCTGTTAATTATTAGTAAAGATATAGGCATAATAAAATTGCATAATTTGTATATAATATTTGATATTTCGGACAATTTTCATTTTTATGGCATCGAACAAACCAATGTAGGTACCTACATATTATTCAAAAAATGTCTACAAACCATTTGATATTTTTTACATATTCTATGGTTACTATGGTAACGGACTCATTCTGATATTCAAATAAAATTTGTTATAAATCGAATTCGAATTAATTTAGAACATCATTGTAGGTAGGTACCTACATACCTAATACTACTTAAAAACCAACAATATACTAATTTCGTATAGGAAAATTATTAAACTATCTTAGGTTAACTACAATACACATGTCATTCAATCTACAACTATTTCCTATAGTGAAATTCTTCTTTTATTTAAGTAGACCTTTGGGTGATTTTTTATACAAACTATTTCTTGGAGTTTAATTCTTCTTCCTCTTCTTTTGTGAAGTCATTTGGGACAGTTCATAAATAAAAAATAAACTATTTCCTATAGTCTAATTTTTCTTTTTCTTAATTTATGTAGACCTTGGGTGAGTTTTTATACAAACTATTTCCTATAGTCTAATTCATCTTCTTCCTCTTCTTTTATGTAGCCCTTTGGGTGAGTTTTTATACAAACTTATTCCTATTATCTAATTCTTTTTCTTCTTATTTTATGTAGACCTCTGGGCCAGTTTTGATACCAACTATTTCTTTTAACGTATTTCTTCTTTTTCTAATTTTATGTAGACCTTTGTTGAATTTTGTATAAACTAACTTCCTATAGTCTAATTTTTCCTCTTTTATGTAGACCAAGGGAGAGTTTTCATGCAAACTTTTCCTTTAGTCTAATTCTTCTTCGTCTTCTTTTATGTTGACCTTTGCGTTAGTTTTTATACAATCTATTTCCTGACGTATAATTATTCTTCTAATATGTAGACCTTTGGGTCAGTTTTTATATTAACTACTTTCTTTAGTCTAATTCTTCTTTTTCTTATTATTTGTAGATCTCTTGGTTAGTTTTTATACAAACTATTTCCTTTAGTCTAATTCTTCGTTTTCTTATTTAATGTAGACGTTGGGTGAATTTTATATAAAATATTTCCTATATTTCAATTCATCTTCTTCTTCTTTTATGAAGACCATTTGGTCATTTTTTATAAAATACATTTACTATTGTGTAATTCTTCTATTGCATCTTTTATGTAGACCATTGGGTCAGTTTTTATTACAAACTATTTGTTATAGTCTTATACTTATTCTTTTTTTTCATTTAGTCTTTTGGGTTAGTTTTAAGTCTTATAGTCTATTGTATAGAAATATTATAAACAACATGCACACGTGACGAAAATACATAAAACGAATGGGATGTGACCATCACTAGAATCTTCTCAATACTTTTTTTCAATCGAAATTTACACCATTTATTATATCATCATATATTGCTTAATTTTCAATAACTACACATTTGATTTTGATGACAATATAATAAAAAATCGGGGTTGTGGCAATTACTGGACCCCTCACAACGTTTATATTCAAATTAAAAACTATTTAAGTCTTCTTCTGTAATGTAGATCAGTTTTATTGCGCAAAAATATAATAATCTATAGGTATGCACACTTGACGAAAAATATAAAAACGAATGGGATGTGACCAACACTAGAATCTTTTCAGTACTTTTGTTTATTTAATTTTTAAGCCATTTCCCATCATCCAAAATTACTAAATATTTAAAACACATTTGCGTTCGATGACAATATATAAAAATAGGGGTTGTGGCCAAATCCAAACTCTTTACAACGTTGTCTCTTTATAATCAGTCATATTTAAAACCATTTACCATAGTCCATGCGTGCAGAAATTGTATGTACCTACCTATGTACTTATATATAAAAACAAATGGGTTGTGACCATCACTTGAACATTTTACATCGCTTAAACTCAATTAAATTTCAAACTACTTTTCATACTACGAATTAGCAAATATTTTTTGTGACAATATTATATAAACGATTGCTTATTCCTTCACTAATTTACATTCTTGGCCAACGGCGGGACATAAAAGCTAGTTATTAATATATATTAAAATTTTATTTTCCAAAATGATTTCAGATAAAAAATTATGTAAAGTGCAACTTTCTTCTATGGATATAAATCTGTTCATTTTATGGACATGCACATCAGTGTACCCCATAGATTTTTATTATAATATACTAGATGTAGTTAGAAAATTTTGTATGAATCAAAATGAGATATTTTTCCGGGGGATTTTTGACGTTTTGGTTCCAGACCACATCGTTTTTCTATAGAAAATAACGACTAATGTGAATTGTTTTCTGATTTATTTGTCTAAAAAACATTTTAATTATTAAGGTTTACAGAACAGTTATCTAGGATGTGTTGAAATGTAAGGAAAACTGAAAAATGTTGCCAACCAAAACGTCAAACGCGCGATATTCCATGACTCACTTTTTGCACGGAGTACTACATCTAGTATATTATAATAAAAATCTATGGTGTACCCCAGTGGAGATAACCTGTATTATTCATATTAAGAGTTTCATTCATTGTTCATTATTTCTGGGTTGGCACTGTGCGACATTTATCTGATGCATCATATGTAAAATTCTATTATTTTCCAACTTTTAAAGATGGTGTTGCCAGTGATATAAACTTGTTCAGCTTTGTGGGAAAACAAATTCGAAGTTTTACTGTACTTACTCAATGACTCATTTTGTGCCAAATTTGATTTTTAAAAAAATATTGTCTATTTACATATGTATTGCTTTCACCCTATTTATTAAACATACAAAATGATTTATATTTATGTGTAGTGAAATTTATGTATATTTAATATGAACACATATATAATTCCACAATTTATTTTATTTTTCTCCCGACGACCGTTTCGGCTTATAAGGCCATAATAACGGTCGTCGGGAGAAAAATAAAATAAATTGTGGAATTATATATGTGTTCATATTAATCATTGTCATAATGGAATTCTACAAATTAGAAGCCGTCACAATCGAAAGATTGAAAAGTGCGTATATTTATGTATATTTATATAAAGACTCATTAAAATGATGGAATTTGTGAATCAATTTGGTCGACTAATTTTCAGGAATATAAATACTCTATCAGTGTTATTTTATAAAAATTGGATCGTGATTGAATCAAGGTTCAATTGAACCCAGTTTAAAGAAGTTTTATTCCACATTCAACTGAAACCTCATTTATAAAAATATTTTAACCGCAGTTCGGTTGAACTCGATTATGAGCTCTATTTCATTTGACAGCACCGAATTTCATTCTAACAAGTTGGTTGGTATGACCACAGAACAGTATGCGCGGAGCGGAACAGTGACATGCGCCACATGATAGCTCTGTCAAACTTTAGCTATTGCACTTTTTGAAATTCGATTTTGTGTTTGAATTCAACGTCAATCAATAATTCTAATGGATCAAATTATTTTTTACATGTTTTTCTCATATCTAATCAATCTCCCATCTACTACTCCCATCGCAGATTCCATTTAAATGATGAGTTAAATCACGGTTCAACGTTAGCGTTTTTGTTACCCTTTTATAGGTATTAGCTCCTTAAATGCCAAATTGAATTCTAAGGCAGCCCATTCACAATCGTGCCATTCGGCGTCACTCCATATGGACCGGTTCCATTTGGAGCATTGTAAAATTTTCATCACACTCACGGGCGCGCCATCGAGCCATCAAAATTAATATACAACTGCTATTTAGCGGTTTGTTTATATATAAAAAGAAAAAAACAAAGAGAAAATGTTGTATTTTCGCATTCACGAGAGTGTCAAACAGCTCGGCGCAATGAGATGGCGCAATGTACCGCTGGTTTTCACACTCACGAGCATGGCGTACCGACAGGATGCGCCGCGCCGTTTGTCGTGGCACTATGGAGTTTCGATCGTTTGGAATTCCATTTTGGTGTCAGGCCAATTGGGCTGCGCGGGATTTGACATTCACGAGTGCATTTTGGAGTGATGGCAAGCCATTTGGAAGGATGGCACGGTCGTGAATGGGGGCCTTTATGTTTATTTTATCCTAAAAGTATATGTTTATGATGTTATGTTTTACATATAAATATTAAATTATACACATTGTGATATAAACCTAAATACATTCTTTGTGATCTCATTATTTTCTTAAAGAATAATACTTTTAATAAATTGTTATCGCTGTGCATTTAAAATTATATCTATTTTTTATTTTATAATTATTATTATAATCTGTAGATTTTCATGTAATACACTAGATGTCGTAGTTAGCCAATTTTGTATGAATCCGCGGGACTTTTAACAAGGTGGGCAGAAAACATGTTTTTTTATAATAACGACTAATATGAATTGTTTTCGGATTTATTTGTCGAAAAAACACTTTGTTCGTCAATATTGTCGACCTTCTTGGCTCAGTGGGCTGGGTATCTGACTGCTGATCCAAAGGTCCCGGGTTCGATTCCCGGTGGAGACACAGTTTTTAATTGTGTTTTCAGTCTGGATCTGTGAGACGATTAATATCGTAAGTCTCCAGAATGTGGCAACTTGTTATTGGGTGCGTGTTAAATTTAATATTTGACATAGTACCTGTTAGTTGCCCGAGAAGTAATAAATAATAAATAATAATAATAATATTTAAAGAACTAGGAAGTGTTGAAATGTATGAAAAACTGCAATATGTTGCCAACCAAGACGTCAAACGTGCGATATACCATGACTTACTCATTGACCGAAGTACTCCATCTAGTACATATATTATATGAAAATCTATGTTATAATCATTATATTCGATTCTTCATTGTAGGCTGTCAGACAGTCTGATTTAATATTACATTTTTCTATTTACAACAAAACATTCCATATTATATTTAATTAGTGTTGAACCAATACCAAGTTTTATAATTATCAAGTAACGTATTTTAAAATTGTACAAAAAAAATCAATACATATACATAATAATATGATAATCATTTATATTAAGTTGAAGTCATGTTTGTAGGACACAATAGTTCTATGTATCTGATATTTTATCTATGATCTCTTGCTTTTTATTATTAGTAATAGCTCTGAATTATATTTGAAAGTATAATCTTATCTTTTACTTTTATGCAGTAGTGAGATTTGGATAGCCTTGTCTTCACACCAGATTTTTTAAACCTAACCTACAAAAGTTTGGAAAAAATAGGTTGGTTAGGTTTGTTTGCAGATATAATTGTGACTGGCGTGAGCCAGTCACATTGTATATCAATAAAAGTAACTAAAATATTAAAAAAAATAAAATAAATTGGTATTTTTACCAAACTTTTGTAGGTTAGGTTTAAAAAACTAGTGTGAAGACTAGGCTATCAGTGAGATTTAGTGATTTTGCAGTTTTCAAGAATAGTTTTTTAACTCAAAAACTCATCGGCTACTAAAAGTCTTAAAAAAAATTAACTAAAATTATATAACTTTGTTTACACCACGTGAGAATTGAATTTGCGACCGGTTTCGGAACTAACCGTTCTCTCCTTAGGCAGAATTTCAACTAAACGCAGAATGTGACTGTGTGCTTAAAAGAAGGCTATGTATTTGGATATTGGTGGGAGGTCATTAGGGGCGGGTCTTGACCTCCAGGAATGAAGACAATAGTTTTTAAAATATGTATTTCCGAAATTAAAACTATTGTGTCTTACAAATATTTTATACAGATTGTATCAATATCCTTTACACTGCCATTAGCGTATGTCAAAACACTAATAGTTATTATAACTATATCATTTTCTATTATTATATTAATGTAAATAAAGTTAATAATAAAACATATTACGAAAGTTTCATTGTTATACGCAACTGTAACGTAATTATAATGAACCCACTGTAATCTATATATTATTCAACCAGCACTTATGTATTATGCAATGTATAATTTTTTAATAGTAAATCGTCAAACTCAATTAATTTAATTTAATTACAAATATCTGCCTATATTTGACAATGGTTACTAACTTTGTTGATTGTTTCTAAACATTTTAATTAATTTGTCAAAGTTTCTAAGTACTTGCCTAAATTTGTTGATGGTTAAAAGACATTTTCCTTGACGTGTTGTTTGTGTTTAAGCAGTACTCTAACTTTGTTGATTGTTTCTAAACATTTTCATTCATTTGTCAAAGTTTCTAAGTACTTGCCTAAATTTGTTGATGGTTATAAGACATTTTCCTTGACGTGTTGTTTGTTTTTAAGCAGTACTCTAACTTTGTTGATTGTTTCTAAGCATTTTCATTAATTTTTTAATGTTTCTAAGTACTTGCCTAAATTAATTTGTTGATGGTTATAAGACATTTTCCTTGACATGTTGTTTGTTTTTAAGCAGTACTCTAACTTTGTTGATTGTTTCTAAACATTTTAATTAATTTGTCAAAGTTTCTAAGTACTTGCCTAAATTTGTTGATGGTTATAAGACATTTTCCTTGACGTGTTGTTTGTTTTTAAGCAGTACTCTAACTTTGTTGATTGTTTCTAAACATTTTCATTAATTTGTCAAAGTTTCTAAGTACTTGCATAAATTTGTTGATGGTTATAAGACATTTTCCTTGACGTGTTGTTTGTTTTTAAGCAGTACTCTAACTTTGTTGATTGTTTCTAAGCATTTTCATTAATTTTTTAATGTTTCTAAGTACTTGCCTAAATTTGTTGATGGTTATAAGACATTTTCCTTGACATGTTGTTTGTTTTTAAGCAGTACTCTAACTTTGTTGATTGTTTCTAAACATTTTCATTAATTTGTCAGTTTCTAAGTACTTGCCTAAATTTGTTGATGGTTATAAGACATTTTCCTTGACATGTTGTTTGTTTTTAAGCAGTACTCTAACTTTATTGATTGTTTATAACATTTTCATTAATTTGTCAAAGTTTCTAAGTACTTGCCTAAATTTGTTGATGGTTATAAGACATTTTCCTTGACGTGTTGTTTGTTTTTAAGCAGTACTCTAACTTTGTTGATTGTTTCTAAACATTTTCATTAATTTGTCAAAGTTTCTAAGTACTTGCCTAAATGTGTTGATGGTTATTAGACATTTTCCTTAATGTGTTGTTTGTTTTTAAGCAGTACTCTAAATTTGTTGATTGTTTCTAAACATTTTCACTAATTTTTTAATGTTTCTAAGTACTTGCCTAATTTTGTTGATTGTTTTTAAACACTTTAAATGTTGAATGTTCTTAATATCTTAATGCTTGCCTAAATTTGTTGAAAAGAGAATATATTATGTCTACCTATTCTAAATAAAGAAATGTTACTATAGTCGTATTATTTTCTGGCGAGATTTTTGAATTAACTGAATTTATTTGATTTCTACATTTGACGATTTTTCAAATGTAGGACATCTCAAGTGCAAATTAATACCAATTTCAAATTTGTCTATTTTGTAAGTAGGACCTTATATACTTTTTTCAATAGAAATTAATATTTTAGAATTTTCATTTGTAGTTTTCAGTTTCTAAATCAATAAATTGTAAAAAATATACATAATTTTCAATGTGTCAACTTTATCTTTTTTAGAAATTTCTTGTGAACAAGGGGGCCTAATTAGTTATTCTTCTTATGTATATATGGCAACACTGCCCATCAAAACTTAGACTTTTATTAAATACGCTTAGATGGTGAACTTATCAACTAACTTTATTTCAAATCATTTGTCAAAAAAATATTGTTATATGCAAAAATATGTCATTATTTTTTTTATAAAACAATCTATGAATCAATCTGAAACATCTTAACTATCATTTGTAAACTTGGTTTTTAATATGTATATCTGTGAAAGTCTATGCTTAACTCCTTCTTTTATAAATATATTTCCAATATGAGAATATTTATTTACCATAGACACATTAGATAATGGACGATTTCAAAAATATAACAAACAGTAATAATACATGATATAATTATTTAAACTTATTCTATTTTTTTTTACATTTCATGTTTTTGTTAAACTCTGCATATTTAAGAAAAATCACCATTAGCGAAAATGCCTCGGTCACGTGGCCAAATATTTCATACTGTTATATATTTTATATTTTAATGCTTTTCATTTTAGATTTTCATACTATACTATGTAGACTTTTCAATACATACCTAGACGTGATCTTTTTTATGTTTTTTTATTGTATTGAAATGTTTATTGAGTTTTTTTGTGGAGATTTAGGCTAATATTATAGAAGATTTCTAAGGAAATATTCAACAATCCTGTTTTTTACATACACTTATGATGTATTACAAAAGTACAAAAATTTCAACCAAATCTAGAACTCAATTACCCAATAGTAGAAGAAATGTTCCTAGCTTAAACGTTTTCAAAAAGACTCTGAAGTCACACTTCCCCCCTCCGTATCCCATTCTTTTGTTTCAGTACTTTTTCAAAATTGTTAATAATTTTGTAGGTTATCTTTAAAAAAAATGGTGTGAAGACTAGGCTATCCGTTTCTAGGCCATATTATGTCATCACTGGCAAGACACTTTTTTTAAATTTAAATATATCTTATATTTGATATTAATGTAATAATTTATAGTTTGGTTAACTGTGAAAATGTTTATGGGCAATAATTTCGCAACATTATGTATTTTTTTGCATAATAAAAGTATTATGAGATTCTATAACTTCAATATCATCAACATTGACACATAGAATAATAATTAAACTGAATTAAACTATAGAATACTCATTCCCATACAATACCTCGCTGAAAAAGTGAAGCCGTTTTATTGGCCGGCTCGTGTCAATATATGTATGACTCTGCTATAATTTAGCAAGTAATTTTGCTATTTTGCTAACTATTCCGTAAATAATTTTGCAAGCAGTCAAAAAATTCCCTATTTGGAGAACGTATCACGCAGACGGCCAAATGATTACTGAATGCTCGTAGCAAAATGTTAACCAAATTAGTCAACATAAAGCAGTCTCATTTACTGCAGGCTAAAGAGTATTGACAGCATAAAAACATCATATTTTACTATTATTATTATTAACACCATAATTATGTAGATAAAAATTCCCACAATGTGGTGTAACTAGCTACAGGTGTACATAACCTCATAAAAAGAAGCATGATACGTGAATGTATCCCCGCACACAAGTCTCATCCCACCTAAAAAGGGAATACATTTTGAATGAGATTTATAATTCTACATAGTAAATTGTAGCATTAATAATCTCATTTGATTTGACATTTGTTTATTTTTAGAACACACAATTCAAATAGTATTCCGTCTAGGCTTGTATATGAATAGTTGTTTTTGTATAGTAACAAAATCTATGACAAATATTCACACACATACATACACTTAATATTAAGATTGTCTTAAAAGATAAGTGTAGGAATTATAAATTGAAGCAACCATAATTAAGAGTATGTCTATTGTAACTCAAAGGAAAGTATGAAAGAATCATAACATTTGTAATTAAGTTAATATATTGTAAGGAATTAAACAATGTTTTAATATAAATGTGTTTTATTAATTTATCAATAACATTATAATATATCAGAAGTCATAGGGCCGGTATTACAGTCTCAGTTTAAGAGCTAAACTCAAGTTTTACAAAAATATAGCGTATTACAGTGTCCGTTTAGGCCTAATCTTCCTTCAAATATGTCACTAAAACGACAAATATTTAACTGAACGTTTCTGGCGGATTAAGTACTTAACGGTGAGTCAACTGTCATTTGCTAGGCAACGCGTGTAGTTTCAGTTTCTATCTCTAGAGGCGTTAGGCAATGAGTGAAGTTTCAGTGTTCTATCACTAGAGGCGTTAGTTGTATCGACGGTGGCGCCACACAACAAAACAAACTGACAGCCATATTGAAATGAACATGGGCATTTAAAAGCATTATTTTGGTGAAAAAAAAAATTATTAACCATGTTGGATAATAAAACAATAGTATTTCAAGTCGTAGCGTCCCGTTTTGTAGTTCGTATTATTTGAGGTTATTTAAAATTTGACAGATAATAAGCACACAAAAAGTAAAATATGTCTATAATTGAAGATTTAGTAACTGACATGTCATATTGCACTGTAATACGGAAATGGATTCAATCTCCCCTTAACATTAATCTTGAGTTTAACAAACTCAATGAGTTGAGGGCCGACTGTAATACCAGGCCATATATATTCAAATGTAAAATTAATAATTTCAGTACTAAATGAATTTAATACAACCAAGAACCTTTGTCTTTACAAATTTAGGTGACACTAAAATACATTAAATGGAAGAAATTCAAAGACATATAATATGCTGCTTGAAATAATGTTATCATTTTGTATATTTGATATTCATTTTACGAATATTCTTAAAACATGTATCAAGTAATTCAACTTAAAAGTATAATTGAGAAAACTATCCTTTTGACTCAATCCCCCTGAGTCAAATTGTAAATGCTGTTCGCTTTCGAAAAGCACAAAATTTTTTGATAAACAAATCCCATACAAACAAAATTAGCGCTTTACGAAAGAGAACAGCGTTTACAATTCAACTCAGGGGGTGCATCTTTGGCCTTATTATTTTTTTTGTTCTAAAATCACAGATTTATATCATAGATTTTTTACTATAATATACTAGATGTCGTAGTTAGCAAATTTTGTATGAATCGAAGTGAGGCGTTTTTCCGGGGGATTTTTGACATTTTGGACCACATCGTTTTTCTGTAGAAAATAATGACTAATGTGAATTGTTTTATGATTTACTTGTCGAAAAAAAAACACTTTTTTTTATTAAGGTTTAGAGAACAATTATCTAGGAAATGTAAGGAAAACTGAAATATGTTGCCAACCAAAACGTCAAACACGTGATATTCCATGACTCACTTTTTGCACGGAGTACTACATCTAGTATATTATGATAAAAATCTATGCTATAAATAAAAACTTTCTTAGATTTGCACAGATAAAATAATTATTGACACTTTATTGAAAATTCCATTTTCCATTTTCAAATAACACTCAAACTGTTGCTCAACGCGTTAGATTCTTCGCGAGATAACGGCGCCAACATAAGTCCAGGAACTGGCGGCTCGTGTTCTAAATCCCTTAATTTATTCACCTTTACTTTTAGTTCACTCCGTAGTTTATTTATATCCAAGTCAATTTGTTTTTGGTCCTTCTCAATAAGCTCGATCGTCTTTTCGGTGGAACATTTGAAAATATTCGAACCTATTGTCAACCAGCATTTGTTTTGTTCGTTCTGTTTTTGAACGGCTCGCAAGGCCTCTCGATTTTCATTGCGCCTTTTGTCTAACAATATTATTGACCTTTTGTCCGCTAAGATTTCTTCCGCCTGCTTCTCTACAGCAACGAGATATGCCAGTGTTTTTTTAGAATCATCCATTGCTTTTTGTATTGTAATCGAATTTATTTGCAAACAACTCGCACGTGAAATGAACTGTCAATTTGACAGAAGCAGAGATAATATGCGCATGTGTTTGTGTTTATCTATTTTTGGATTTGTTCCAAACTCTGCTAATTCTTTATTTATTCTCTTGTGACTATACTCACTTTATAAGGAAACCAACATAAAATATCGTAATTTAACTTTATTTTTTAATGACTATGATGTATACATAGGTATTATGATCAAAATATTACCATGGGTTATAGTAGCATAGAAGCCAGACATCTATTATTTTGTTCCAACAAAATACCTTGATTCTTGGAAAACTTTCTCTTATAATGGTTTTATCATATTAACGGGTCTTTGGGTCCTTAATGTGTTTAAACAATGCTTATATTTTGTAAATATGTCATTTCTAATAATTTTATATTCAATGCATATTCCTGGAACTTTATACTTTCTAACTTGGTAGGTGAAATGGAGGCTTCCTATTGGTAGATGGTAGAATGCGCCCCGCCGCGCGGTGGGGTAGCTCCTCCCTCCCTGTCTCCAGCGGTGAACACGATAGCTGTTTTTGGATGAGTATCTAGTTGAACGCTCGGCCGGGATAGACGAATTTTAACTCACGCGTACGAAAGATAACTTATATATTTTTTTTAAAACGAACGTAGACCGCGAACGTTGAAAAAAAGTCTTATCTCTACGAGGCGTCTGCTTGATGCTCAGCATTAAATTTCATATTTGCATGGTAGTGACTAAGTGTATTTCAGGTCCATACATAACCAACGAGGGGTGAATTTAAGATAGTTTTAAGTTCCTTTCAATTAATAAAAAGTGATATTATGTAGTGTATGTGTTTCATCTACAGCCCCGTTACGAGCGCAGCGGTTGGTAAGATCTTTCTGATTTATTATTATTTGCTTTTCTTTGCTCTGAACGTTTCGTTTCGTAATTTATTTCAGCAGGATTGTCGTCCATATTACACGTGCATTTCATGTATTTGATTATCCTTTTCAGCACTTTTTTTTTCTCTGTTCCACGTGTATTTCAGGTATTTGATTATTCTTTTCAGCACTGTTATTCTTTGTTCCACGTGTATTTCCTGTATGTAATAATTCTTTTCAGCGGCCGTCATCACTGGTTTTCTAATTAATTTTCTTCTTAATTTTACAGCAATTTTTACTAACCGATAATTACTATTACGCGTGTATTTCTGTCAATTGAAGCATTGTTTTAATTATTTACTCTCAACACGTTCTTTCGTCTCCACCATATTTAATGATTGTATTGACTAGCCGGCATTTAAACACTTATCAACGCTCTTCTTTGTTATATGCGATAACAACTATTTAAAAAAAAACACACAAGTTACTCAAATTTATCATATTAAAGCCATATTTTATTTTCGAATACGAAATTTACGCATTTAATAAGTTTCTAGAATGTATGTATCAAAATATTGCAGTCAAGACTTTTTTGAAACGGAATAATACAATGACGTTTTTGCGTTATTCTATTTAAAATCTCTTTTCTATGATTCTATTTTATTTTGACATGTCAAGATTTGGAATGATATCGAACATTTCATTTTGATTTCCTCATTAAATTTAAATAAATTTATCTTCCGAGTAATTTTAACTGTAGTTAAATAGAATTTTTACTTTATTATTTATTTATCAATCAGTGAAAACGATGGAGAAAATGGAAGATTCGCAAGAGAATAAATACATGAACGAAGATCCCCAGAAGTTGCTACCTTATTTTAACCCATTTGAAATAGGTATGTGATGTCATTACTTTCTATTTCTTATAATATTATTACTACATTCGCTTCACGAACATATTATTTGCTTTTATTTTCCATATTATCATAATTATTTAGAAATGACACAAGTTTTAAGGTATAATTATTTTCAAATTGTTGAATAATTGTACATACGTAAAAATTATTTTATTGATTCATGTATCAAATAATATACACTCGAATAAAAATATATACGACTTAATTTGCTCTGACGAAATATATGTTTTTTGCAGTGTATTCTGAAATTTACAGAGTGGTATCTTTAATAGGATCAGGAGATATGACATAATTAAGTTTAATCTGCTAATCATGGGTGGATATTCTACATTAAAATCTGTACAGACATGTCTTATTCATGTCCTTGCAGCAGTGGGACTCATGTCTAGTCTAGTCGATATGTAATAATTTCATTTTTTTGTCATATCTCCTGATATATTAAATTGATAAGTACATTTCAGGATATAAAGCTTATAACACTGCAAAAACATCACACAACGTTCTTGTTAACATCAATATTTTTGCCCATTAATAGAATGATGTTTCTATTACCTATAAATTTTAAAAAAATAATTGAATACAATTTCAGGTCTTCAACTCCTAGCTGAGTACGGATGGTGGGTGTTGGGCGTTGGTGTTGTTCTCATGTGGGTCTACTCCAAGTTAAGTCCAGTATTAGATGGATGGAGAGTTAAGAGAGAAGACGCCATGCATCATAAAAGTAATTTTCTACCATAGTCTGTTCCATTCAATAACTCCTTGGTCTGCTTGCACACAGTACATGCATACAATTATTAAAAGTAAATAAGTAAAAATACAAATATGACATGTACCTCTTACGTACTATACCTAATATCAAAAAGAGACAGTAAAAAAATGTGAAATAGTGTGGGTGCGTGCATGAGAGAAGAGTAACAATATGTATGTGTGTGTGAAAGAGATATCTAGAAAGATTATGGGCCGGTATTACAGTCTCAGTTTAAGAGCAAAACTCAAGTTTTACAAAAATATAGCGTATTACAGTGTCCGTTTAGGCCTAATCTTCCCTCAAATACGTCACTATGGCCCAGTATTTCAGTCGGCCCTTAGGAGTTTAACTCAAGTTTAACAAAAATATTGTGGCCCGAGATTTCAGTTGGCCCTTAAATCGTTGGATTTGGTAATCCAAGTTAAAAGTTTAGGGAAGATTAAATTTCATTCGCGTATTTCAGTGCAAAATGAAACGTCAGTTACGTAATCTTCAACTATAGATATATTTTACGTTTTTCTATGGTTATTGTCTATAACGCATCTGTCAAAATTGTAATAACCTTAAATGATACGTGACGCGAAGCTGTGACTAAATATTATTTTATTATTATAACAACACATTATTTTATTTGTTTCATTACACAGCATGTTACTTTTTCAATTTTTTATACCGATCGATGTTTTTTTTAATTAAAATCAAACATTGTAGTGAAAAAATGTCATTGGATATGTACTACGTACGTAGTTCTTCAATGCAAAATGTATGTACATTTTACAGATGGATATGGAACTAAGTGATAATGGTAAAATAGTGTCTTATGTAGAAAATTTAAGAATACACATTATATTTATAGAAATAGGATGGATCAATTTAAAAAGTGGGATGAAAAAACATCGCAAAAATAAAGTTGCGTGCCTGACGTTTCATTATGGCTGACAATTTATTTCGTTTGTTGTCAGGCAATACATCATAATTATGTAAAAAAAGAAAATAAATATTAAATACATGAACCACTTATATATCAAGTCTTTTATTTTAACAACAAAAATAAATCATGATTATAATTATTATGCGTAGTTATTTGTAGTATAAAATGAAATAAAACATTAAAGCATGCGGCGATTAGTACGCCACCTGGCGAAAAAGGCTAGAAACAATACTTAACTCAAGATTAAGACACGCGATCCGCCAGAAACGTTGAGTTAAATATTTGTCGTTTAGTGACGTATTTAAGGGAAGATTAGGTACTGAAATATGCAATATTTTTGTTAAACTTGAGTTAAACTCCTAAGGGCCGACTGAAATACTGGGCCTGTGTATTTCAGTACCTAATCTTCCCTTAAATACGTCACTAAACGACAAATATTTAACTCACCGTTTCTGGCAGATCGCATGTCTTAATCTTGAGTTAAGTATTGTTTCTAGTCTTTTTCGCCAGGTGGCGTACTAATCGCCGCACGCATTAATGGTTTATTTCATTTTATACTACAAACAACTATGCATAATAATTATAATCATGATTTATTTTTGTTGTTAAAATAAAAGACTTGATATAGAAGTGGTTCATGTATTTAATATTTATTTTCTTTATTACATAATTATAATGTATTGCCTGACAACAAACGAAATAAACTGTCAGCCACAATGAAACGTCAGGCACGCAACTTTATCTTCGCGATGTTTTTTCATCCCACTTTTTAATTTGATCCATCCTGTTTCTATAAATATAATGTGTATTCTTAAATTTTCTACATAAGACACTATTTTACCATTATCACTTAGTTCCATATCCATCTGTAAAATGTACATACATTTTGCATTGAAGAACTACGTACGTAGTACATATTCAATGACATTTTTTCACTACAATGTTTGATTTTAATTAAAAAAACATCGATCGGTGTAAAAAATTGAAAAAGTAACATGCTGTGTAATGAAACAAATAAAATAATGTGTTGTTATAATAATAAAATAATATTTAGTCACAGCTTCGCGCCACGTATCATTTAAGGTTATTACAATTTTGACAGATGCGTTATAGACAATAACCATAGAAAAACGTAAAATATATCTATAGTTGAAGATTACGTAACTGACATTTCATTTTGCACTGAAATACGCGAATGAAATTTAATCTTCCCTAAACTTTTAACTTGGATTACCAAATCCAACGATTTAAGGGCCAACTGATATCTCGGGCCTATAACGACAAATATTTAACTCAACGTTTCTGGCGGATTAAGTACTTAACGGTGAGTCAACTGTCATTTCTCGACTCGTTGCTAGGCAACACTTGTAGTTTCAGTGTTCTATCACTAGAGGCGTTAGTTGTATCGACGGTTGCGCCACACAACAAAACAAACTGTCAGCCATATTGAAACGAACATGGGCATTTAAAAGCATTATGTTGGTGAAAAAAAATAAATTTACCATGTTGGGTAATAAAACAATAGTATTTCAAGTCGTAGCGTCCCGTTTTGTAGTTGGTATTATTTGAGGTTATTTAAAATTTGACAGATAATAACCACAGAAAAAGTAAAATATGTCTATAATTGAAGATTTAGTAACTGACATATCATATTGCACTGTAATACGGAAATGGATTCAATCTCCCCATAACATTAATCTTGAGTTTAACAAACTCAATGAGTTGAGGGCCGACTTTAATACCGGCCCTATGTTGTTTATGGGGGTATGTCATACGAGTGGGTTGTGGGCAACGCTATACTCCTCACCACCAAGTCACTCCACAAAGTATTCAAATTTTGTATGGAAAAATATCAGCATTTTCACGAAATAAGTTTGTTAAATTATTTTTGATTTAAATATTTCACTGTAAAACTCAATATGCCTTTTTAGCAATTTGAAAATAAAAATATCAAATTTTATGTTAATTTATATCCTTCAAAATCTAATGGGGTCTAAGCGAGTATTAGATATACAAATTTGTAAATTTTTAAAAGAATTGAATGAGTACAATCTATAATTGATAAAGTAAAATAAACATGGCGTACATAGCACATAGTTCACAGCACACATACATTTGATGAAACTTTCATTATACAATCTCAGCATTGCACTAGTTGATAAACTAAAATAAAAATATAACCTTAAAAATTGAAAATTCATAATTCCCCACTATGACCCGAATGCATAGTCCTAGGTAACTAAATACTAACTCCTAACCTCACTGAAGTATTTAGTATTCTTAAGTTAGTAATTGCGATGCAGAGACATCACTAACTAAATACTCAATACAACCCCAAACTTAAGGTCGATGGCGTAGAATTTCACATTATGTGTATGAAGATAAGAGATAGATGAGTTTATGCTGTAGGGGGTGGTTATGTTTTAAATGGTATTGAACCAACACAACCTCCTACTTTTTGTATAAATCTTTAAAGGAAAGAAATGGTTCTTAAAAATTAAGATGAATAGACGATTTAAATAAAATAAACTTAAATACTCGGAGAATCAACGAAGGCCAGCGGCGAGTCCTGAGCGACCTGATTGAGGGATGATCTCGACGTTAATGATAAGTCTTCATTTTGCTGATGGTGAGTCGACCTTCAATAGTTTGTGCGCGTGCGCGATGGAGCTACGTGCAGATGTGCGCAGTGGTTCTCTGTGGTCCTTTGACTACCCACAATACTGACATTTAAAATGTTTTTTGTCATAACAACAAAAACACATGTAACTAAGCTAACACCAACAGCTCGATGTCGCGATTCTTCTGAAATTCCAGCAAATTTTCAGCATATCTTATAGGTCGCTGAATAATCTGTTTGGTATTTGATTTGACAAAATTACCAAATACATATTTGACGAAGTCGATAAAATCATAATCCATCGAAAATATCCTGTATTTTATTACTAAACCACTCGTAATGTTCCTCCTGATCAACCTTAATTTTTGACAATTCACAAATGTTAGTTAACGCCACCGCGCATACGCTAAGTATTTAGATATGTCTCTGCAATACAATTATCATACAAAAACTTTGTAGCATCTTCCAGTTAGGAAGCCACGTGATCTCCTAACTTAAGTGAGCGACTGTGCAATAAAAACATGGTTAGTATTTATTATTTAGGTTGGACTCTGCATTCGGGACTATATCTCCTTGCAGTAATGAGGAGTGACAAGGAATTATTAAATGGAATGGACGGTATGTGTATTTTTAATGGTAAATGTAAAATGATTATTTTGAAATTCTAAGCTTTATGGATTTCATTATGATATCGCAGCTACCCATTTGATTCATTGATCTTGAAGAGTGTGTTTATTTATTTAAGATCCAGATATTCAGTTGAAGAGGATGGAAGCGATGGAAGCCGCAAGACAGAAACAGCAAGAAGAAATGGAGCGAGCTGCCAAAGAATATCATATAAAAGAACAAGAGGTGAGATTTGAGGATTATTTTAAGTAAGTTATGTGAACGGTGCACTTAGCTCAGTGATTATTTCAAGCCCTCTTATGTTCGTTGTACACAAGCAATCGTTTTCCAGTTCATTATATATTCTACCAAACAAAAATTGTAAATCAAATACTTTTATGATCGCATACACTTAAGTGGAATTGGGCTGGCATGTTGCGAGAATGGCAGATGATCGAAGGACCGAGCGTACACTGGAGTTGCGAATGAGAACTGGCCGTAGAAACCCGGTCAGACCACAAGGAAGATGGTCTAATGACAATCATATTTTTTTTTCGTAATCACACGACAGCTGCTGCCAATTATAGTGTGATATGCGGTTCAATGACGGCTATCTCTGTTTAAGGTACGATTTGATGCGCCCTATATTCCAATGGAAAATATCTACCTCGTCCAAGAGTGAGTTCAATATTTCCATAATACGCACCAGAGTGCTGCGGGCCACTACATCCGTTCAGGAATGGGGGATGTTCAGAAGATTATGTCCTTTACCCCTTATGTAGTTGGGTGGTACAAAAAGCCCTAGCCTTTCTAGCAGCTCTAGACAATCAATAAGATTGTTGAAAATCTTGAAGCCGATCAAAAGTAGTGCGTTATCACGCCTACTTTCAAGACTCATAAGAACAGGACGTCAAAAATTCTAGGTGGTGCATGTATGTAGGATATACTCCGTGCATCCGCATGTACAGGTACCTCATGAACTTCTTCTGAATTTGCTCCAACATATCAGAATATTTTCTTTGGTAGGGCGCCCAAACTGCTCTTCCGTACTCCAATTTGGTACGCACCATACAGTTGAAAATATTTTTCAATGCTTCATGGTTCGAAAAGTATCTTCAAGGCGCATTGTGAAGCCCAGCAGTTGACCGCATTTAGTAGTTACTGTTGTTATATGTTGAGCAAAGGTGAATTTTGCATCAAATACAACTCCAAGGTCTTTTAGTTCGTAAATCCATCGTAATATCATCAGACCATCAATGGCACAGTGTGGCTAGGGACAGGGTAGCATGGGGGTCGAAAGGGGGAGCTTATGTTCAACACTAAAGGAATAATGGTTAAGATGATGATATATTATGATGGTTCTTTTCCCTGGCCGGAGTCAATATTTTTTCATTGTTTACCCAACAATTTCTCAATAAATAGCATTAGAAAAAAGTTTCATTGCCACTCAATAAATGGAGTTGTTGTCAACTTATTTTTTAACAATGTTAATTTATTATTCAACATAGAATATTATATAGAATTTTCAAAAATTTGATTGATAAAGGAACTCAAAAAAGGCATATTTGTTCGATGTTGCACAAGAGCTTAAGGTGATCATGTAAACCAGCTGATGAGACAGGTCGTAAGCCCTGTTGGCGCCTGATTTCCCAGTTCTCCTATGAAAATATATGTATTACAACTTTATCTCTATTGAGATGTAAAATTTGTGTTCTGTGCGGTGCACGTCATCATTCAAGACGTTTGCTGGTCAATCTTTGTCATTTAACTTTACTAGTGCCATATATTGATAATATTGTAAACCATGATCATTTTTTTTAAATTTATTTGTGTACTTATCTATTTCAGAGGTTGGAAAAGAAGAGACAGGAGTATATAGAAAGAAACGAAGGCAAAAGTGGAGGAAATCGACTCGGTGCAAGATCTGGTAACTTTTTTATCGAATATGTATATATATTTTTTTTAAATGCATATACGCAAACATTGGATTTTTTTTCCTCATTTATAAGGACTGTTGCTTTCATTGTTTACAAATAAACTAATTTCTTAATAGATGGCGTTACAAAAAAAGGTTTCTTCGTTACCTCATAGATGGCAATAGTATAGTTCCTTATTTTCAGGTGAATTGTTACACATTATTCAAATATATAGAACTTTCAAAAAATTACATTGATAAGGGAACTCAATAAGAAGGCATAATTGGTGAACGTTACGCAAGCGCATAAAGTGATCACGTAAACCAGCCGATGACAGGTCATAAGCCCTGTAGTTGCCTTGAGTTCCTGGTTCTTCTATAATATCCCAACTTCGTCTCTATTGAGATGTCAAAAAGTTTGTCAGTAAAAATATATATTTTTTAATTTTATGGTGTCCCATAAGAGCCGGGTAATAGAAAATACAACAGGCAACAATAACATCTCACATAGTTCAGCAATGAGGTTCACCATCACACATTCTGAATGTAGTGCCTTTTTAGGTGAGACGAGACTAGTGTGTGGGTATACACACTTGTGTTGTGCTTCCTTTTATCCAACTGTCGATTTGTTCATGAGAATTTATTTCTCTTAATGATTGAACAGTATTAACCTTTGTCCCTGTATGGAGTAGTGTACCTACTCTGCTTGGTTTCTCCAACTATGAACTCACTAAAAAAAATTTAGAGGCTTCACAGCATATATGTAGTGTCCGACCGAAGCTTCGACTTCGGCTTCGGCCACCTTTGGGCAAAAAAACACCTTCGGCTTCGGCTTCCGCCAAAAATAACCCGAATTTTCGGCCGAAGCCGAAGCTTTTTGTCAGCCGCTAAAAACAGTTAAAACTTGTATTTTCATGCGCGAACATGACATGTGTAGCGGGTGTATAGATTCAGCCGGCCCAGTGTCGCGTGCCGACTGTCGACAGAAACAAAACAAGAATAGTTCTGAACGCACATGATAGTTAATTAGTAAATTATCGTATAGATTTTTAATAATTTTAATATGCATGTTATTGTGATGAAAATTTAATAATATCAGAATACAAGATATGTTTATACAGGATGTAACAACTAAGTCACGAAAGCAGATTATTTATTATTTTAATCGATTTTTTTAGTACAATCAAACCTTCGGCTTCGGCCGAAGGTTACGGCTAAGGCCAAACAATCGGCTTTGGCCAAAATCTGACCTTTGGTCGGACACTACACATATGTCATGTATATGGATGAATTCAGGATTCAGCCCCCCTAGACAATGTGTCATTTAGCTCAAGAAAAGAAACAAGAAAAGATAACTCACTGTATGGAAGTGACAGTTGTCACGTGACTGGCAACTGTCACTTCCATACATTGAGTTATCTTTTCTTGAGCTAAATGACACATTGTCTAGGGGAGGCAGAGTAGAATATTATAAGTCTTACTAATAAACGCCTAGTAAAAGTTACACAACTAAAAAAATAACATATTTATTAGTAACATTTTTGACGTGTTGGCAAAAATGTTACCAATAAACGCTGTGTAGCAGATCAGTTGGTCAACGTCTGTGTATCTCTCATACAAATTTTACACAACGCTTGCACGCCTGTTCTAGGTAGTTTAGCGGTGTTTTAAGACAAATTTCATCTATTTATATTGTTATATATATTGTTATATATTGGAATAATATGATGAAACCTCTTTATAAATCATTATATTCTCGATTACCACTGAAAGTGCGTTGATTTATAAAGTTGCCACCCATTTTCATTATAAATTTATCCCAAAGATAGTTTCTTGAACTCTATTCGAATTTGCCTCAAAGAATTTTATTGCCACATGACTAGAGGTGGGAAAAACAGCTTATTTTTTTAAACGTTATAGACATTTCGTTAATTTTAAATAACGTTATTTTTAAAGGCTTAAAAAGCTTATTTATATTTGTACTGTATATATACAAGTACAATATACCTAAATCTAAAAAAAAATTAATACATTAACATGCAATGAAAAAAAATGTATGTTTTTGAAATAAATATAATGTACTTTTAATTTTTTGCTTCCTCTAGAAAGTATTTAAAATGTAGTCTGAAACCTTTGACGAAATTACAGTAGAAATGTTATACAATACATACATATAAAGTTTAAAAATAATGTTGATGATAATTTTGTACGCTCGAATAATCTTACAAAGCCGACAACGCACAATAAACCAACCCGATAGGCGTTTTAAACGATACTAAAGAAACAAAAAATAAACGTTTACAAAAATCAGTAATAATAATAATAACGTTGTCGTTAAAAATAATACATCTTTGTTATGATTATAAAATAAGCTTTTAACGAAAAACAGCTTTTAACGGAATCATCATCGGAATGTTATGATTCATGATTGAAATCGTTGTAACACTCGCAGCGTTCAACGAATATGGTTTAAAATTTATAACAGCTTTCGTTTAAACGATCATCTCTACACATGACTATAAACTCACTACTTGCGCAGGGTGCAAGGAAGTGTTTATTATATAATATTATTATTATGTCTGATGGTTATAAATCTATTTGTGTTACAATTTATATCAGATGGTTATAAATTTATTTGTGTTACAATTTATATATCAGATGGTTTTAAATCTATTTGTGTTACAATTTATATCAGATGGTTATAAATTTATTTGTGTTACAATTTATATATCAGATGGTTATATATCTATTTGTGTTACAATTTATGTCAGATGGTTATACATCTATTTGTGTTACAATTTATGTCAGATGGTTATAAATCTATTTGTGTTACAATTTATGTCAGATGGTTATACATCTATTTGTGTTACAATTTATGTCAGATGGTTATAAATCTATTTGTGTTACAATATATGTCAGATGGTTATAACATTACCATCTATTTGTGGTACAATTTAAATTACTGGAATTTCAACAATAATAATCACGCAATCAATAATTTGTTGTACCTATGATGAATCAAATCCATTTTTTTGCCGATTGACCCTTTGTTATATCACAATGGGGCTGTCCTTAATTCACCCTGAGTGGCTTGATCAATATTGTGTTTTATTTCAGATTATATGCCGTTGGCCGGAGCCGGTTCATCTGGTGGTTATAAAGCGCCAAAGAAGAAATGTCCTGGTGGCGGATGTGGTCGTTGAGTTGGACTTTGGTTTACATATCATATATTATGCACAGTGGAACTTCAAGTGGATAATTCAAAGCCAATGGGACTTCATAAAAAAATGTAGTTATCCAGAAATTGTGATTAAAATTTGACATTATTAATTTAAATTGAATATATTATTATCGCATATATATATGCAAACATTATATGGGATTCAGATGGGTAGTGGCAAAGCAGTTAGCACGCTAGGTTAGTAATCCAGTGGTTGCAAGTTCGAACCCTGCCACGACTGATTTTGTTCACCAATAGCACAAACATATCCTTAATTTAGGCAATTTATGAGGAATATGCGGTACTTGTTTCAAAGACTTATTCATTCTTTAAAAGAAAATATTGTTTTTTTTTTATAAATTTTATATCTCAGTAGCGACGATGATAGATGACAGGTTGTTAGCCCTGTAGGTGCCTGATTCCCGGTTGAATATATAAATATCTATTCCAACTTCGTCTTTGTTGAGATATGAAGTGTGTCATAAAATATTTTTCAGGTCAATTTAAAGCATTTTTTAGGTTATGTTATGCTGTGAACAAAAATAGAATGTGAATGCTTATTCGATCATTTCTATCTTTTGACAAATATCTGGATTAAGAATAAAATTCACTAATATTTTGTTGCATAAACTTGTACCTACACATTTTTTTTGCGTTGATTTAATACAAAGTTCAAGGGACCGTCTAAAACCATTGAATTATCCAATATTCACTGTTCATAGTTTCATACATCATTCCTATTTGTTTAGTAATCTATTGGGTCTGCTTTTATTTGTTTAATTATTATTATCTACTTATACATAATACCTTAATCACTTCATGCTCGTTTTTTTTCAGTTATTTTTATTTAAAGAGTTTACATCATTCCAAAGTTATCCAGTTATAAAAAAAAAACAAAAGAAGCAATAAAAAATGTAAAAAAAACCTAGCCTAATGTATAAAGAAAAATAAAAAAAAGTATAACTATACCTATACAATTTCCATTTCTTTATTTTCTCGATGACAGCTCCTGTGGAAACATTGAATGTGCGTGTTTTTTACATTATGTATGCATTATTTTATAAAAATATGACGCTTACACACGTACAAGGTCATACCAAGAGAAACCGATAGGGATGGGGCTATCGATAAACGTAACACGATAACAGACCTGATATTTTTTTACAAAGTGTAAGAAACTAAACTACTGCCGGATACTTTGTACAAATTTATTAACTAATATTATATTTGATTACAAGATGTTACACATATTAATTCTTGATTGATAATGCCAAAATATAATAAATATATGTGATCGATATCATTACTTATTTTATCACAACACTACAACTATCAAATTAGAACTGTCATCGAGAAAATATAGAAATATAGTATAATAATAAAAAAAAATACCATAATATTAAAAAAATTTAATAAAACCTTAATATAATACTTACAAATATTTTTCATTGAGTTAAAGTAAAATAAACAATTTGCCTTCACCTCTGCAAGAGTGGCAACTGGTGAACACCGGTGCTCGGGTAGACGCGATACAACCAACGCGCTGCCCGCGAACGCTGCTCGTTTTGATTTAAACTATTTTGGTTTAGCAAAATGTATCATTTCAAAAGTAACATTTGCTAGTCAGGCTTTCACTCTACGGCAATAATATTATTATTTATTTATAGGCAGGCAGCCAAGGCTGATGTGCCTATATCCACTGTCCAATTTTATTATTTGGTTGTAACTATTTTGCTGTGACCAAAAAAAGTCCAGTCTATTCTTGAAAATATTAACATTTTCAGCATACAAAACATGTTGGGGCAGTTTATTCCAAGTATTCACCACTCTATTTGAAAGAAAATGCTTTCGAGGAATTTGTGGAGAACCTACTTTTCACAAGTTTTAAGCTATGGCCACGCAAATTAGTGTTATGACTATATTGAAAGAGATTTTTCATGTTTAAACAGTCATAATGGCCTGATAATATTTTGAATGTTTCAATATAAGATCTCCACATTCTCTTCGGTTTTCCAGTTTTGACAGTTCTAAGAAGTCAAGTGTCCTGGGAATTTTTGTAAAACTTCTTTGGACCCTCAATGTCCTTGGGAAAATAGGGACTCCATATCTGGAAACCATATTCCAACAATGGTCTAACAAATGCTTTATATATTTTTAACATTAAGTCTGGTGTGATGTTCTGGAAAGCTTTTCTGATGCAGTAAATAAGGGAGTTTGCTTTCTTAACAATCTTAATAATATGATCCTCCCATTTTAAATCTGCGGATACAATGATACCTAGGTCAGTTTGTGATTCAACATCTTTAGGTTGAGTATTTTCAAGGAATTATTCAAACTTAAAATTAAAAATGACTTAAATTACCATAAAAAATTAATAAAACACATGGTACTATGGGATTTTATTTTACTTAAATTAATTGTGGGTCTGGATATTTATCTTAATATATTGGTTTGTACATTTGATTACTCATAATATATGAACTATGTATGTAAAAATTATCATATACATTGTTTTGTTTTAAAATATTGTAAATAAAAACATTATATTTCATTTATTTGCTATTTTTATTTATTCAATTCATTTGGTCACATGACCAGATATATGGTTACAGTCAAAATCAACGTGAATTATAGATCCCTTGTCGTCTTTCAATATATTCAAAAACGAATTTTTCATTTGAATGTCAATAAAATCCTCCATGTATCGATTTTGTAAATCCGGAGATAATTTGGAGAGATACGGATTTATACCCTTTATGAAACCTAAAAATGACACAATAATCAATGATTTGTACACTTCATTAAAACCAATTATTTTGAATGAGATTTAAATTGACAGTTATTGCTGTCAATTTAAATCTCATTCAATTTATAATTTTTTTTTTAACATGTCTACGTAGGGGACACCAGCTATTAGGATTTGGGTCCATTTTGCTCTTCTGAAGAAGCGCACTACGTAGGTTTGGGAGGGGTTTGCAATCTAGAAAAGAGTTAATTGATTCGGATTTTTAAAAGACCCGGGTTGTACGAAGGTGGAAACACAGAATTCGGAAGATCGTTCCACAGTCGGGCTGCTGTATTAATAAAGGAGTTCAAGAAGCGACTTGTTCGTATAGAAGGTCCACTGTGAATGGGTGCTGCGATTGAGTAAAGCGAGTGATTCTGTTGCGAGTGGGTGGAGGAGGGACCAAAGATGCAAGTTCTTCTGAGCAATTCCCGTGGTAGTATCTATAAAATAAACTTAAAATACCGACTTTACATCTGTGTTCTAGTGATTGCAATCGATCAGTCAGTGATGGATCATCAATCAGATGTATAGCACGCCTTTGGACAGCGTCGAGGGTATTCAGTAGGTATTGGGGGGCGCCACTCCAGAGGTGACTACCATATTCAATAATTGGACGTATTTGTGCTTTGTAGAGTCTACACATCTGGGACTTAGTAAAATATCTACGCGCTCTATATAGTACGCTCAATTTTTTGAAGGCGAGTTTCACCCAAGCTTCGATGGAGCCCTTGTAGTGTAATTGATTCGTTATAGATACTCCAAGCAGGTCAATAGAGCTGCTGTTAGGTAGGGTGCTTCCGTTGAAAGACACTTGCAATTCATTGGGGTTTCTCTTCGCAGAAATTAGACAGGCTTGGGTTTTTGAGACGTTAAATGAAACAAGATTACTTTCACCCCAGGTGTTGATTGAGTGGAGGTAGCTATTTATTTTTAGATGAAGATCTTTCCGAGCATCTGATATTTCACTCTGTTTAGGAGGTTTGTCAAAAGATAATTGCATTCATCAATCTCTCATACAAAATTTTACTATTATTATTACCTATTGATGGCGTTGTTGATCATTTTATACATACTAGTGATCGCGCATCGTCAAAATTCGAACGTAATTCATAAGATTTTCAAGTTTGAAAAATCATTCGACCTGATCTATCATAAAACGAGTGGGTTGTGGCCAACGCTAAACTCCTCACTAACAAGTCACTCCACAAAGTATTCAATTTCTATATTGAGAATTTTCATCATTTTCATGCAATGAATTTGTTAAATTATTTTTTTTATTTAAATATTTTATTATGAAAACTTGATAATTTATTCTTCAATGCCATTTTATGAAAGTGATTTGCTCTTTTACCAATTTGAAAATAAAAATTTCAAATTTTAAGTTTCCTTAGCTTGGGGGCCACTTTGAAATATTTGACAGTTAAAAAAATTGAGAAGCACTATTCAGATATCCTTCAAAATCTAATGGGGTCTAAGTGAGTATCAGATATACATATTGTGGCGAGGATGTACCTCCCCATCATCGATGCCATCTCGCTCGGACGATCTCGCTTCTCACGAAGATTGCCGAAGACGACCGAGAGACAGCGCATCGTATTTAAATCAACTAACATGGCGAATCATTCGCTCGTCAGCCCAGCGTTCAAGCACAGTGTTCAATAATTATAATATTTTATCCCGACCCTAGTATCGCGGAGCAATTTGAATTAAATTTGTTAACTGTTTTAATCTGAAAATATAATTAATCTGAGTAAGTTTTCTTTTATTATGAAACCTATCATCATTCTATTATTTCAATTATAAATGAATAGCTGAGTAAAACAATTGCAATATCTAAAAATAGTTGTATGTGTTTTGGGAGATGAATTTAGAACACGCAATAAACTCGCAACCTTTTCTGATTTCTTATTAATAATCTTATTAATTACTAGCTTTTATGTCCCGCCGTTGGCCAAGAATGTAAATTAGTGAAGGAATAAGCAATCGTTTATATAATATTGTCACAAAAAATATTTGCTAATTCGTAGTATGAAAAGTAGTTTGAAATTTAATTGAGTTTAAGCGATGTAAAATGTTCAAGTGATGGTCACAACCCATTTGTTTTTATATATAAGTACATAGGTACATACAATTTCTGCACGCATGGACTATGGTAAATGGTTTTAAATATGACTGATTATAAAGAGACAACGTTGTAAAGAGTTTGGATTTGGCCACAACCCCTATTTTTATATATTGTCATCGAACGCAAATGTGTTTTAAATATTTAGTAATTTTGGATGATGGGAAATGGCTTAAAAATAAACAAAAGTACTTACTGAAAAGATTCTAGTGTTGGTCACATCCCATTCGTTTTTATATTTTTCGTCAAGTGTGCATACCTATAGATTATTATATTTTTGCACAATAAAACTGATCTACATTACAGAAGAAGACTTAAATAGTTTTTAATTTGAATATAAACGTTGTGAAGAGTCCAGTAATGGCCACTACCCCGATTTTATATTATATTGTCATCAAAATCAAATATGTAGTTATTGAAAATTAAGCAATATATGTTGATATAATAAATGGTGTACCTAAATTTCGATTGAAAAAAAGTATTGAGAAGATTCTAGTGATGGTCACATCCCATTCGTTTTATGTATTTTCGTCAAGTGTGCATGTTGTTTATAATATTTCTATACAATAGACTTAAAACTAACCCAAAAGACTAAATGAAAAAAAAGAATAAGTATAAGACTATAACAAATAGTTTGTAATAAAAACTGACCCAATGGTCTACATAAAAGATGCAATAGAAGAATTACACAATAGTAAATGTATTATATAAAAAAACTGATCAAATGGTCTTCATAAAAGAAGAAGAAGATGAATTGAAATATAGGAAATATTTTATATAAAATTCACCCAACGTCTACATTAAATAAGAAAACGAAGAATTAGACTAAAGGAAATAGTTTGTATAAAAACTAACCAAAAGATCTACAAAAAATAAGAAAAAGAAGAATTAGACTATAGAAAGTAGTTAATATAAAAACTGACCCAAAGGTCTACATATTAGAAGAATAATTATACGTCAGGAAATAGATTGTATAAAAACTAACGCAAAGGTCAACATAAAAGAAGACGAAGAAGAATAAGACTAAAGGAAAAGTTTGCATGAAAACTCTCCCTTGGTCTACATAAAAGAGGAAAAATTAGACTGTAGGAAGTTAGTTTATACAAAATTTAACAAAGGTCTACATAAAATTAGAAAAAGAAGAAATACGTTAAAAGAAATAGTTGGTATCAAAACTGGCCCAGAGGTCTACATAAAATAAGAAGAAAAAGAATTAGATAATAGGAATAAGTTTGTATAAAAACTCACCCAAAGGGCTACATAAAAGAAGAGATAGAAGATGAATTAGACTATAGGAAATAGTTTGTATAAAAACTCACCCAAGGTCTACATAAATTAAGAAAAATTAGACTATAGGAAATAGTTTATTTATGAACTGTCCCAAATGACTTCACAAAAGAAGAGGAAGAAGAATTAAACTCCAAGAAATAGTTTGTATAAAAAATCTCCCAAAGGTCTACTTAAATAAAAGAAGAATTTCACTATAGGAAATAGTTTGTAGATTGAATGACATGTGTATTGTAGTTAACCTAAGATAGTTTAATAATTTTCCTATACGAAATTAGTATATTGTTGGTTTTTAAGTAGTATTAGGTATGTAGGTACCTACCTACAATGATGTTCTAAATTAATTCGAATTCGATTTATAACAAATTTTATTTGAATATTAGAATGTGTCCGTTACCATAGTAACCATAGAACATGTAAAAAATATCAAATGGTTTGTAGACATTTTTTGAATAATATGTAGGTACCTACATTGGTTTGTTCGATGCCATAAAAATGAAAATTGTCAGAAAAATCAAATATTATTTACAAATTATGCAATTTTATTATGCCTATATCTTTACTAATGATAAACACATTTTTACAATATATGTCTTAAAACTTGCTGTAATGTCTTGTGTTTCATTTTATTATTTCATAATTACATTTATTTCAAAGGTTTATTATTTTCAATAACATATTCATTCGGTAGGAAAATGAAATATTGTATGAAAAGATATTAAAATGGCGGCGTTTATGTACAAAACGCTTACTTTAAAAATAAGTTAAACATTATAATTATACAAAATATTCACCATGTTTTTCACTTAAACGCTAAGTTATACTTGAAAATATATTTTCTTCGTGTAAATACGTACTTCTAACTTTTAAACTAACAGATATTTGCGTGCAAAATGTACACTTTTTTGACAGATACGACTTGGAAAATTTTGTATGAAAAAAATAATTATTGAAATATTTTTAAAATTCAGCATTTTTATCGCATTATTTTTAGCGTGACACTGCATCAGGTATACAGGTACACGTTCGCACATAAATTAGATTTTTAGATGCTCTTGGTTTTTCAGAAGGCGTGAGACAAACACACACACACACACACACACATACACACACACACACACAAACACTAACATTTTGATTGCTTTATTACTTTAGATATAACTTCCTCCCAACGCACATACCGCTAAAATATTTTCAAAATTTGAAAAGAATCGAATGAGTACTTTAGTCTATAATCCATAAAGTAAAAAAAACACGCCGTACATAGTACACAGCACACACACAGATACATTGTGATGAAACTTTCAGAATACAATCTCAGCATGATACTAGTTGATAATCTGCAATAAAAAATAACCTTAAAAATTGCGAATTCATAACTCCCCACTATATAAAAATATCAAGTGGTACAATTTTAATGTTTAAGAATCGTATAGTTTCATAGAATATATGTATTTTATTTAACGCACTCTGTATTTGAATTTGTTTGCTGTATAAAACAATTATGAACACTTCCTTGCACTCTGCACAAATGGCAAGTTTATTGCTGTATGGCAATTTCTTCCTTCTAACCAGTGTTTCCAGCCCAGAGAAGCAATATTTGTGTGAGAAATGAATTTAAATAATTTTCTCCTCTGCTGGGAACCGAACCCAGGACACCCGCACACAAACCGAAAGGCTTACCAACTGTGCCAAGGCGGTCGGTTTATTCATTATTCTGAGCTCATTTTCTCATTTGTGTTTTGTTAATTTACGTTTCATATTTTTTTTTTTGTTCAAATTTTGTTATAGGTATACTGTCATATATTATATGTTAAATTGTCGGCCTCAATACAGGCCAGTCCTAGTGAGGTCGACAATTATATATTATTTTGTATTATGTAACCTGTAGAGATAAATAAAAAATCTAACCAATATATTCATTCCATCCCTCGAAATGATACTTCAAACTGTGGTTTTCCAACTTGTGTATATGGTACCCCTCTTTCTGCAGCATTGATTTATATATATCAACACTATTTTCTATGTTCACAATTTTTGGATGCATGTAAATCTTTTTAAGAATGTCACCCCAGAAGACATCGTTCATCATTATATCATAGGTGGTAAATACGTTATTTTTTCCTATAACAATAAACAGTAATAACCCATTTTTTCTTAGCATCGAGTAAATATTGCTGAACGCCAATCTGGAAATCAATAAAATAAAAATACACATTGGTATAAGTATGCGAACAAGCTATAAATTTATTAATAATATGGCATGATGCAGGAGGGACATCTATGCAACATCACTGTTAACCTCAGTATAAGGATTGTGACTTTCATTTATTACGTACCAATTCTTAATAGATGGCGTTAGAAAAAGTTTTGTAGTTGTAATGTATTTAATATTTATTGATTGATCAAAATAAAATACAACCTAAATGAAAAGTGACATCTGTAGATTATTTGGATAAACATATCAGTAAGATATTGATAAATATTAAGTTTGGTTCAGAACCATTTAAATGATTACTTTGAAGAAGAATAATGAAGTAATATAAGTTTATTTTAACAGATGTCGTCCAATTAGATTTTATTAAATTATTTATATATTATTTGGTTGTTTCTATGCAAGGGTGAATAATTAAATGTATATAAATAATTTTAAATAGGGAACAATAAAAAGTTGTTGTTAAGACAAAAGAAAAGAAAGATTGGTATACTAGATAGACCTCCTCTAGTAAAAACAACATTGACTGTAACTTGTATTGTAAAAACAAATGGGCCCAGTATTTCAGTCGGCCCTTAGGAGTTTAACTCAAGTTTAACAAAAATATTGCGTATTTCAGTACCAAATCTTCCCTCAAATACGTCACTAAACCACAAATATTTAACTCAACGTTTCTGGCGGATTGCGTGTCTTAATCTTGAGTTAAGTATTGTTTCTAGTCTTTTTCGCCAGGTGGCGTACTAATCGCCGCACGCTTTAATGTTTTATTTCATTTTATACTACAAATAACTATGCATAATAATTATAATCATGATTTATTTTTGATGTTAAAATAAAAGACTTGATATAGAAGTGGTTCATGTATTTAATATTTATTTTCTTTTTTACATAATTATATTGTATTGCCTATGAAACGTCAGGCACGCAACTTTATTTTTGCGATGTTTTTTCATCCCACTTTTTAAATTGATCCATCCTGTTTCTATATATAATGTGTATTCTTAAATTTTCTACATAAGACACTATTTTACCATTATCACTTAGTTCCATATCTATCTGTAAAATGTACATACATTTTGCATTGAAGTACTACGTACGTAGTACATATTCTTCAATCACATTTTTTCACTACAATGTTTGATTTTAATTAAAAAAAAACATCGATCTGTATAATAAATTGAAAAAGTAACATGCTGTGTAATGAAACAAATAAAATAATGTGTTGTTATAATAATAAAATAATATTAGTCACAGCTTCGCGTCACGTATCATTTAAGGTTATTACAATTTGACTTGAATTTGACAGATGCGTTATAGACAATAACCATAGAAAACGTAAAATATATCTATAGTTGAAGATTACGTAACTGAAGTTTCATTTTGCACTGAAATACGCGAATGAAATTTAATCTTCCCTAAACTTTTAACTTGGATTACTAAATCCAACGATTTAAAGGCCAACTGATATCTCGGGCCTGACGTTAATCTTGTAAAATTATATTTGTGTAAAAACTGTAATAAACAGTTTATTGTGAAAAAGCAAGTTATTTGAAAAATCAAACCTCACCATCCAAGAAAAGATATCTCTGAATTAGAGAGATATCATAGGTTTTTATTATGATATACTAGATGTAGTAGGTACTCCGTGCAAAAAGTGAGTCATGGAATATCGTGCGTTTAACGTTTTGGTTGGCAACATATTTCAGTTTTATTTACATTTCAACACATCCTAGATATCTGTTCTTTAAACTTTGATAATTAAAATGTTTTTTCAGACAAATAAATCCGAAAACAATTCACATTAGTCGTTATTCTCGATAGAAAAACGATGTGGTCTGGAACTAAAATGTCAAAAATGCCTCATTTGGATTCATACAAAATTTGCTAAATACAAACATCAAGTATTTTATAATAAAAATCTATGAGAGATATCCCATAGTCATGGATGTATAATGGCCACATAGGTTTTCATATAATACACTAGATGTCGTAGTTAGCAAATTTTGTATGAATCGATGAGTCATTTTTCAGGGGGGATTTTTGACGTTTTGGTTCCAGACCACATTCGTTTTTCTATAGAAAATAACGACTAATGTGAATTGTTTTCGGATTTATTTGTTTAAAAAACATTTTAATTATTAATAATTTAGAGAACATTTATCTAGGATGTGTTAAAATGTAAGGAAAACTGATATATGTTACCAACCAAAACGTCAAATGCGCGATATTCCATGACTCACATTTTGCACAGAGTACTACATTTAGGTATATTATAATAAAAATCTATGAATGCCCATAGTAGTCATTCTCATAGATGGTGCTAGAAAAAGTTTTGTAGTCATTCTCATAGATGGCGATAGTAATTTCATCTTATTTTAAAGAATTGTAAGAACACCGCACGTTTTTTTTTGCGGATGGTATTCTTAAGAACACACTTTTCACCCGATTGGCCTTTTGTTATACTTATCACAAATGGGGCTGTCCTCCCTTTTACTTATCCACCCTGAGTGGCTTATAAATGTCAAATCGCCTCTGTTAGTAGATTCCATGTCGATTCAAAGTGCTTTCTTTTCACACCACAGTCTATTTTTCATCTTCATCTTGGCATGCTTTGCAGTAATAGTATGCTTCCAGCCATTCAATCAATATCCCGATAGCAAATATCGCCTGCTGAGAACAATTGTGACCAAACTCCGAAATCATCGAAAATGAGATAAGCACGCAAAAGTATCTATTAGTTTTTTATCTTTATTGTGTAAGAGCATCACCAATTTTGGTGGTGATGGTAAGAGTGACTGAGAGTGACCAAACGTTATTAGTTCAATTAGTTTCCGTTAAAATACGATTGTCGTCGCTCATGTCGTTTTTGACCTAAATTATTTGCAGGAGAAAACAACTAAGTAATAATAAGTTTAATGAAAACACCGATAAGATAAAAATTTAATTTCAATGATATATAAATAATTATTGTTTGCACAAAGTTGTAAAACAAAAAAATATTATGTTTGAAGTATTGATAAAATTAATATAAAAAAAATGTTAAAATTTTAATACGAGTTAAATTTGAAGTTTCTAAGGTGTTAACATACAAAATGTATGTAAATTTGATAAAAAAACTTGATAAATGAAGAGAAGGAGGAGAATATACTCGTCCCATGTTGGGACGCGAAATTGATATCTAGAGAAGGCGGAGAAAAATACTAGTCCCACGTTGGGACGCGAGATTGATATAAGGAGGCTGGGAAGAAATATATTGGTCCCATGTTGGGACGCGAAATTGATAACTAAAGAAGCTGAAAAGCATAATAAAATAAACATTAAACTCTGCCCCTGAAAATAAAAATCAAATAAAACATAATCGGCTGCGATGTGCCTGAAAAGACAAATACATACAAATACAGGCATGGTAAAAATAATATATACATAACTGGAAAGATCTTACCAAACTGCTGCTATCGTAACGGGACTGTAGAGGAAACACTTACACTACATATCACTTTTTAGTATTTAAAAATAACTTAAAACTAGCTTAAATTCACCCCTCGTTGGTTATATGGACCTGAAACACACTTATTCACTATTATACGATTATTTAAGTTATGTTTATTCTTAAAAGTTATTTTTAATAGTAACTTAAACTATCTTAAATTCACCCCCGATGATAGGTAGAGAACCTGAAAAGAACTTAATCACTACTTTATACAATTAGAAAAAAAAAAACTGCTAAGGCCGTCCGATAGCCTAGCAACCTCGCACTCTCGCACGCAGGTCTCTACAACTCCCGACCAACCACTGACGCCTACCGAATGACAACTGATCGACTACCACCGACTCCTACCGAATGACAACTGATCGACTAACGCAGGGCGACCCAGCGCCCGTGAAACATGGAGTAGGGGAGGGGGGGGGTGGTTAAACTGAAGAATCAATCCGTACCGCCGGGTGCCAACCAAGATTCCAGGAATCTGCTTGATGCATTTTACATTTATTTTCAATAGAAAAGACAATACTCAAATATATGAACAAGGCCTGGGGGGCCGCTATAATCCGTTCCTAGAATTAATAGAAGAAATACATTAGGCCGAAGTAAAATAATGGTTTTTGGGTTTCTTTGATATCATAATGCATGGAAATATATCGATCACAATACCTATGGAAATATCAATCGCCTCTCCTTTTATGATCGAGATAATCCATGCAAAGACAAAAGAAACCAAATATCGTATAATCAGACAAAAGTAAACGCATTACCAGAGCAAGAACGTATACGACTAAACACGATTCTTCTTTCCACCGCAATGTTCTACATAATAAAATTTTCTTTTTCGATAAACATATATGTAACGCTTAATATCGCTTCCAGAAAACCGCATCGCGAAGAAGCTTCACCTTAATTATAATGGGGCCAATACCATACCGCAATCGCTTCCAACCATCGAACAAACAAAACCGTATAACAACTATCCATAATACAATTCGATTTCCGATAACTCAATGTCATAACGCATTTACATAGTTTTACGCTCGTATCTATCTTCAATCGCAATACAACATCTTCCGCAAGTGCCTTTATCTAATACCTCTACTTCGTCGGCTGATTCATTCGTGTCCATCCGTTATCTCATTTTCCTCTGTGATTTACTTAACGTTGTCCTCTCAATTAAATAATAAAAATACCGCACTTTTTCCCAAAGGCATATAACACACTAAAAATCCATCACGCCGTATTCTGCTATTTACCTATCAATTATCACGTCTTTGTCTCATCTTTTTAAATCATTATCTCATCCGATTACGTCATTATCTCGTCTTATTATATAGTTAGCTTATCTTACTTCGTCAAGATCTCATCTCATTGCGTCATTATTTCATCTTATTACATTTCGTTAACCGGCTACTACTAAAACTTATTCCTTTCATCTAAACGTTCGATTTCGAGTAGTCTAATTCTGCTTTCGTTACAAATCGTTATCTCTTTGGGTCGAATGTCCATCCAAATCTGCGGGAATTAAACTGCGAGTGGCTGTAGAGTCTATCAATGCTACATAGAGAGAATCATCAATCGTCTAGTTTATCTGCGGGGAGGCTAATCCTACCAATAACACATAGATCGTCTATATTGTATTCTTATTCGTAATTCCGTCATTCTACTCCTCTTCGTACCTATTCATCTCATTACTACTCAGCGCAACTACTGGCGTACCTAACTCATGATCCGGCGCGACTACCGGTCTTCTCTCTTTGAATTTCTCAGGATCTTCTCAGCATCCGACGTATCATCATCATCATTTTGCTACCTCTCGACGTTTCTACTTGCTTCCTTTCATCCGACGTATCTTCATCATCATCTTGCTACTTATCGACGTATCTGCTTGCTTCCTTTCATCCTACGTATCTAATCAACTATCAGCTTCCTACTGCTCGACGTATCTGGCGCAACTACCAGTTCTACTTCCGACGCGAATTCTGAACTACTTCTTATGATGCGTATCTTCTCGCTATTAGCCTCCCCGGTCTTTACATCGTCATCATCCTCTCTATGCACATACAGCCTCCACAACCACTACAGCAAAATCTACAGAATTGGGATCATCATTATCCTCCAAACAACTTCATTATTCATTCACAGAATTTTTATTACTCATCAAAACCATCTACAGATTTATAAATCACCTTCATCGTCAGAGTTATAAACCACTATAACTTCATCATCTACAGATTTACTATCCACCTTCATCGTCAGAGTTATAAACCACCATGCTTCATTAACTACAGATTTATTATCATCATCCATCGTCAGAGCTATAAACCACCATAACATCATGATCTACAGATTTATAATTCACCTTCATCGTCAGAGTTATAAACCACCATGCTTCATTAACTACAGATTTATTATCATCATCCATCGTCAGAGCTATAAACCACCATAACATCATGATCTACAGATTTATAATTCACCTTCATCGTCAGAGTTATAAACCACAACAACTTCATCAGCTACAGATTTATTCTCCACCTCCATCGTCAGAGTTATTTTAAATTCTTCACCTACAGAATTATGCTTTGCCTACAGAATTATAATCCACGATACTTCGTCAGAGTTATAATAAATTCGTCACCTACAGAGTTATTATTCATCAATATTCATATACAGAGTTATTTTTCTAAAACTTCACCTACAAATTCAATAATAATTACAGCCTCCTGTGAGGTCAAGATATCTTCAAACAATCGTTATATTATTATTATTAGGGCGCCAGTTCCACGTGTTTTTACCTGGTGGAACGCAGGTTATATTTATTTAGAACAACTCACAACAACAGCAACAAAAAATTTCTTCGAAAAAAAAAAACGCTTACATATTCTCTACTATCCGACTTTGTAAAAATAGTACTAAGTATTCTATTGATTTAACATAAATTTAAAATATTTAAAAATAAAATAATCATACTCCCGGGCTAACATATAACAGCAAATCTATAATATAGCGGTTTATATTATCATTTATATTATTCGCTACAAATCTAGTCTCATATTTTTATAAGTATACCACTGATTTCGTCATCACGTTCTGCTATTCGATAATTACATAACGACCGAAAATATATAAAGAAAATCCACCTCAAAAAAACATAACTATCAAAACAGTAATAAATTTCTACAACTGAAAATCTCCACGTGGTCTGTGAAAACAACAGTTATTAAAACACGCTCAAGTATCCCGACAAATAAATATTTCAATATCAGTAAAATAAATATACCTAAAAATCATTCTTATAAATTACACGCTTCAAAAAACACAGCTATCTACAAAACAAAACATAAAATCTCAGGGCGGTCCGTTAAAAACTACTGTTTTTAAAATGCCCCACGTTGGGCGCCAATTGATAAATGAAGAGAAGGAGGAGAATATACTCGTCCCATGTTGGGACGCGAAATTGATATCTAGAGAAGGCGGAGAAAAATACTAGTCCCACGTTGGGACGCGAGATTGATATAAGGAGGCTGGGAAGAAATATATTGGTCCCATGTTGGGACGCGAAATTGATAACTAAAGAAGCTGAAAAGCATAATAAAATAAACATTAAACTCTGCCCCTGAAAATAAAAATCAAATAAAACATAATCGGCTGCGATGTGCCTGAAAAGACAAATACATACAAATACAGGCATGGTAAAAATAATATATACATAACTGGAAAGATCTTACCAAACTGCTGCTATCGTAACGGGACTGTAGAGGAAACACTTACACTACATATCACTTTTTAGTATTTAAAAATAACTTAAAACTAGCTTAAATTCACCCCTCGTTGGTTATATGGACCTGAAACACACTTATTCACTATTATACGATTATTTAAGTTATGTTTATTCTTAAAAGTTATTTTTAATAGTAACTTAAACTATCTTAAATTCACCCCCGATGATAGGTAGAGAACCTGAAAAGAACTTAATCACTACTTTATACAATTAGAAAAAAAAAAACTGCTAAGGCCGTCCGATAGCCTAGCAACCTCGCACTCTCGCACGCAGGTCTCTACAACTCCCGACCAACCACTGACGCCTACCGAATGACAACTGATCGACTACCACCGACTCCTACCGAATGACAACTGATCGACTAACGCAGGGCGACCCAGCGCCCGTGAAACATGGAGTAGGGGAGGGGGGGGGTGGTTAAACTGAAGAATCAATCCGTACCGCCGGGTGCCAACCAAGATTCCAGGAATCTGCTTGATGCATTTTACATTTATTTTCAATAGAAAAGACAATACTCAAATATATGAACAAGGCCTGGGGGGCCGCTATAATCCGTTCCTAGAATTAATAGAAGAAATACATTAGGCCGAAGTAAAATAATGGTTTTTGGGTTTCTTTGATATCATAATGCATGGAAATATATCGATCACAATACCTATAAACTTATAAATGTATCTGTTTTTCTATAAAACCCTGAAATATCCTAGTGCCACCATAGACTTAAGCCATTTGTAAAATATAAAAATGGTTTTGAAAATAATGCAAAAGTGACATATCTCAAAAAAAATTATGAATAGGTTTATCTAGGATTTTTTATCTGAGTGTATTTTAAAGAGTAGGATAAAATTAGAAGATATCAGAAAGAAAAAAATAAATATTCTTAAAAAACAATTTACAATCTACTATTAAAAAAATTGGCCAAATGTTCAACCGCGTTTATCTCAAAAGAGCATATTTGGAGTTTGGCCAAAATTGTTCTCAGCAGACGATATTATCTTCAATTATATTTTAGAACATTGACCTTTCTATTAAGACACCGCGAAGTGCAAAAGTCCAGATTATTATCCGTAAAATAAAGGATCAACATTTGTTGACATTGTCTGATTGTACTTTAATAAATCCCGTGTTGCTTTTATTGATAATTGAAATAATTATAATATGTGAAAACACTCCATCCATTGTGATGTGTGGCGTCATCAGGCGTCATAAAGTGATCAACCAATGACAGGCCGTTTATAATTTTGATGAAAAATAAAAATGTTATACTTAAATTGTTAATTAAACTGTAATATTTCACAGCTTTCATTAGTATTTCCGTGATGGCCGTTCTTTTTTACCTCTAAATCATTATTTTGTATTTATATCCCTCACACATGCATTTTCTCTATTGTTTGACATATGTACATACTAGATGGAGTATTCCGTGCAATGAGCGAGTCATGGTATATCGCGCGTTTGACGTTTTGGTTGGCAACATATTGCAGTTTACCATACAATTCAACACTTCCTAGATAACTGTTCTCTAAATATTAATGAAAAAAGCGTTTTATCGCCAAATAAATCCGAAAACAATTCACATTAGTCGTTATTCTCTATAGAAAAACGATGTGGTCAGCCACCTTGTTGTCAAAAGTCCCGCGGAAAAATCCTCATTTCGATTCATATGAGAAGCTAAATAGGCCAAAATAAATACCAATGCGCATGCGCGCTTAATTTTTCTAAAAAAAAAAAAAAAAACGCCTGCTTTCCTGCAATCTGTATAGATTTGTAGTGTTGAAACGTCATACTATAATATTTATACTTTCATGGCTGAAACAATAATATTCTTGGCGATTTTTCAATATAAAGAATGTCATAATTTGTCACCAGCGGTGACAAATAATGACAATCTTTGTATTGCAAAATCGCCAAGAATATTTTTTCAACAATGAAGGTATTAATATGTGGTGACAGGAAAATTATTCGAAAAACAATTATTCGAATGCTCAATTTTACGAAAATCAATTTTACGAATGGCAATTATTCGAATCACATTTTTTCGAAAAACAATTTTCCGAACACACAATTATCAGAATTTACAATTGTTCGAATTTTTATGACGTCATGTTGGTAGTATTGTGAGAGGAAAAAACCATAGAATTTTATTATAATATACTAGATGTCGTAGTTAGCAAATTTTGTATGAATCGAAAACAAATGACTCACTTTTTGCATGGAGTACTACATCTACATAGTATATTATGTATAATAAAAATCTATGGAAATAAACAACATGGCGACGCACCGCGCTGTCAGATATCCTAGGATGTACACCTATTTTTTAAACCTAAACCTACAAAACTTTGGTAAAATAGGTTGGTTAGGTTTATTTGTAGTTATAATTGCGACTGGCGTGAGCCAGTTGCATGATATATTAAAAAAAGTAAGTATAATATTAAAATAAAATAACGTAATTGGTGTGAATACTAGATAAACATAAACTGGTGTACAAACTAGGCTATCCCGTGCTGTCAAACATCAGTTATTAAAAATGTGCAAATATACGTACCCAACAATAATACAACAAGTAATAATAGTCTTCATCGAATATATTTTACTGGCAACAAATATGTCAAAGGAGGCAACGTAATGACACAAAAATATATTAAATTCGGTTAATTGGTTTTCCAACAAATGTTAGTTCGAATAATTTGCTTTCGGACAATTGTCATTCTGATAACTGATTTTCGAAAAATTGTTATTCGTACAATTGCGCATTCGAACAATTGTGTTTCGAAGAATTTTCATGTAATCTTAATATGTCATGAAAGTATAATAGACGTTTCAATCCTACAATTCTATACAGTTTGCAGGAAACCAGGCGTTTTTTTTTTTTAGAAAAATAAAGCGCGCATGCGCATTGGTATTTATTTTGGCCTATTTGCTTCTCGTCGATTCATTAGTACAAAATTTGTTAACTGCGACATGTATATTATGAAATGATGTCGTCACTAAATTCAATTTTTATAAAAATTGTTAAAAAAAGTTTGAAATGTACTACTACAATGCTAATATTGTTTATAGAAAATTAAATTATCTAGTTGGGGTGTTTCGGCCTATTTTGATATTTTTAAAAACTTAGGAAATATATGCAGTTAAACATATAAATTTATCACAAAAAAAACTTTTTTCTTGATAAAAAAATGTTTAAAAAACACTGGATTGTTTTAAAAATCAATTTTTTAGATTTTGTATTTGTCTATATCTATAGGTATCAATTTTCAGGGTTCTTGCTTATAGTATGGTTTTTGACATATATGGAAAAATAAAGAAAAAATCAAAAGTTAATAACCCCCGACTGAAACAAAAATTAAAAATTCTAATTATAAAATTTTTATATAACTTTCTATATTTTCTGAAATTTTAGGCTCTGTGCATTGAGCGGATCAAAAATTATAGGGGGGGACACACGCTCTCACACACACACTAAATATTCTACTCCGAATTCTGAGTAAATCCATACCTACACACAACATATATGCTTCGAAGCCTCTAAGTTGGTGTTTTTTAACTTCAAAGTTGGAAAAACCATGAAAAATATAAACCCTGCATACAAATATCGTGTGTATAAAAGAGAATAAAATTCTTTTGAACAAATCGACAGTTGAATTAATGATATATATGCATAAAAATATTTATAAAAAAAATCGATTATTTTAATCAGTGTGGATGCAGTGACTAGGCATTACTGTTTTCTAAGAAAAAATAATTCTTTGTTTTTCTTCTTTAACTTGCATCAAATTCTTTTGAATATTGTGTGTGCCAGTGTCTTCATACAAACCAGGAGTCAGTGGGAGCTGAAAAACAAAAAATAGTGCAATATTGTCACGAAAAACTGTGGGTGAGCTAATATTTGCTTAATAACAAAGGAAGAAATCGAAAACATTTTATTTTTATCACTATGTCAGGAAGAAAAGTTAAATGTTTTCAATGTAATAATATACTCAGTCCTAAGAAATACCTAAAATGTGCAAGGTGCAAGGCAGCCTTCCACCATTCCTGCGGTGGCACAACGGAAGAAAAATATCGACAACTGAATCAGATTGCAAAGGCATCCTGGAAGTGTCAAGAATGTAGAGCATTGGACCCGAGATCTGGCACATCAACACCGACGTCTGGATGCGGAGACCTCAGCCCACAAACGACCAGAGTGCTTACAAATCTCGGAAAAAATACTCCAGCAGACATAAAATTTAAGGAAGTACTCGCCAGGTTGGAAGAATTGGAGGCAGAGAACGCCGAACTCAATAGAAGGATTGCAGTACTGGAGGAGGGAGCACCTAAGTCGATAGTCCTGGAAGAAGAGATCGCGTTGTTAAATACCAAAAATATTGAATTAGAGAGCTTAAACGATCAAAAAGAACAGGCAGCCAAACTCTACAATATAGAAATCAAAGGAGTACATGAGTCCAAAAATGAATCTCTACCGGACATATTCAGATCTCTCATGAAGGTGGTTGGCTATGACGTGGATATGAAAGAAATCGATTTTATAGTCAGAACACGGTCAAGAGTCAAATCGGCGCCGAAGCAGATCGTAATAAAGTTTATGTGAAGGATACAAAGAGACACACTTCTGGCCTCAGTTAGATCAAAAAAGAAAAAAATATCTACACAAGATATTGGACTCGTGGGACCAGCAAACCCCATTTTCATAAATGAACACTTAACAATAAAAAATAAAAAATTGTTCTATGAAACACGACAAATAGCCAAGGAGTTGGAGTTCAAATACTCCTGGACTCGGAACGGGAAATTTTTTTTAAGGAAGAACTCTTATTCAAATCACTTCAATTCAGTCGCTAAAATCACATTCCATCCTTCGCCGCATAAATAACAAATACGTATATAAGATAAACCAACGGTTTACGTTCCCTAATGTTAAAACACTAGACGACACTTTGTACAATTACAATCACACAATATGTACTATAATCACACCGCTGCCAAATTTATCGATACAATCTTATTTATAAATAAACTACAATTGACAAGGTTCTATCTGCCTAATGAACGAATAAATAAAATTATCGTAACACATGTATCCCTTCATAAGATAGTGTATATCGGGCTGACCTCCCTACATTTCATATCACTTTTTAATTTGTCATATATCCCAATAATTAATGTATTGAACAATTGGCTAATATTTTGGGGGCGCAGATAGACTTAATATTTATTATCAAAATGTCAGAGGTCTCCGTACAAAGACTAACGAGATTTTGCAGAATTGTTTCGAAGATGAATACGATGTTATCTGTTTGACCGAGACATGGTTGAATGACAGCTTTTACTCTTCTGAAATGTTCGACCAAAGGTACGTAGTATTTAGAAGAGATAGGTGTGGCTCGATGGAAAGCGTCGGAGGAGGAGTTCTGATTGCAGCAAGATCAAGCCTTGGTCCTATACATAGGAGATCGTGGTTCTCTTCCTCCGAGGACATATGAGTCTCTATCCATAAAGGCTCCCGAGACTATATGCATATATGTTGCACGTACGTAGCACCTGGAAGCGGTCACGTTTCAAATCTCACGTCTCACCTGAACATGGCAAATGAAATATACACCAAATATTCTGACCATACTTTTATTATGTTAGGTGATTACAACCTCCCGCATATAAACTGGGTATTAAATTCCGACACATTGCCGATCGTGGGCGATTATAATAGGGGAGAGGCAAATGTACAATTTGTAACTTCTTATCATTAACCGGCCTGCATCAATATAATCATGTACATAACTCATCCAACAAAATGTTAGATCTAGTATTTTCAAACGGTGATTGTGACGTCAAACCTTCCCCCCACCAGCTGGTTGCACTCGACCCCCACCACAAACCGCTGTTAATTATTACTAGCAGTGGGCTAGCTAAAGACAAGTATATCAGCAACAATACTCGAGAAATAATACAATACAATAAGGGTAATTACATGAAAATTCGAAATGATCTCTCAGCCTGTGATTGGAATCACCAATTTTCAAATATTGATACTGAGAAATGCCTATCAAAGTTCTACGATACCTTATCTAAAATTATTGGCGATAATATTCCGATCAAAAAAATAGAGCGGCAAACACATATCCACACTGGTTCTTCTCAACGCTAATAATGATTATAAAAGAGAAACAAAAATACCATAAAAAATGGAAAAAATTGAATAATCCGGTAGCTTATCAAAGTTTCTCATTACTACGTACTAGACAAAAGACAATTCAGAAAGATTGTTAAGATAAGTATATTGACAACATAGAGAATAACATAAAAAAAATCTTTTGTAAAAACAAAACGACACGTCGAAGGTATCCCAACGACTATGACATATGAAGGTATTAAATATACTGATGCGAAAGGGATCTGTAATTTCTTTAATGACTTTTTTACTTCAGTGCATATCCGGGGCGACAGCGATGTTCGTGGTCGTGACTCCCAAGATGATGAGACATGTTTTTCGAGTATCGCACGGGTAAATAGCATTGAGATAAATAACGAGCTAGTTGAAAGGTACCTTAACGCAATAGACGTCACAAAGGGTCAAGGCTCTGATTCAATACCTGCTATTTTCATAAAACAGTGCTCGAAGGAGATCTCGTTGCCGTTGTCCATTATATATAAAAAATCTATTACCGAGGGATGTTTTCCATCCCATTGGAAAAAAAACGCAAATATCACCAATTTTCAAGAATGGAGACCGCAGTAACGTGACAAATTATAGACCTATCTCTAAACTACCAATAATTAGTAAAATCCTAGAAAAAATAATTATCGATCAAAGAAGCCCCAAATTAAACCCTCATATTATAAATAACCAACATGGTTTCCGGAGCAGAAAGTCAGTAGACTCGAACTTACTCGAATTCACTCACGCTGTAACTCAATCAATGCATAAAAAAGCTCAAGTTGATACAGTTTATACTGATTTTAGCAAAGCATTTGACAAAATAAACCACAACATTTTACTTAAAAAAATTGAAAACATCGGAATTGCTGGTGAATTGTTGGTTTGGTTCAAATCATATATAACAAATAGGATGCAGGCAGTGGTGTTACATGGATATGAGTCTGACTTGAAACTTATTTACTCTGGTGTACCTCAGGGATCACACCTGGGACCTTTACTATTCTCAATATATATCAATGACATCGATAAATGCATAAATTATTCAAAAATACTACTCTTCGCCTATGATGCAAAGATATATAAAGAAATAGATGTAGTGAGCGACTGTGAGGAGCTGCAACAGGATCTAAATGGTTTACAGAGATATTGTGAGCGGAATCAATTATTTCTGAATCCTGATAAATGTAATAAAATATCGTACACCCGTAACCGCAAGAAAATCACATATTATTTCAAGATTAATGGCGTAGAGATTGAAAGTAAAACAGAAATACGAGACCTTGGTGTTATACTAGATGAAAGTCTTAGCTTCACTAAACACATTGAACACATTACTTCTCGAGCCTTCAGTTTGCTTGCATTTATTAACAGAAGTACAAAACATTTCAAAAATCCAGACTCTCTAAAGATTTTGTTCAATTCCTTGATCCGGAGCGGCCTGGAGTTCGGATCAATAATATGGAATTCTAATTACTTAATTCACACTAGTGCCATCGAACGCATTCAAAAGAAGTTTATGAAACAAATGAATTACCGGAAGAGATTACATTTTGATCATTACAACCAGGCTCTCCAATATTACAAAATTAATACCCTGGAAAATCGAAGATTGATCATCGATCTGTGTTACCTACACAAAATCTTGAATAACAACGTAGATAGTGCGGACATATTAAGCGCCCTACCATTCCATTGCCCGATCAGAGAACAACGTGGCCCGCGCTTATTTGATTCCGATACATCCAGAACAAACTATCATCAAAATTCGTATATAAATAGAGTTTGTAGGAGTTACAATAGAAACTGTAGAGATCTAGACCCGTTCTCTACAAGTTTAAACATTAAAAAAAAAAACTGATTATGGTCTCGAATTTGGGTTCTACAACCTTTTAAAACTCAAGTAACGGACAGCGTTCTTTAATACACTGTTGCCAAGATTATTACACAAAGTCGGGTAGATTTAAAAAAAAAAATGCTTTTTGTCGGTATCACTGTGTTGGTGTTGTTATTGTGGCTAGACATGACGTACACACACACTTATAAATTTAAGCATGCGGACTGACTGACTGACTGACTGACTCACGATTACAAATATTAAAAAAAATATATAAAACAACAAATCTACGTAAATTTTTTATATCTTTTTCGAATCAATATCACACTTAAAACCTTTATTTGACGACTAAATTCTTCCCTTCCCCATACTTTCCGTATACTCCCTCCCTCTTTTTATCTTTTATTTTTGCGTTTTGTATTTTTTATAAAAAAAAAACTGAAATGTACTCTATGTAATTGTTAAAATGATGGATGCAGTTATTGGCGCCATAAATATTGAAATGTATCTACTTATAATTTATTTATTTATTTATTTTAATTTTGGCACATTTTACAAAAATTAAATAAACAACAACAAAAAAAATTCAAAGAAAATTACAAATAACAATTACTGAATACCAAAATTCCCACAAAGGCAATGCCTATGTGTGGGTATACAATATATATATAAAAAAATAGATTTTTATATCTACCTAATATAAACATATGTATAATATAAAATATTAAAAGTGAAAAAGAAGAAATATATTTACAGTTGATATTATTATGAACAAATATATTCTTTATATAATATGTACGTGCCCATAACAAATGAAAAAAAAAATGTATCTAAAATATTATGAATTATAACAAGAGTGAAATAAACCAGATAAAAAAATGATATGCAATAAAATAAATGCTAAATAATGCAATAAAATAAAAACAGGTACATTGCACGAGGCAAAAATGTACTGGCCACAACACCATGAATACAGTCTACCCACAAATGTATCAGGCGACTCACAACAATAAGCAACGTCAGTTGCTCGGTTCTAAACTAACTATGTATGTTGCAGTCAAATACATTTATTCCCCGTTCACCCAATAAACTCGCAAAAATCATACACACAGATACTTAAATAAAATATGTATATGTAATGTATATCGAATAATAATATACAACAATCAATAAATAAAAATATAGAAAGTAAAAAAAATAAAAATGTATCTTAACTTTATGAAATATGAATTAATTTAAATAATCAAGTAAAGAAGTAGAAAAAAACAAAATAAAAATACATAGAAAAAAAAATACGTATTTTGACATAAAAAAAAGTAAAAAAATAAATAATAATAATAATAACATGATATATCCAACATGGATAGGTATTTGAACAAAATCACGCGTCGGGTCTCAGACACTACAGACGTGCATATTTCGCAGAATCCTGCGTAGGTGGTATGTTGGTTTAGCCCCGGAGAACCTTGTCGGTCGCAAGGAAGTGCCAGGCAGGACGCAATAACTTATAATTGACACATATGGATATCTTGGCTGGTCCATGGGAACACGCCAACGGTCGAGACATCGAAATGCGACATGGGCGTACCGAAATATTTTGGGTAATCAGAAAAATAGAAGCGGGAACAAGTCTTAAGAAAAAAAAAAAAAAAAATTGCTTCTGACATAGGAAAATGCTTTCAGAAGAAATTGCTAGTAATCGCTGGATCCTATTCAATAGAATGGGATATAGCTAATTAGTGTCGGGTGATAATTAACGAAATGACAATAAGTAAATAATTAATCGGTAAATAATTTAATTACCCATAAGTTATAATTTGGCGGCATAAATAGGAAATCAACAGACAAGCTCACCGTGAAGAATAAAAATAATTTCGGTATTTTTAATTTTGGTTTGAGAAAACAATAAGTAAATAATTAATCGGTAAATAATTTAATTACCCAAAAGTTATAATTTGGCGGCATAAATAAGAAATCAACAGACAAGCTCACCGTGAATAATAAAAATATTTTCGGTAATTTTAATTTTGGTTTGAGAAAACACAGAGATGTTTCGTATTGAACAACATCAAACGACCAAATAGGTAGAGCTAGTTACGCCACTGGAATGTCCGTTGGAGAAAGGTGTCAGATTTCGCGAGCCGCTCTAACGGATACGATAAATCAGAAATTAGACGGACGGCGATGTGGCCCGGCAAATCTAGTTCGTGGGAACGCATGTGGGTCCAGACTGTGTTCGGTCACTATATCACTAGACCACCCCAAGGTATCAAGTTCATAAGTAGGTTCATAGGGTAGGACACATAAATTTGAATGAGACCAGACAAGGAAATATAAGTAGAGGTAGCCAGGGCTTACCCACTGTCGAATCGTTGCGGACCGAAAGGAGATAGAAAACAGGAAAATTGATTGATTTATTTAATTATTTTAATTTCGGGAAACAAGACCTACATATTTAACAGTAAACAGAAATAAATAAATTAATGAGCTGGGGAGTAAGCCAATTACGTGAATGTAGAAATAAACACGTAAGTAAACCAACAGAGTGATGCTGAAAGAAAATTTACAGATAGGTATAGGGGAATAAATACGTAATTAAATAACTAACGCAATCAAGAAAAGAGATACGAAGAAATAAGCAAACGTAGGAAGGGGTAGACAACCATTTCAGAGGATAAACGGCTAGATAAACAAATAAATAAATAAAGAATCGAATGATTAAATAACCCAGGAAGGAAATGAGAGCATGAATAAAATAAAAAAAAAAAAACCTCCCGGTAATAATGACCTAACACTAGAAGGTTAAGACCCAGTAACGAGTGAAATAGAAATTTAACTCAACCTATTCTTCGCACTACAAAAAAATAAAAACAAAAGAAAAAAAAACTACAGTCGAAAAGATCACGACCCTAGGTTTAATATCTAAATCATCCTCAGAATACCGACATGTATCGATGTTTTTTTTTTTCGCGCGGGTACCTACGACCCGGTCCGAAAGTACCAAGCTGCATACCTAGAATAATATCCCAGGATATTCACAAAAAACCTCGATTCAAGAGAGACCAAATTAATAGCGACGTTCTAGGACTATGAATTATACGAATAAAGAAAGGACTTAGCATGTATACACAGACGAATTTTAACTTTTAACTATACATACATACCTACGTACATACTTACAGACCAACACGCCATGGCCCTCACGGGGTAGGCAAAGAGAACCGAACGCCGCATTTTTCTACCTTGACACACATTCATCGCCTCAGCAACATTCATACATCGTCGGAGACATGTTCGTCTGTGGTTCACGTTTCTTGCACTTTCATCTTTAAAAATATCGTCTACATGGTCGTGCCAACCCATCTAAATGTGTTAACTTTAATTCTGTTAATTACATCTTTCGGTATCTTACTTTCTTTCCTTGTATCTTCGTTCTGAACTCTGTCATACACCGTTCTGTTACAAAATTACCTACAAATTTTCCTACGACGGTATCAAGCAGTAGGTACGGTAATTATTCTGGCATTATTTTTTTTCAACACAAAAATAAATACATACTTCATACATACGCACATCTAAATTACTGCAACCTACCACAAAATCTTACAAAATTAACTAACACCATGACGAATTGAAATAATAGGACTGATTTATATACCTAACGTTACTCTGGGACAGGCTTACATAGCCTAGTAGAGTAGCCTAATCCACAAATTAAAATATAGGTATAAATGTATACACTTACGACATACTTCCCTAATAGCACACTTCGTTGGTCCAACCGCTTTTTTACGTCGGCTCTGTGGGCAAACCGACGATCGGCTCTTAAATGATATATTGCAATGGGCCCAACTATTTTTTGCCGACGTCAGTTTGCCGACGTTGCTTCAACTGTTATTTGCCAACCAATTTTCGGTACCTTTTCCCGACGTTCCGTCGACCGCTTTTTATATGTCAGAACTCGACGGTCGGCTATAACGGTCAACTATCATTTGCCGACATTGGCTCAACAGTTATTCACCCATCAATTTTTAGGCCGTTTTGCCGACACTGAATCGACCGATTATTTCGTAATATTTTAACCGTCACATACCGATACTTTGTTACCGTTACCAACTTAGTAATTAATGAACGTGGAGTAATCGTCGGGTGGCGACGGTGTATATGTTCCCACAGTCATTCACTGTGGATATGACCATCGGCCAAATATTGAAAAATATAAGGTCAGCTAGTGATCGGCAATAGTGCAAAACATATCATCCCCAACGAACGGCACCGACGGTGTATTTCACTTTAGGAATATCCACCGTCGGCTGTTCGACAATTATTCCATAGTGCTTCACATTGACAAATCCCACCATCGGTCGTCCGATGATTATTCCACATTTATTCACCGTGTGAATACCTACTGTCGGATCCCCGACAATTATTCCACAGTGATTTACCGTTAGAACACCCACCGTCGGCAGACCGATGTCTATTCCACAATGATTCATTGTCAGAATATATACCGTCGGCAGATCGATGTCTACTCCACAATGATTCATTGTTATAATATCTACCGTCTGCAGATCGATGTCTATTCCACAATGATTCACTGTTAGAATATACACAGTCGGCAGCCCGATGATTATTCCAAAGTAATTCAATGTTACAATATCCACAGTCGGCAGCCGACGATTATTCCACATTTATTCACCGTGTGAATACCTACTGTCGGATCCCCGACAATTATTCCACAGTGATTTACTGTTAGAACACCCACCGTCGGCAGACCGATGTCTATTCCACAATGATTCATTGTCAGAATATCCACTGTCGGCAGATCGATCTTTATTCCACAATGATTCACTGTTAGAAAATCCATTGTCGGCATACCGATGTCTATTCCACAATGATTCATTGTTAGAAGATCCACAGTCGGCAGCCGACGATTATTCCACATTTATTCACCGTGGAAATACCTACTGTCAGATCCCCGACGATTATTCCACAGTGATTCACTGTTAGAACATCCACCGTCGGCAGCCCGATGATTATTCCACAGTAACTCACTGCTAGAATAATCAACGTTGGAGCTCCGACGATTATTCCATAGATAATCATTGGGGGTATATCCACCGTCAGTGATTGATATCAGAATCTTCACTATCGGCAGCCTGATGATTATTTCTCAGTGATGTTTCCATAATATTGATTTTATTTTCTTATTGTATTAGAAAGTTTCAAGATTCTACTTTTTATTCAGATGTATAGGAAATAAAGAAAGAGTTTAAATTTAGATAAACGTTTAGCCTTTTAAAAGTTGTCTATGTTTTATTTTGTTTTTATTTTAAGGTTGTATGTTTTTATTTCATATGTAGTATTTTACACTGTTTTTTTTTCTTTCATTTTTTGTATTTTAAATATTATAAGAATATTTTTCAAGCAATATTAATAAGTACCACATTATAAACTCTTTTTGAAAAACTTGAAAAAATAGTAGTTCAATGAGTAATAAATATATGCAATTATTAATTTTCATTTAGGTATATTTTTTGTCAAATAAAAAAAACGTGAATTTCCTTCTCATATTTCTTTAATATAGGTACGTACATATATGTTTTTTTCGCACATTTTTTTTTATTCTTAACCTAGTTTAATGAAATAAATTCATATTAGTGTATGGAACACATAAAAAGGTATTTTTATTCTTAACCTAGTTTAATGAAATAAATTCATATTAGTGTATGGAACACATAAAAAGGTATTTTTATTCTTAACCTAGTTTAATGAAATAAATTCATATTAGTGTATGGAACACATAAAAAGGTATTTTTATTCTTAACCTAGTTTAATGAAATAAATTCATATTAGTGTATGGAACACATAAAAAGGTATTTTTATTCTTAACCTAGTTTAATGAAATAAATTCATATTAGTGTATGGAACACATAAAAAGGTATTTTTATTCTTAAAATTAGGTAGCAATAAACATTTTTTATAAAGTTGAGAAGAAGAGTAACTAAAACCACTTTTGCGTGAGAATACTTCAAAAATTCCTAATTTACTACTTTTCAAGGGCAGCTCAAAGTAATCTCTCTTTTGTTCAAATATGTCACATTTTAAATCATATGAACACATTTCTTTTGTTCTGCTTATTTCTTTTATTATAATGATATTACAATCTTTAGTTACAAAACATGAGTCTTTTAAAGAGATACCAGCAACACAATTAGAAAAATTGGGAAGTACAAATGATGTTATTATACCATGTTTTTTTATCTCTTTTTTAGGTTCGGAATTTAATGAATATAAAGAATCCAAATTGTTTTGCTCGTATAGTCTTTTAGTTACTTGTTGTAAAGGATTATTAGGTCCATGAACCAAACGTTTAATTTTACACATAAAATTCTCAAATGGAAAAGCAGAGAAATTGTCTAAACATCCATAATTTTTAACATCATTAGCTAAGTGCAAAATATTATGAAAATTGTAAATCAACAACTCTTTGCAATACAAGTCGGGAAGATCTTTTACAAAACAATGAATTAATTTATTTGCATAGTTTATCCATGCAGTATCGTTGCTTAATTCACTAGATGTTAGTATATATATTCCACAGTGTAAAACAAGAAAATGTTCGTACAAGTGATTAGGAAGCAAACCATAAAGTACTGAAGGTCCATAATATAGTAAAAAAGAACGAAACTCTGTAGCTTTCCAGTATTTAAAATCTTTCAAGGGTCGTGGTTTTCGTGAGAATTCTGATGGAACATGTTTTTTTGCAATTCGAAGCAATCTGTCGGATATAATGTTTTTATTATTTCTACTCAGTTTACACTTTTTTATTCCCTTGTCAACCCAGATTCTTATTAATCTTTTCATTACTCCAAGACACACTAAATGCATATAATCCAAAGGGACTTGAGTAACTAATCCAATTTGAAGTTTTGATAATATTGATCTGCTTCGTTGGTGTTCACTATATTCTAAATTGGCAAAAGAGTTGTCATTTCTTTGAAGCATTGTTGAATTATACTTCCATGTCGTTCTTCCTTGATAAATACCTTGTTGACAACATTTTTCGCACCCATGTAAAGAATTATGTGACATAATACATTTTACAAAAGCTCTTGCAGGAGCATCAGCAATAATGCAGCTTACGCGAATGAAATATTTATTGTTGTTAGCAGTCAATCCCAATTTTTCTAATTTTGATAATTCTTCAACAAAAGGGTATAAAAAAACATCTGAGTCTGCTGGTTTTGTTTCTCCATAGTATAAAGCAATTACAAAAGGATTTTTATTTACAGACTGATCCATTCTTCCTAAAATTGGCCAAAAAGATTTGCTTGTACTTGAGTGTAAAGGCAAACCATCTACATTTATTGAAATTGTCAAAAGATTTCTTGGGTGATATTCTTTAACGAGTTTTTTTATAAACGGGTAGTTAGATGGTCTAAGTCCCGAATTAATTCTTTGTAATAAGTATTTTTGTACTCCAAAATACACATAACTACCTTCGCAACACGTTATTGAATTAATAGTACGCGGTGTTTGCAACAGAGTACGACTGTCAAGAGGTAAACAAGTAATATGTGGTCTCAAAATTTGCAAAAGATGTGATAGAGCTTTTTGGGTTATATTATGCTGTCTATGCCATGATATTAATTGTTCTGATATTACATTATTGTGTGAGTCAGCTTGTGAGTCTGAATCACTTGAGAAATCGTGAAACACACTGTCGCTGATATTTAATAAAGTATTACTCTCGTTAATTCTTGTACGTTCTGTATCAGTATGAAAATTAATGGTACGGATAGGATCCTCTGAACTAACGGAAGAAATACTTCTAAGTTGGTTGGAATATTGAAGCTCGTCATTGATGACTGAAGAAATTTTTGCAATTTCACGAAAATAAGTCCTTTTGGATACTCCGTTTAAGCAATGCTTGTATTTTTTTGTATTTAACTGGTGTGATTCCATTGTTATAATCTCTTGTATAAAGTCGCTTAAGTGGCGTGCGTGTGATTATTATGATCTAAAATAAATGATTAGAACATTAATATTCTAATAATGAGGAATTAAAATCACAAACTTACTAAAAAATTAAAATGATAAACTTACTAAATAATTAAAATAAAATAAATTAGCAATATTATAGTATGTAAAAAAAATAATGTGATGAATTTTGGTATATTATTGTATACAATATTATTGTACTTATTAAAATACAAATATTATGTTCACTTACTTTATAAAATGTTCACAAACAATATATTTGCAAAAACACCTTATTTATAAAATTTAGTTACGAGGGTATTCAAAAGACTATTAAGTGTGCGTATGTACATACTTCTACAACCTCAAACACTCGTTACAATGAAAAATTACAAATTCTGGCAAGAACTTTATTTTGTTAAACGTGTGGGTTGTGGCCAACACTAAACTACGTAAGTATACATTTTTACTTTTTTATAGGTTGACAATTCCTAAATCCATTTTGGTACATTTCTATTTGCTTCCTACACATATGTATATTTAAAAAATCCAGAAGATGTAAAGTAAAAAATATATAATATTGTTACGAAATTGAGAAGATACTTGCGTAGTATTATCGTTATGATGGAATATAATTTTTATATTTAAATATTTGGTACAAACCAGAAAAAAAACAAAAGATTATGTAGTTTAATTTGAAAAATGAAAAACGACGTAAAAAAAATTGTGTTAAAATAAATCAAGTGAAAATAAATATTTAAATGTCTAAACAAATATGTCTAATATTAGTGTATAAACATGAATATGATCCGATTTCATTTTTAGAAAATAATAATATTTTGCTTTATTGCGATAAAACAATATTAACTGACCGGTCAATTCAACATAACAGACCCGATATAATAATTTATGATAAAATTAAAAAAATAACATATATTTGCGACGTGGCTATTCCAAATTCTAGTAATATTATAAAAACTTTTATGAAAAAATTAGAAAATATACCGCTTTAGGTAACGAGATTAAAAGACTTTGGTATTCTCGTAAAATAATAATATTACCGTTCATTATTTCAGCCACTGGCATTATTCCAAAATCGTTAATCCGTAATTTAGAAATTATAGATTTATCGAAAAATTAAATAACAAAAATGCAAAAAACGGTAATAATGAATACATGTAGAATCGTTAAAGATTCTTTAAACGTTAATATTCGGGAATCAGTAGGGTTGTTATGTAGGTAGTTAGTATAGAGACCTCCTCAGATCCTGGATGGGTGAACTATTCACAATTGAAAGCTTGATGATGCGTTTGTTGCATTTTATTTTGCTCTTTTAAATAATTTACAATTTACACATTGATCTGCTAATTCTTTTGAGGAAATGTATAATGGTAATAATAATAATTGAGTGATATTATTTGTTGTGCTTAATTGTTATTAATATCATTAGTAAATCGGCTAGCGCAGTAAAATAAATGTGTTCCTAAATAAACAATTTTTATTTGGTGATTTTCGTTACAATGTGAATTATATAACTCAACTTTATCACACAAAAGTCATTTCACTTCTGTGTTATGTAGGTAGGTACAGTTTTCATACAAATATGAAATTACACACTGAACATTACAGACCATAGATTTATTGAAGGTTGGTCGAAAAGTATATCTTTTGTATTTAAAATTGAAACAAAATCGTTTCTTCAGACCGTGAGCGCATATTAAAGTTTTGATATATTATGATTTATGATGATTTCTAATTATTTATTTATTTATACTATAAAGGTCTTAAAATGTTTAATAGTTTACCATTAAACATAAAAGAAACAGCAAGTCTTGTCACCTTTCGTGGGCTGGGTACATAATTATTAAAAACTACTAATTTTCGCCATAGTTTTACATGATGTCCATAAATTTAGTTAATGTTACACTCTTACTTCAAACTGTTTCATAATGTTTTATTTGTATATTATTTATTTTTTAAACTAGATGTAAGTATGTTATTTTTTTACATCTAATTAAAAATGACTACTACTTCTACTACAAAAAGGATACGCCGTACGCCATACATACAAACACATCACGACGAAGTTCAAACTGTGCACTCTCTAGAAGATACCCTATGAGGAGTTGATGTCAGAAAATACGCTAAAATATTGTGAAATCATGACTCTCCACTATTACATAGTAGTGGAGAGTAAAAAAAAACATATGTTGACTCTATACATTCTTCACCTTATATTGTTTTCGAAGAATTTGGGGTTGGCAGTTTATATGATAGGATATAACCAATACAGTGGCGTAGCTAAAAAAATGCTCTGCCGAACGTTTGATTGCAATCTATCACTGACTGATGGATTGCAATCACTAGAACAAAGACGCAAAGTTGATAGATACTACCACGGGAATTGCCCAGAAGAACTTGCATCCTTGGACCCTCCTCCACAACACCCATTCACAGTATTTTTATTTGTATATTATTTATTGTTTAAACTAGATGTATTAATTTATATGTTATTTTTTTACATCTAAATAAAAATTACTAAGTAAAACTCGTACAACTTACTACTAGTAGTAAACCTTCAACATATGCGAACCAGTCGCTTCTCGAACTCCTTTATACAACAGCCCGAGTGTGGAACGATCTTCCGAATTCTGTGTTTCCAACTTCATACTACCCGGCCGTCTTTTAAGGATCCGAATAAATATATTCTTTTCCAAATTGAAAACCCCTACAACCGTCTAACATTACAAAAAGACCTCGACACTTTAAATTTGTGGTGCATTAAAAACGAAATGGAGCTACACATTGATAAATGTCACGTAATCACATTTACTAGAAATCATAAGAAAATTGAAAATGTATATTCACTCTCTGATAAACCTCTCAAACGTGTAAATGTCATTAAAGATCTTGGAATGACTTTTGACTCCCAACTCACTTTTCGCCCACATATTGAAAATACTGTTCAAAAATCACTGAAGATGCTAGGGTTCATAACTCGACTCACTGTAAACTTCACAAATACTCAAAGCTTAAAATATCTTTATCAACCATTAGTAAGAAGTGTTCTGGAATACGGGTCACCTGTATGGTGTCCACATTATAATGTATACACTGAAATGTTAGAATCTGTCCAAAGGAAGTTTGTGAAAATTCTGTGTTATTGAGCCGGTATAGGTCGTTACATGTTAACATATAATCAGAGATTGATTTTTTTTAATATTTCTAAGCTAATTACTCGACGAAAAGTGACGGACGTGGCATGTTTATTTAATATAATAAATAACGTGATGGACACACAGCTGGTCAATGAATTGAAATATAACGTCAATATTAAATCAATAAGAAACCCAAATATTTTTCACATACGGTTCTGTAAATCTAACATATCATTTTTTAATCCATTGTATCGCATGTGCCGTATTTACAATAGTCACAGCAACTCCAACATAGTTGATATCTTCTCCAACACAAGAGAGGTATTTAAAAAAGAATGCTATTGATTCTGAGTAGAGAGTTATCAGTCATAACACAAAAATCAATAATAAAGGTAATGCACAGAAGACCTAAAAGATACCCCACAGAACAAATATATATAGACAGTGGATTTTTGGATGTTAGACAGCTCTATATGAGACTGATACTGTCTCATTTGCATAAAAACACTGCTGAGTTTCAACCGGACTATATATTGATACATGGCACTAGAAACAGACATCAGTTAAGACCGCCACAACCAAGAACAACACATGCGCAGCGTCAATATAGTTTTTTGGCACCAAGACTCTATAATAAAATAATGATAGATATTGAACAAAACATATCGCATGATGGGAAAAATTTCAAAGACCTCGTTACTCGTTGGCTGAAACAGATTGGAAGAGAAGGATCCGCCTCGGTACTCGGTAGATTTTTTGAGAGTTTTAGAGTTTTTCATCCTGGTTGTTTGATGTTCTAAGTGAATGGAATATGTGAAGAAAAAAAAGAATACAAATCATATGATCGCAGAGTAGCCATAGCAATTTTAAACTAGTACTGCCTCAGAACAGACTATGTCTAGCGAGGCAGTTAAATTTCCAAATGTGTGAAAAAAAAAATATTGTAAAACTGTAATTAGGTATAAATTAAATTGTATTTTGTTCCTTTGTAATATTTATACTGTTGGAAATATATTATTCATTCATTCATTCATTCATTCATAAACTGTAGTAATCTTGTATAAACTTTACATTGTTTATTAAGAGTTAATATACCAGTTGGTACCAATTATATCGAATTCTTCTAGTTTTTTGTTTTAACAGTCAATAGTCACTTAAGTCTTGTTAGACTGGACAAATATCCAATTGTTTCTATTTAATTTGTGCCAGATATTAATTTTTCCAAATAATATGGTTTTTGTCTCGCAGTCCGGTGGAATTTCGGTCAGACTGTCCGTCATAAGTTTCGTTTCACATATTGGATCTTATGTTCTACATTCTTTATATTTTTTTTGTCATTCTCTTCATTCTATAAAAAAAATTATTTTGTTATGTTCTACATTTTATATAATTTGTCATTCTCTTCATTCTATATAATTTGTCGTTCTTTTCATTCTATTAAGCATATTATGTAAGATTCTATCACTAATTCTACTATTAAAACTTTGTTTTTATGACAAATTTTTATCTCAATAGAGACGATATTCCATCTTAAAAATGTATATTCCATCTTCGTCTCTATTGAGATAAAACAAATGTCATACAAATATATTTGACTCCCGATTAAAACTTTGCACTGCACTGCACTGCATTATGTATCAACAACTTCAAACGAACATGTGGTTCAAGTTCTAATGCAATCGATATCTTTAAAAAACGAGCCAAGCCAAGCCTGGTCATTCGAAAAACGTGTCAGGTTATTTCACGTAGATATTCATTATTTAATGAAATATTTGTATCATTGCAAGAAGAAGAGTCCAAGTTGGTCATTTATGGCTCAATACCAGGACCGCCTTGGGCAAAATGTATTTATCCAACTGTCGATTCGTTCAAGAGAATGAAATTCTTGTGAATGAAGAGGCAGTTAAAATCCAAGACGCGTGTATGAAGGAACACGATTGTATGCAGGGTCTATATTTTTCATGGTTTTTCCAACTTTGAAGTCAAAAAACACCAAATTAGAGGCTTCGCAGCATATATGTTCCATATACGGATTTACTCATTGTGTGTGTGTGTGTGTTTGTGTGTGTGTGTGTGTGTGTGTGTGTGTGTGTGTGTGTGTGTGTGTGTGTGTGTGTGTGTGTGAGAGAGGGTGTGTGTGTCTGTGTGTCCTCCACCCCTTTTGATCCGCTCTATTTACAGGGCAGTGATTGTGCCCCTCTTTAAGAAAGGGTCAAAACTAGACTGCAAGAACTACCGAGCTATCAGTCTGCTGAGTTCAGTTGGAAAATTGTATGCAAGGATACTAGATCAAAAGTTGAGAAAGGCTACAGCAAGCAAGGTATGGGATGCACAAGGAGCGTTTGTTGGAGGTAGAGGATGCACCGACCAAATTTTTTCCCTTCGAATGACGACTGAAAAGGTTCTGGCAAAAAACCAGAAGCTTTTCTGCGCTTTCATAGACCTGGAAAAGGCCTATGACAAAGTAGACCGTGAAAAACTCTGGAACGTGCTATCAGTGTATGGAGCGGGGAGCGGGCTGATAGGGGCAATATCATCTCTGTATGAGGAAAGCCAAGCCTGTGTGAGAATTGAAAACTCTCTCAATATGGGAATGAAGCAAGGGTGCGTACTATCACCGAGGCTCTTTAATCTATACATTGACTACTGTGTGAGAGCACTAAAGAATGAGAACATTGGGCTGAAACTGGAAGGTGTGACTGTATGTGATCTAATGTATGCGGATGACAAAGTATTAATGGCTGAAAGCGTGGAAGACTTGGAATGTTTGGTTAAAATAGTATTCGATGGATGCATGCAAAATGGATTGAGAATGAATGCAACTAAATCTAAAGTGATGGTTTTTGAGAAGAGCGAAAAACGAACAAAATGAGAGATACGAGTGGAGATACAATAAGAACAAGTGGATGAATATTTATACTTAGGAAGCATGTTTCAGCGTGATGGAAGATTTGAAAAAGATATTGAAAGGAGAGTAACGGCAGGTAATAGAGTGAATGGTGCATTAAGACCGGTAATGGCTGACCCAATTATTTCGAGGTAAGCAAAGCTCGCGGTACACAATGGTATCGTCGCACCGACTCTAATATATGCTAATGAGAGATGGACATGGCAGAAGACGCATGAAAGTAGAATTAATGCGGTTGAAATGAGGTCACTAAGACGAATGTGTGGTAAAACGATGTATGATAGAATAAGAAATGAGGATATAAGACGAGAATGTATGATTGAAAGAAATATCGTAAGTAAGATGCCCTAAGGTGGTTCGGCCACATATAAAGAATGAGTGATGACCGTCTGACAAAAAAAGTATACAAAGCTGATAAAAGAGGAACGAAAAGTAGAGGTCGGCCAAGAAAAATTTGGCACGATCACATAAATGGGATTTTGAAAGATGGTGATGTAAGAAGTAAGAATAATAGAAGAGCGTGTATGAGACGATGTATGGACGTGAATGAAGCGAGGAATGTATGTCAAGAGAGAGGAGTCTGGCGTTCGGTTCAGTCTGCCTACCTCAAATAGGGAAATGGCGTGATGGTATGGATGGGTATGGATATTTGATCGTCGTGTCAAAATTATGTTATATTGATACTTATTTTATTGTTACAATTTATTCGAATAATAAATATGTAATTAAACAAAAAAGTGGCCATTGGGTTTTTTGACGGTTCTTCCCAATTTATCTCATAGAACAGAACCGTCGGATTGATAAGTAAAATAATAATTGTTGTTTTATTTATTATATTTATCTGATCACCTGATCACCATTTTTTGATAGAATCGACTATAATTTTGCCAATCTGAATTTTTAACATAAGAATTTATTTTTATATACAATCAATTATCTGATTAATCATGAAAAGTTTATTAGTAAGATCAAATAATATTGGAGGTGTTTTGGCCCTGAACATTTAGGGGCGATCATAAATTAATCTTCAGGGCGACTCAAGGGGCTTCAATGTCTGGATGGTTTTAACATGTGTTTAACATATTTTACTACTTCTAGTCTATTCTCTGTTCTGTACCCAAAACATTTACGTCATTCCTTAAAATATCTCAGGCCTGCTAACACATACAAGTGCTACTAGAACATTATCATAACTATAGTAAACAATATATTTATTAAGTTATTCTAGAATATAATAGTAAAGTTGTTGCTTGTGCTGATTTTTCTTTCTGTAAGTATTTTATTTGTTTTATTTTTGTTTATAAATTCGTTGTTATTATTAAATATATTTTTTTAATGTTTAATTAAGCCTAAGCAATATCAGGAAATATTTATTTGAATTAAGTAAACAAAATAATAAAAAAAACACTCCATAAACCATGTGGGTGATTTTTTATTATTTATTTATTTAAACACGATATAGATTGATTAGGTATCTTATTAACTATTTCAAATATAATTTATAAAATTAAATTTAGAAATTTATACAATTAAATTTAGAATTGTGTTTTTTTTCTTACAGATTATATAATTCTCAAAATATTCTTATATAATAATGTATGCTGTTATTGAGTTCTCGGAAGAAGGTGACGTGGCTATAGTTCACGACAAATGGGTTACGCCTTCTAAAAAACATACATTTTGGCCGAATTGTAAAAATTCCAATCTGTATAACAAACTTCTCTGTGAAGGACAATCGCCCAGTGAAAATTGGAGTCTACATTCTATAAAGAGAACTTTTTACACTACAGGTTTATTATACCTACATATTTACACATATTATATCCTATTTTCGAAGTCAACATTTTCATACAATACTTATTAATCTAATGCCTTTTTCAGGTGACATAATTAAAGCAAGAGAGAAGTTGAAGCAAGCGGAAACAGAATCCGATGTGTGTACAGAACCCGAAGATAAACGGAAAAAAAGGCCAAGCAGAAGGCTATTATACAGTAGCTGTGAGGAAAGTAGTGATGAGGAAGTACTAAATATTTCAATGGGGAAAAAAAGGAAGACCATCGATTATCCCTCTCCTCCTCATACATACAACTCACCGGTTCCTTTTCCAAAACCTTCTGGAAGCAAGACTGGTAAGGATTTTGATTAAAAACATATTTTTCTTAATCACAATAACGACATAATTATAATTGCTTCATTTTACAGGAACATAAACATACACAATTTTTTTATAAATATTTGTTTACAGATATGAGAAGTTTTTCAAAGGAAGGTACAGAATCCTACACTCCCAAAAATCTGGAAAATAGTTCAAAGTCGGGTATGAATTCAATTGTACTAACTTGAAAATAATTTGAAATATACATAGCATCACGCCATATCCCTCACAGGGTAGGCAAATTAAGTCGAACGCCACATGTAATTTTATAAATTAAAAAATTGAACTTTTTCCAACAACTAAATTTTAATACTAAGTTAAATTATTTCAGATGATGTAGTTGCAAGACACTTAGCGTACTTGCACAAAAAACTTGATGAAGTTATAAATAACCAATATCGAATATTACAAATCTTAGAACCAAATACAATAAACATAGAAAAAAATTTGATGATTGAATTACCGTGCAATACCACTGAAACACTTCACAACCTTGAGGAATGGTTGAAAGTGAAGGAAAATTTCTCCAATTTAGTAAGTATCAAATATTTTTTTACCTAACATAATAATTTAATTTTACATGCAAATCTTTCATACCTACATACATACTATCACTCCATGTCCCTCACGGGTAGGCAGAGAGAACCGAACGCCACTTACTTCTATCTTGGCATACATTCATCGCCTCGACAACATTCATACATCGTCTTATACCATGTTCGTCTGTTGTTCACGCTTCTAACATTTCCGTCTTTCAAAATACCGTTCACATGGACGTTCCATCCCTTCCTTGGGCGGCCCCGACCTCTCATTCCATTCCTGTCCGCTCTGTATATTTTCTTCGTCAGGCGTTCCTCATTCATTCTCCCCATGTGGCCAAACCATCTCAATGTGTTCACGTTCATTCTATTAATAATATCTTTCTTTATCCTACATTCTTTCCTTATGCCTTCATTTCTGACCCTGTCATACATCGTTCTATCTTACCTCTTAAATAACTTATTTGTATTTTATTTGCAGGAATTAAAACTGAGTTTAGTTGGTGGCAAGAACGAAAAAAGCACCGTACGACGGATTTGCGAAAAACTTTTCACCAACGAGTTATCAGAAAGGTATAATTGGACTGGAAAAAATAACAAATTTGCTCTACGGAATCTTCAATGTATCGCTTTGATTTCCGGTGAGAACAATATAATAGCGACGTCATTTTTTTAAATACCCAATTAATAAAAATAAATCAAACATTTTCAAATTAATACCTAAAAGTAATAATGTTTTTTTTTCATTTAGGAGCAGTTCGAAGAAATAAAAATACGGCATCAGCTACAGATGCTGATATACAAGATGCGGTGGCTAATTGGTTCAGATATACCAAAGATAGAAGTGGAGGCAGAGCATTTCGTCAGAAAACATTTTCACCAACAGTGAACAACTAGAAATTTAATTTAATTTTTAATAAGATATGAATAATAATGAGACGTTAAGATTTATTTGAATATAACATTGTATTTATTAATTTAAATAAAAAATGTAATGAAATTTTACTTGGAATCGTTTGAGTTTTATTGTCCATGATAAAAAAAATATTATACCTATAGCGAACAGAGAATCACTGTGGAATAATCATCGAAGAATCAACGATGGATATTCCAACAGCAAATCACTGTGGAATGATCATCGAACAGCCAACGGTGGTTATTCCAACAGGAAATCACTGTGGAATAATCATCGGAGAACCATCAGTGGACATTCTAACAGTGAATATCTGTGGAATAATCATCGGAAAACCAACGGTGGATATTCTAACAGCGAATCTCTGTGGATAATCATCGGAAAACCAACGGTGGATATTCTAACAGCGAATCTCTGTGGAATAATCATCGGAAAATCAACGGTGGATATTCTAACAGCGAATCTCTGTGGAATAATCATCGGAAAACCAACGGTAGATATTCTAACAGCGAATCTCTGTGGAATAATCATCGAAAAATCAGCGGTGGATATTCTAACAGTGAATCTCTGTGGAATAATCATCGGAGAGCCGACGGTTGACATTCCAACAGGGATCACTGTGGATTAATCCTCGGAGAACCGACGGTGGATATTCTAACAGGGAATCACTATGGAATATTCATTGGAGAACTGACGGTGAATATTCTAACAGCAAATAACTGTGGAATAATCATCGGAGAACCATCAGTGGATATTCTAACAGTGAATCTCTGTGGAATAATCATCGGATAACAGACGGTGAATATTTTTACAGAGAATCACTGTGGAATATTCATCGACGAGCGACGGTGGATATTCCAACAGAGAATAATTGTGGAATAAACGTTGGACAGCCGTCCGTGAATATTTTCACAATAAGTACCTGTGGAAAAATCATCGGATAGCCGACGGTGGATACAACCACAGTGAATCACAGTGGAATAAACTTCGGGAAACTGACGGTGGATATTCCAACAATGTATCATTGTGGAATTCACATCGAACTACCGACGGTGGATATTACCACAGTGATTCACTGTGAAATAATCGTCGGGCGGCCGACAGTAGATATTCCCACAGCGTCTAACTGTGGAATAAACGTCGGGCAGCCGACAATAAATATTTTCACAATAAATAATTGTGGAATGATCATTGGTTAGCCGACGGTGGATTTACGCACTGCGAATCACTGTGGAATAGTCGTCGGGGAACCGATTGTGGATATTTCAACGATGCATTTTTGTGGAATACACATCGGAAAACCGACGTTGGATATTGCAACGATAATTCACTGTGGAATAATCGTTGGGAAACCGACGGTGAATATTCCAGCAGTGAAAAAATGTGGAATAATCATTGGGTGGCCGACTGTGAAGATTTCCACGGCGAACCACTGTGGAATAATCGTCGGGAAACCGAGGTGGATATTCTAGCAGGGAATAAATGTGGAATAAACGTCGGGCGGCCGACGGTGCAGAATTCCGCATCGAATCACTGTGGAATAATCGTCGGGCGGCCGACGGTGGAGATTTCCACAGTGGGTGACTGTGGATACGACTGCTGGTCTAATGTTAAAAAAATGGTGGGTCGGCTAGTTGTCGGCAACAGTGCCAAAACGTATGATTCCCCAACGGTCGGCGGCGTTTTTGCCGACTGTTTTCGTAGGAAGGGCCAACTGTTTTGTGCTATTAGGGTTTAACCTTTTTAAATTATAGTATAACTTATAATTTTATTTACTACGGTAGAAAGTTATATTATGTTAATTGTTAGTGTGATACTTGAAAAAAAGGATTTTAGTAAATAAATAGAAATTAACAATAAGTAAATAATACCAGGCGATACCATGACGGTCATTGCGTTACCTTGGGTAGGCAGGGAGAACCGAACGCCGGAATTCTCCCTCGACACCTACTCAGCACGGTTATGAAATTCTTACATAACCCATATCCGAGATCAGGTGATAGGTGATTATCTGATCGTATGTACTTCCCATATAGGCTATAAGCTATTATGCGCAGAAATATTTGGGCATTCATGCCTGTGTCTGAGCGGACTTAATTAAAATAAAATAAAATAAGTTGGTGGTTACGGACAGCGGAGGTTTCCATTCTGGTTATTATCAATATAATAAGGTGGTTTTTAAATAGGTATTTTAAATATGCGCCAGCCGCTCAGAGGAGACGAGAGCTTTCGTTTCAATACTAGGGGAGACATCTAGCGAAAAATTCGATCAGCTTCGGGAAGCGCTCTGCTCGACCGACTGTCATAGGTCAGAGACAGCGCGCGAAACTCTATAGATGGCACGAAAAAAATAAGCCGAGGAAAATCTGAAAGGGGAGGAAATTGGCGCGAGGGGAGAATATTAAATTAATAATAATAAAAGGGAAGAAAATTGAAGTACAATAAGTTGATTTACGTCCGTAGGGGATACTTTCGCGCTTTGGTTCGGGATTCTGATGCAGATCGTTTAGCTGAGGTTAGTAAGCTTGGGGCGCAGGGAAAAGCTTCGCGTCTCGACATACAGAGGGCGAATAGCGATAAAGATAGGAAAATGATTTTCTCCTTGAGAAAATTCGATTCTTTTTTCTCCAAGCTTCGAAGAAAATTATGGCAGTCATCGAGGTAATAAGAATGAGTTGTTTTATAAAAAGAAAATGTACCTACGGGAACTTATATTAATTTATGTAACATAGTTAGGATTGGTAGGGCGAAAAGAAAGGAATAAAATAATGATTTTTGTCAATAAAATTGAAATAAAATAATGCTATTGTCAAGGAGAATAAAATAGTTGTTGGGAAGTACCATAATTTTATGTTCCTACAACATATCAGTGTCTAAATAATTTTGTGTGTTGGGTAATATAGTTAATCAGGGTTGGAAATACCTACCTATAGGCACACATTTCTGTATGGAGAAATTATAATGTTATGTTGCTCTGATCATGTAAACAGTCCATAAGAAGTGTATAAGTGTATAAGATGAAAAAAAAGAAAAAGTGTATGTGTAACGAAAATTAAAAAGAAAAAAAAAGAAAAAGTGTATGTGTAACGAAAATTAAAAAAAAAGAAAACATAGTGCGTGAACTTTGGCGCGAAAAATCAGTGCGTCCGTACGGGAACACAGGGACAGCCGAGGAACTAGGGGGGAGGGGCTTGCGGGACGAGATGCCGCCGGTCAATATTAGCGACCGCACGGGATGATCTGAGCATTCCGATTTCGTCATCGCAACAGTAACAGTCTTCCCTCTCTTGTTCGCGGGTCTCGCCAGCTAGACCAAGTACCAACGATTCTAACCAACCGTCGTGGACGCATAGCAGATAAAATTTTATAAAGTACTTTACTATAAACCAGTGAATCAGACCAGCAAGGAAGGAGCCCATTTCAAACATTAAAATTTATATCAGGGCATACGCGGTCGTTACGGTCTACTACAGACTCGCTCTGGCGAGGTCCCGCGGACGGAGAGAGGCCAACCTACCAGGTTTTATTTCACATTATTTTGTATGTCCACTGAGTCCATTATACTCCACTCAATTGGAGGGCCATTTTTTCCCGCCCTGCCAAGAAGACAACGGCAAGCGCTTCTTTTGGAAAAGAGGCCCTACCCAGGAGACATCCACGCCGCCTCTGTGGTAGGAGGCAATTATTCGAGGATCATTATCGCCGCCTCTGGAGAGGCCGCCCACGAGGATCACCAGCCATCGCCTCACAGGAGGCCAATACTGCCCTGTTCTAATTTTCGTTTCTTCACACTTCGACGTTCTCAACGTTCTTTTTTTTTTTCAAAGACTCCCTTCGTGTTTTGTTGTGTGCACACACATAGTTTTAAGTATACATTAAGATCTTAGTATAAGTCCTAGTATTTAGAAAACATTGTCTCTTAGTTTGTAATGTCGTTGTGTGCCTAGATGCTAGTAAATTTTAGTTAACTGAATTGGTTTTTTTCTTCTCTCTCATAGACAATCCCAATCTGAAGCCTGTTTTAATTATAGTTAGTAATTAGGTAATTTTAAGGTTTAATTTAAGTTTTAATTCCCGGGGAGGAATCACAGCGACGGCTTGCACCCGATAGCTGGCCGGGCAAACCAACTAGTGGGCGGCGAAGGGCGGCTACCGCCCTGAGCCTAGCAAGTCGTCGAAATCGGCTGTGCCGATACTCTAGTGCCACCTCAGTGTGAGCACTGAATAAGAAAATAGTTCCCGACAAAATCAATACCCAATTTTCATTTTCAAAAAAATATTTAAATAATTATCAACAACCTCGCAACACCTTCCGACCTTCCCACTTTCCGTCTTTTAAACTCCCCCCGGTGTATTAAACATATGAGGTAGAAGAATGATAACAAAATAAAAATACTATAAGGAGGAAAATATATCATAATAAGAATTCACAAATAAGGAGAGGAAAAAAAATCACTTTAAATTAACATGTAAAACAATATTTTTAGATATAGATAAAAAAAATATGCATATAAATTTCATATAAAAATCAAAACAATATTTTGTGTACTTCACATTTATCTCTTAACCAACATTTTATTTGTTTAACATATGACAAATGACTTTTTATATTTTTCAATTGTGTAACTGTTATAGCTAGTTATCCAATGAATTATTAAATAAAAATAAAAAAAAAATAAAATAAAAAATTCACGCAATCCATTATGATGATTTCTGCCAGTTTAAAATAATTATTTAATTACTTTGAAAGTTGGGGGGGGGGGGGGTTATTACATTATGGATCCATGAAGGCAAAGAAATTTTGATACATGAAAATAAATTAATATATAATATACTACTGTACCTTTGATCACTGACCCAATGAAGACAGAAAAAGGATGTAATAAAATCAAATGCATTTGTTAGTGTCACGTCTAGTGCACTCGTTGCAATATCCATTTGTAAAAACTCCAATTTATCATTTTTGTATTTTTTTGTTGCGTAGTCGGTCATTTCCTCGCTGACGTCTATTCCAATTACTTTTTTGAACTTTTCCTGTAGATGTTTCGACAGAACTTCGGCCGCTACGCCTCCATCGCCAGAACCAATGTCCATAACCAGAGATTCGGAAGTTAAATTCAATTCATTTTCGTTCAAGAACTGTCCAAGTAATTTTTCGGTGTTTTTTCTTTGGGTGTGATTTGCAGCTATGTAGCTGTTAAGATCGATGCAGCTGTTTAGATCGCACATTTTTAACTGAGTAATTCTAAGCACGAGTTTCTGGTTTGATCAACTAAATAATATGGAATGTGATCACTAATGTAATCATTTATCTTTTTATACATCGTAGCATCGCCAACCCTTTACAGTCACCCATATATCTTTTTATTAATTTAAAAATTGAAAATAAATTTAAAGTGTTTTGATTATTTATCATAAAGTGTCGTCTCTCTAGTCTTGCTATTTTAAAATAAAATTCTTTTTATGAGAATCTTTCGTAATTGAAGAAAACATGGTTCTTTCTCTGATAATTGTTTTAAATTTAAATTTTTCCTTTCTTTCTTACTCCAAATAGGTACTAGGTTGCGGTTATATTCATGCCAAGACGGTACGTTCTAACCAAAGACCTTATATACCAAAGTATAGACTGATAGTTACGAATGGTGATACGTACAACATTTGGTGATAAGGGGGCGGGGACACGACTCACCATTTTATCGCCAAAGTTAGTCGCTTGCGGCGTGTTGTGGTGAACGGTTATAGAAATAAAAATTAATTTTAACCGAAAATGGTGCAGTGTGCAGTTGCAAATTGCTCCTTTAAGAATCAAATTCTTGTGCAGGAATTCATCGGTAAGTAATTTTAAATATTTCGAATAAACTTCTATGTTACAGTCATTTTGACACATAGCGCTGTGTGAAGAAATACATCGAGTCCAAAAATAATAATTTTTTTTATATTTTTTTTTTATTTTATTTATATATTTTAATCATCGTTTTCAAATCCCATGTAATGTTGAACTTTTATTGAGTTCCCACAATTGTATTGTAAGAATTTTTAACAGGGTAAACGAGCATTTAATAACTAGTATTAATGTATACACTTTTCGTTTCTTTCAATTATCGCTGCAGTTCTTTGTGGTGGGCAAACAAATTGGATATTGATTCTTTTTTATTACTTTGAATGTGTCTCAAATTTACGTTTTATCTACTATACATAGATTTCTAAAAGAATCGTCGAGGATAGGTTTATGGGAAACTGCAATCAATCGGCCGAATTGGAGCGCTAACGTCTATAGTAGGATCTGCTCAAGACATTTTAAAACGTGTGATTTTTTGTGACGAAAACCGGGAAGAGGACACTCAGCAGAACTGCTGTACTGATAACTTGTCATTGGTAAGCATTTTAAAAATTAAACTACTTTGTATTATGGTGTGATCGTACATTTACATATAATAATTATATGGATAGAGTAATAGTTTAAGTTGGTTATCCATCTACTTTGAGTACAGTGGAAATGCCATGGATCATGTAGTATTCACTGGTTACATCCATTTTCATATATAATTACCATGATGGTAAAATAATAATAAAGAAGTGATTTTTTTGATTTTATTTAGTATATTTCTTCTATTCAATATGTGTTTTAAAAAAATATTCTTGCCATCTATATTACATCTATACCATCTATTATCACGGCAGTTTCATGGATGAATACATAATATTTTCTAATAAATTCAAAGTTTCATCGTTATCATTGGGAAGTTCATAATTATTCATTAAATTTATTCATAAAAATTAAGTCGCAAAATTACAATTTTCTACTTTTTTAAGCGATTGAGTGTTTTAAATAACGCTCTTTCATATGACACTAATAACAGTCAATTTATCGTAGTTAGAATACTTATACTTTCATTTCATATTATACCAGTGCAGTTCTAACTTATTTTAACAATTTTTTGTATAAATTGAATTTAGTGACGATACTGTTTCGTACAAATTTGTATGTTAGAATACATAATATCTACGGGAGCTCTTAATAGTTTGATACTTAATCTCCTTACATACATACACACCATCAAGCTGTTTGCAGATTCGGGGTAGGAATGAAGGACCGACCTTCATATTATCCTATCTAGATATACATTTATTATTATTATAACAACGTTCTCGTTCTCACTAATTTTTAATCTTCTGAAATTAATTTCTAAGCCTATATTTGTAAAATTTACTAATATTCTGTAAAAATCTTTAATTTCATATCAATAATTAAGAATATTATGTGTTTTTGATGATGGAAAATAGGTATTGTACTATGTATTATTTCCCAATAAAAATGTTTACAAACACATGTTATGTTATTCTTTATCCCCATTTTCGATGAACGAATATCCATCAAAGAAATAATAAAGGTGATCTATGTACACGACACCGAACGATTTAAGAACAGTATTATAAGTATATATAAAAATTGATTTTGGTATGTATTCAAAATTGACTCGATAGATTACCGTTTCACCTGTTAGAATTGAAAGGAGTGGCCTATTTCTACGATGTATACCGGACGCGGCCGACTATACCCGAATACCCATCCCGCAACCCTTCTACTCCCCTCCGCAGGTACGTACGAAAAGTTTCATACTAAAGTCACTTAACAATCTGTCTATACATTATTATAAGGTCTTTGGTTCTAACATATTTTGTATAAGAATGATTAAATTATTTTTGTTAAAAGATTAGATTTAACTTTTTGATCGTCAGTTCTTGATGAAATTCCGAATTGAAAAAATTGCGAATTCATAACACCTCACTATATCCCCTTGGGTTAGTGAGGAGTATTAAAGTAAAAATATTGGTTGTTAAAAAAAACATAAATCAAATTAACGGAGCATTAAATAATAATTGGTACCAAACGCTTTCGAATTTACACATTTTTTTGAAATAACAAAGTATATTTGATAACATTACATAATGCGAAAATTATAGGTGTTGACTCATAAAATTAAATGATAACATAAACGACCAAATGATGATAGTATAATTTATTGTTATAGCTGTAGCCTCTTGAACTTTTAGCCGAGAAGGGGGGCGATTTGCACGTAAACCAACGAAGCCAAAATACACAAATTTGCGCTCTGCGCAACTGGAAGCTCGTTCAAGATATTTTGCGAAAATTAAAAACTAGTGTCATAGATTTTTATTATATAATAAAAAATATATGAGTATATTACAATGAGCTATAGACATTTGGAATGCTATATGTCAATACCAAAAGTGTGTCACATTGTTAGAGTGACACAGCTCTACTGCTGGGGGGTATTGCTCTCTCTTTCTAACTAGTTGTACATATTTGTTTCAAAGGAATTATAGGGAGTTATTAGGATGAAAATCAAAGAATACTAAAATAAAATTATGTTTTTATTAAAAATTATAAAACCAACAAATTCCAACACACTTATTTCATAAAAAAATATTTATTGAAATAATAACAAAGAATAGGTACCTACTTACATAATATTGAAATGTTTTAAAACAAGAGATAAACAATAATTTACGTACAAACAAGAGATATGCGTAAAGGTCGATCAGGTCAGGGCCGGATAAATCATAGAACAATCCGGAACAAGAAATCAGGGCGCTTGTTTAAAAAGGGCGCTTAAAATCCTAAAATGTTAATTACATAAATCAAAAATCCCCCAGGTATGGCACTCGGTCCTCTCTGCCTTCCCCGAAAGGGACAGGGCGTGATGGTGTGTATGTTAAAATCCTGCTGTGTTAATATCTTGTCCGTCTATAATTACCGTGTTATTCGTAAACATATACCTACCTACCAATTACTAACAACACGTTTATGCTGCTCGACAGTCGATTCACACACATACACATAAACACACAAAATAATCATTGTAATAATTTACTTGCTTAAGTGTTAAATTATCTACATAATGAAACCAGCGCCCCTGTAACTGAAATCGCCCGGGCGGTTCATAATGAACTTCATATGAGATGATAGTGGAATGTTTGAAAAAATTCCAGATGCTACACACCATAGTAACTTTAATTATAAATTACATAATATACTAAGAACTCTTATTGCTTGTTGCACTGTGATGAAACTTTCAAAATAGTCGGCCTTCGTGCCTTAGTTGGTTAGATATCTGACTGCTGAGCCAATGGTCCCGGGTTCGATTCCCGGTGGAGACACAGTTTTTAATTGTGTTTTCAGTCTGAATCTGTGAGAAGATTAATATCGTAAGTCTCCAGAATGTGGCAACTTGTTATTGGATGCATGTTAAATTAATATTTGACATAGTACCTGTTAGTTGCCCAAGAAGCAATATTAAATAAATATACGAGATATACCATTTTGTAGTGATGTTCCGACTAATCGGCGACTAGTCGGTAAAGCCGACTATCCGGCCTCTTTCGTAGTCGGCGACTAGTCGACACTAATCGGCAAATAGCGCCGACTATCCGGAATCTTATTATGTATGTATTTCTGAATAAAATGTATATAGGAGGAATTTTATATGAATCTTGATTGTCAAGAGATATTTTTATTTTAGAATAAGTCTTACACATTTTGAAATGTAAAGAAACCTTTCCTTTGGTAATCAACTAATAAAACAACAATAATTTCTTATTGAGGTTATGCTGTGAACAAAAATAGAATGTTTATTTGACAATTTCTATCTTTTTCACAAATATCTGGATTAAGAATAAATTTTACTAATATTTTGCTGCATAAACTTGTAAGTACACATTTTTTTGCGTTGATTTAATATAAAGTTCAAGGGACCGTCTATAACCATAGAATTATCTAATATTCACTGTTCATAGTTCCATACATCATTCCTATGTGTTTAGTAATATAATGGGTCTGCTTTTATTCGTTTTATTATTATTATATACTTATACATAATAGCTTAATCACTTCATGCTCGTCTTTTTCAGTTATTTTTATTTAAAGAGTTTACATCGTTTCAAAGTTGTCCAGTTAAAAAATATCAAAAGAAGCAATAAAAAATGTAAAAAAAAACCTAGCCTAATGTATAAAAAAAGTGTAACTTTACCTTTTTTAAATAAAAACAATAAATAAAAATAATAAAACAAATCTAACTATAATATTATTGTAATAATTTACTTGCTTAAAATTGAATAAAACATTAATAACTTACACAAAAAAAGATTTCAAACTTGAAATACTTACAAAATATTTTTCATTAAGTTAAAATAAAATAAACAATTTGCCTTCACCTCTTCACAAGAGTGGCAACTGGTGAACACCGGTGCTCGGGTAGACGCGATGCGACCCACGCGCCGCCCGCGAACGCTGCTCGTTTTGATTTAAACAATTTTGGTGTAACAAAATGTATAATTTCAAAAGTAACATTTGCTAGTCAGGTTTTCACTCTACGGCAATAATATTATTATTTATTTATAGGCAGGCAGCCAAGGCTGATGTGCCTATATCTACTGTTCAATTTTATTATTTGGTTGTAACTATTTTGCTGTGACCAAAAAAAGTCCAGTCTATTCTTGAAAATATTAACATTTTCAGCATCCAAAACATGTTGGGGCAGTTTATTCCAAGTATTCACCACTCTATTTGAAAGAAAATGCCTTCGAGGATTTGTCGAGAACCTACTTTTCACAAGTTTTAAGCTATGGCCACGCAAATTAGTGTTATGACTATATTGAAAGAGATTGTTCATGTTTACACAGTCATAATGGCCTGATAATATTTTGAATGTTTCAATAAGATCTCCACATTCTCTTGGATTTTCCAGTTTTGACAGTTTTAAGAAGTCAAGTGTCCTGGGAATTTTTGTAAAACTTCTTTGGACCCTCTCATGTAAGTCAATGTCCTTGGAAAAATAGGGACTCCATATCTGGAAACCGTCTTGTGTGATGTTTTGGAAAGCTTTTCTGATGCATTAAATAAGGGAGTTTGCTTTCTTAACAATCTTAATAATATGATCCTCCCATTTTAAATCTGCGGATACAATGATACATTGGTCAGTTTGTGATTCAACATTTTTGTTGTTGAGTATTTTCAAGGAAGTATTTGAAATTAAAAATGACTTAAATTACCATAAAAAATAAATAAAACACATGGTACTATTTTACTTAAATTAATTATGGGTCTGAATATTTATCTTAATACATCTGTACATTTGATTACTCATAATATATGAACTATGTATGTAAAAATAATCATATACATTGTTTTGTTTTAAAATATTGTAAATAAAAACATTATATTTCATTTATTTGCTATTTTTATTTACTCAATTCATTTGGTCACATGACCAGATATATGGTTACAGTCAAAATCAACGTGAATTATAGATCCCTTGTCGTCTTTCAGTATATTCAAAAACGAATTTTTCATTTGAATGTCAACAAAATCCTCCATGTATCGATTTTGTAAATCCAGAGGTAATTTGAAGAGATACGGATTTATACCCTTTATGAAACCTAAAAATGACAATAATCAATGCTTTGTACACTTCGTTAAAACCAATTTGATCTTTATTGGTGTCAATTTAAATCTCATTCAATTTATAATTGCATTCATCAATCTCTCATTCAAAATCTTACATCAATCTTACTTGGATTCGAAAATGAACGTTGCTAGTGAACGGTTGTGCAGTTGTGCTTCGTACGAATATTTGATCTAGAGGGGTCGCTTAGCAACCGGGTTGTCAACAAGTTTGTGTTTATATTCGCTCTGAAAAAAATATTGTTTTTTTACTAAAATTAAGTGTATTTTATATTTATTGTGCACTAATTTCATTATTGTGAGTTTTAGTTTGTATCCGTTCATTATCCATGAATATGGATTTGGATATTCCACCTGATCCGGGACCAAGTCTAAGTGTTAAAAAATCTGACATGTCAACGCCACCTAAACAAAACAACAAGAGACCTAACACAAATAATTCTGACATTATCCATCCGTCTAAAGCTCCAAATTTAAATAGTTCTCCGGAAAAATTGTACAATACTCATAGTGAAATTGAAATCCAATACCTGGAAAATTCGCCTGGGCCTTACATTGTTTTCGTTCAAGATATTGACTCTAGCAAGAATATTCACCCAATGAAAATTGGTAATATCCTTATTAAACATAACATTAAAAATATTTCTCCGGGTGGAGTAAAATCAGAAGGGAGAAATAAAATCTCAATTACTTTCAAAGATGCTAAGAGTGCGAATCAATTCACGACAGCCATTTTTTTAAAAATAAATAATTTAAAGGCATATATACCTAGATTTAAAGTGACAAAAATGGGTTTGATTCGTGGTATTTCAACAGACTTTTCGATTGACGATATTATAGAAAATTGTGCAGTACCAAACCATATTGGGAAGATTTTAAAAGCAAGACGCCTCAATTTTAAAGATAAATCATCAGGAGAAACAATGTGGAAACCATCTCAATCCGTTGTCTTAACGTTTGAAGGACAAAATCTCCCAGAGTATGTTTACCTTTTTTATAACTCTTTGAAAGTTGAAACTTATGTATTTCCAACCATCCAATGTTATCGCTGTTGTCGCTTTGGTCACATGAAGATTCAGTGTCATTCTATAACTCGCTGCTTCAAATGTGGAGATAGTCACCTTGGTGAAGTTTGCCAAGTGGTGGACTTTTTAAAGTGTATAAACTGTTCAGGATCTCATTCAGCTACAAGCCCAATGTGCCCGGAATTCACTCGGCAAAAAAATATTAAACATTCAATGGCTACAAAAAATATATCATATCTGCAAGCATCTCAACTCTTCCCATCTTCTGTGAAAAGCTATTCTGAAGTGACTAATAACCAATTGAACAATAAACAAAGTTTTAAAAAAACAATATACACTAAAATGTCTTCGGAAACTCAAAAACAGACAATTCCTCATATTAATATTAAAGAAATAAACAAGTGCATGTCGTATTCAAATGGTGAAGCTAGCCATCCTTCAAATGGATGCGCTGTTTTAAGCCAGTCAACTACTTCTGCATCTAATGAAGTCCAAGAAAATATTTTCCAAGATGATGCCCATTCTGTTGTATATTTAATTACGCAAATTCTTATTAGTTTAATTTCCAACTCAAATTTTAATTTACCGTCCAACGTTGCCAATCTTATCCCGCTTTTAAATTCTTTTTTAAAAAATGGTTCAAAATCACAAAACCCATAATCCTTTAAACATTTTACAGTGGAACTGTAGAAGCGCATGTTAAGTGACTTTCTTTTATTTGATACTGTTCATAGTGTATGTCTTGTTTATATTTAAGTTTGAGTGTTCTGTGAATACAAATATAGCACAAATCATACAATATTGTGTGAATTGCCTAATAAAATAAAAAAAAAAAAAAAAAATATTTGATCTACCTACGTTAACTTACACAGCGAACAGATAAGATTTTATTGCTGTTATTTTTGTTTATCTATTTCAAGTTTATTCTTTCATATTTTGTTTTGAATTTATTTTTATTTTGACCGCAATATGATGAATTGCTATTGATTTTTAGGTTATTTCTGTTTTGCATTTGATTTGTTTGACAGTTATTTGACAGCTGCAGTTTTTGTTTTGTATTTTTAACTTTTTCAATTACATAGTACCAAGAAGAAGGCAGCTTGGATCACATATTTTTCAATTGCCCTACATCTAAGTTCCCAATATCTTTAACACATCTGATTAAATTTAAAATATTTCCTCCTCATAATATCACCTCCTTACTCAGCCTTAATAAATTTCAAGTACTTAATGTTCTTACAAAATTTATCAGACAGAATAACGTCAAATTGTGATTTCATTTTCTACTTCCCATTTAAAAACAAAACTTTTTTCACAACTTTTTAATTTCAGTATTAATTATTAATATTTTTTTTTTGGTTTCCCACATGTTTTATAATTTGTTGTTTATTTTATTGTAATTACAAAATGCACGATTTTGTAACAAACTTGACTCTGGCCAATGTTCCTTCATTTGAGGTTACAAGTGCCATTTAATTAAATAATAATAGTACCTACATAGGTACCTTTATTATTTTATTTAAGTGCTGAATCGCGAAAATGGAGGTGGACGAAACTAAGCCTCCTGATCCGATGGCCTTGAAACGTAAGGCTGATGATGCTTTACTTGTGCAGGGTTCCTCGGATCCGGTAATAGGTCGTTCCTCTCCTCAGCCTTCCCCGCCCAAAAAAGATTATATTAAGAAATTTTACCCTGCTTACTCTACAGGGCCTTTTATAGTGTACGTCCAAAATATAGAAAATAAAAATATTAATACTATGTCTTTTGGAAGGAAATTATTACATAACAAAATCAAAGATATTGCTATCGGTGGAGTTAAGGGAGAAGGGAGGAACAAAATTGTACTAACATTTACCTCTGCACTCAGTGCAAACATCTTCATTACAAGCGATTTTGTTGCTAAAAATGATATTATAAAAGCGTACATACCTACTTTTAATATAACTAAAATGGGTTTAGTGAGGTCCGTAGATTTAGACTTAAGTGAAGAAGAAATTATAGAATTTACAAGTGTACCAGATTCTTGTGGTAAAATAATAAAAACCAGGAGACTGAACAGGAGGGATACGTCATCAGGTTCCACGAAGTGGGTTCCATCCCAAACGGTGGTACTTACATTCGAGGGACAGTCCTTTCCCAGGAACGTATTCCTGTTCCACAACTCGCTACCCGTTGAACTGTATACCTACCCCACTTCTCAATGCTATATTTGCTGTAAGTTTGGCCATATTATGAAAGATTGCAAATCTAAGAACAACCCGAGATGTCTAAAATGTGCCGACCACCACCTAGCATCGGAATGCCCTGTCCCAGCAGGCTCAGAAAAATGTGTTAATTGCAATGGTCAGCACCCGGCAAATAGTTTTATAATGTTCCTTTGTGACTAGAGAAAGAGAAGTCAAGTACATAATGGCCAAAGACAGTGTTTCATACAAAGAAGCAATTAGTAAAATCCCCGCTCCTCGGAAGAGTTATACTGAGGCAATTAAAACTGTAAATACTATACCATCTCTTCACCGCTCAAACAGTAGGTATATCTAATTCTTCTCGAAATCCACAAAACACCCAAATATTCGATCAAAAAGGCCATGATGCCTGTTTACTTTATAATAATGGCCAATTAAATGACCCTCAAAACGGGTGCGTATTAAATAACCCGCAAAAAACGATAATAAATAATAAATCAGTTGATGTGAGTTATGGTGAAACCTTACAAGTCATTGCAAAAATATTAATATCGTTGATATCTGATACTCCTAACCTACCGTCCCACGTTGCCTCTGCCATGCCATTTTTACTTGACTTACTGAGCCAAAAAAAAGTAGATAATCATAATGGCTTTGAATAATTGTAATACTCTCTCCATTTTACAATTTAATTGTCGAAGCGCAATTGCTAATAGATGCGATATAATTCATTTATTACAAAAATATGAAATTAAAATTTGTGCATTAAATGAAACCTGGCTGCAAAGTGGCCAGTATTATAACATTCCGGGCTTTGATTGTGTTCTGGATGATCGTTTATATTCTAGAGGTGGAGGCACTGCCTTTTTAATACATAGATCGCTTTCTTGGAAACGAATCTCCTTACCACCAAATCAAGAAGTTCAAGTAGTTGCTATCTCGGTTTCAAACATTAAATATATCTCTACATACATTCCTCCCCATAAATCTTTCGATGAACATTATTGGAACTCAATAATGGATCTCTTTCCTCCACCTTATGTAATTCTTGGAGATTTTAATAGCCATTCAGTGAGTTGGGGATCCGCATAGACAGATAGTTCAGGAAGATGTATTCTATCATTTGTAGACTTGCATAATTTATGCATACTGAGCGATGGTTCTCCAACCAGATTTTCCCCTCCTTCTCAAAACCCTAGCGCAGTGGATTTATCAATAGTATCTTCTTCATTAGCCTGCCAGTCTTTATGGCAGGTAATGAGAGATCCATTGTCTATTGATCACTATCCCATTATATTGAATTTGCACATTAGATTTACCCTCACATCGAGATCTCCTAGGCAAGGAAAAAATTTCAACAAGGCCAATTGGCAGGAATATAATAATTCCATCCAAGTTAAACTTGATAGTGAATGTGGCAGTATATTTCTTTCTCCAGATGTTGAGGAATGCTATAAAACTCTGAAGGGTATCATACACGATTCAATTGACTGTTCTGTACCCAAATATTCTGAACACCAAAATAAAACCCGTCCTTCTCCACCTTGGTGGGACAGAGAATGTACTGAAATGGTTAAAAAGCGTAAATTTGCAGTAAAATCTTTTCAAAATAATATGACCATGGAAAATTTTCTGTATGCCAAACAAATCTATGCGCAAACCAAAAAAAATGTTACCCCCAAAAAAAAGAAGAGGATGGTATAAGTTCTTTGTCGCCTAGAACCCCCACATCAGTGGTTTGGAACTCTATAAGACGTTTCAGAGGCTCAGTCCTCTCCCCAAAAAACTCAACAAGAATTGATTCATGTCTTGAAGAGTTTTGCGACAAATTGGCACCTCCTTTTGTTCCCAATTATAGTGAACTGAAAATGCAGACTATTATTCCTCAACCTCGGCTGTCAATGCTAGACTCTCCTTTCTCGCTGAGTGAGTTGATCATCCCTTTGAAAGCTGTCAGGAATACATCTCCAGGGTTAGATGACATCCCTTACCCTGCTTTGAAATTCCTTCCAGATGACTTCAAAACTCATCTCCTTTCATTTTTTAACTTATGTCTATCTACAGGTTACATACCTGAGGAATGGCATTCCCAAAAAATAATCCCCATCTTGAAACCTGGAAAGGATCCTACTTACAGTAATTCATATCGGCCAATTGCCCTATCTTCTTGCGTTTTAAAGATACTTGAACACTTGATTAAGAATAGGTTGGATTGGTACATGGAACATAACAAACTCATACCTGCTCATCAGTTTGGATTTTGAAAAACTAAGTCGTGTTTGGATAATTTAAGCATACTTGTTACAGATATTCGTATTGCATTTAATAAAAAAGGAGCGGTTATTGCCAGTTTTTTGGATATCGTTTCTGCATTCAACAACGTCTTATTAGAGAGATTGAGTGAGATTCTATTGTGCTTGGGAGTACCGCGTCTTTTGACGAACTTGATCCATAATATTCTCTCTGAGCGCAGTATAGTAATTGAGACTACCGATTCCCGAATAGTTAAAAAAATATATAAAGGATTACCTCAGGGATCTGTCTTGAGCCCCATACTTGTTAATCTTTATTGTGCACAAGTACGTTATTGATATACAGCAGTGGGAGTTACAAATTCCTTATAGAATTGCTTAGGACTTAGTCGGATTAACAAGAAGACCATGATCCGATGACCAAGAAGAGATAAATTTAAGATCTTCATTCATGTGAAGAACTGCATTGTTAATATCAGAGATATCATGAAGATCGTCTGCAAAAAGATGATATTTACATCTGAGGTTTGTAGTGATAGAGTTAATAAATACGGAAAATAACAGTGGAGTTAAAACTCCACCTTGCGGTACTCCAGACAGCAAGGTGGCATAATCAGAAGTAGAGTTATCTGTCTTAATGCATTGTTTACGGTTGCCAAGATAACTGGTGAACCACTCCAATACTGGCTGAGCTATGTTTAGCGAGGACAACTTAGCAAGAAGAATGTCAAAATCAACGGAATTAAACGCGCTACTGAAATCGAGTAGTGTGAGAATCGTGAGTTGTTTATTGTTCATAGCACGTCTAATGTCATCCGTAATCTTAACTAGTACAGTTGAGGTACTATAACCTGCTTTGAAACCAGATTGCAGTGGATCAAGGAGAAAATTAGAACAAAGCCATGCATTGAATTGATTGAATACTATCATTTCAGTAACTTTAGATAATATTGGTAAAATCGAGATTGGACGATAGTCTTTAAGTTGAGTAGGTGTTGAAATCTTAGGGAGGGGTATGACATGTGCGATTTTCCATGCCGATGGAAAGATACCAACGTTCAGTGAGTGGTTAATAATGTGTAATAATGGGCAGAATTGGAGGCAAAAGCAGACGTATCATTTCAATATTGAGGCCATCGGAGTCGAAGGATTTGGTTTTTATGGAAGATAAGATTTTCATAATCTCAGTATCAGTTATAGTTTCAAATGCGAAAGGTATGTGGTTAGGAATAGGTTGACTACATAGTTGATTGAGAGTATTGGCTTTTTTAATATTATTAAGAAGGAACGGAGGCGAATCAAAGTGATGATTGAACTCGTCGATATCGATCTTAGGGGTCTCAAGGTCACCACTCCTCCCTACTCCTAGAGATTGCAAGAATTTCCAAGTGCGACGGGGAGCAGATTGACCGATGAAGTTGTGAATGTAGCGTTGCTTTGCATTGCGACAAGACTGGTTGCAGCGATTACGTAGCGCCTTATAGTTACTCCAGTTGTTGTCAGTCGGCTGCCGCTTATGCTTGGCAAAGGCTTTATCTCTCTTTGCCATGAGATATTTAATGTCGTCGGTGATCCACGCACATGATGTATCTTTGAGCTTCACTCGTGTAAGAGGTGCATGAGTGTCGAAAAGTTTGAGTATTTCATTATTAAAAATGGAGACTTTGAGATCGATATCTTGAACAATATAAATCCTACTCCAGTCAATGTCTTCGGCATCCCTCGTCAATGCTGCTTTATCAATGCTACTTTATCAATACTCTCTTTATAATAGTAACAGTACTGATAATCTTGTAAATTTAATAGAAAATGAAGTTGATGTGGACGCTGATGATTTGGGAGACCCAATTACCAGAGAAGAATTTGACTACGCTTTAAAAAGACTCAAAGATGGAAAATATCCAGGAATTGATGAATTACCGGCCGAGCTAATGAAATCAGCAGGAATAGGAGTTACAGACGTATTTTTTAGAATGACCCAGATGATTTATAATACAGGAATTCTGCCAGAAGACTTCAAAAAATGTCTAATTGTTACTTTACCCAAAAAGCGGGTACGACAAAATGTGAGCAACATAGAACACTAAGCTTAATATCTCATGCCTCCAAAATACTGACTAATATTGTTTTAAAGAGAATCGAACCAAAAGTAGAGGATTCTCTTACAAGAGACCAATTTGGATTTATAAAAAATGAGGCATGGGAACTAGGGAGGCCATACTGTCGTTACGTGTGTTATTAGAGAAACGAATAAAGAGAAATCAAAACACATATATTGCTTTTGTGGATTTAGAAAAAGCATTTGATAAGGTAGAATGGAGAAAGCTCTTTAATGTTACAAGAAATTTAGGAGTGAAATACAGAGATAGGAGAATAATATTCGAGTTGTATAAGAATGAAGCTGCTATAATTGCATGTGGAAATGACCAAAAAGAAGCCAAAAGAAGACAAGGGGTCAGACAGGGATGCTCTCTATCTCCAGTGCTTTTCAATGGGTATGTTCAGTGTGCAAAAGATGAAGTCAGAGATAAAATGAGTCATAGAGAAGGGGTGAAAATACATGGGAAAAAATTGACATGATTAGATTTGCTGACGACATCGCACTGGTTGCTGCAAGTGAAGAGGAACTCACAGATGCTTTCATAGTCATGGAGAATGTCTTAAACAAGGGTTATAATATGAAATTTAACAAAAATAAGACTAAAGTGATGACTGTAGGCCGTGAGGAGCATCAGATTAATGTGGTAATGTTCGGAGAAACATTGAAAAACACAAAAGAGTTCGTGTACCTCGGATGTAGGATCTCTTGGAATGGGAGAACAAGGAAAGAAGTTGACAGCCGAATACATCAGGCAAGGCTGGCTTTCAACAAGAAGTCGAAGATCCTTGAGGAAAACAACCTAGACTTGAAGCTCCGTAAGAGACTTACAAAAACATATGTGTGGAGCATACTGATGTATGGCTGTGAGACATGGTGTCTTACCGAAAGAGACAGAGATAGACTAGAGGCTTTCGAGATGTGGAGTTACAGAAGAATACTGGGAATTTACTGGAGGGACCACATCACGAATGCCGAGGTTCTCAACAGAGTTGAAGAAGGCAGGCACTTACTCAATACCATCTCCGAGAGACGTCCTCGCTGGATTGGTCACATCTTGCGTCACGAGGGTCTCCTACATGACCTAATGGAGGGAATGGTTGAGGGGACAAACCACAGGGGGCGCCCCCGACGGGAGTATTTGGCCCAGGTGTGCAAGGATATGAACTGCGCCACATATGTTGAGCTGAAGAGGGCTGCACAGGATAGAGAGAAGTGGAAAGCGAGATGTAGATTTCTTCTGCAAACCAATCCACAGTATTGAGACTTTTGATGATGATCACCAAAGGTATCCAACTGTGGGTAACTGCACCATGGTTTATACATAATTTTGAGCTCATTTTCTCATTTGTGTTAGTTCAAATGTTGTTATATACTGTCATATTTTATGTTAAATTATAATTATATATTATTTGGTATTATGTAGAGATAAATAAAAAATCTAACCAATATATTCATTCCATCCCTCGAAATGATACTTCAAACTGTGATTTTTCAAATTGTGTATATGGTACCCCTCTTTCAGCAGCATTGATTTATATATATCAACACTATTTTCTATGCTCACAATTTTTGGATGTATGTAAATCTTTTTAAGAATGTCACCCCAGAAGACATCGTTCATCATTATATCATAGGTGTTATAAATGTCCTATTATAACAAAAAGAAAAAACCCATTTTTTCTTAGCATCGAGTAAATATTGCTGAATGCTAATCTGGAAATAAATAAAAAAAAAATACACATTGGTAAAAGTATGCGAACAAGATATTAATTTATTAATAATATGGCATGATTCAAGGGAGACATCTATGCGACAGCACTGTCACCTCAGTATTATATAATTCTTAATAGATGGCGTTAGAAAAAGTTTTGTAATTGTAATGTATTGAATATTTATTGATTGATCTAAATAAAATACAACCTAAATGAAAAGTGACATCTGTAGATTATTTGGACAAACATATCAATAAGATATTGATAACTATTTAGTTTGGTTCAGAACCATTTAAATGTCGTCCAATTAGATTTTATTAAATTATTTATATATTATTTGGTTGTTTCTATGTATGCAAGGGTGAATAATTAAATACATATAAATAATTTAAAATAGGGAACAATAAAAAGTTGTTGTTAAGACAAAAGAATAATGCCATTCTAGTTATTTTAGACCTCCTCTAGTAAAACAACATTGACTGAACTTGTATATAGACATCTTGTAAAATTATAGGTATTTGTGTAAAAACTATAATAAAAAGTTTATCGTGAAAAAGCAAGTTATTAGAAAAATCAAACCCCACCATCCAAGAAAAGATATCTCTGGATTAGAGAGATATTCCACAGACAATAAGCTAAATAGGCCAAAATAAATATTAATGCGCAAGCGCGCTTAATTTCTACTACTATTTCTACAACTAGTTGCATGTAACACATGAGATCCAACTGTCGATTGTCGCATGGCAGATTGCGACATAGAGTTTTGTAGTATAATTAATACTTGTTAAAAATAATTTTTAATTCTATCTGTTGATTTATTATTAATCTAGAATAAATCCTCTTTTGATTCAACCTATTAAGTCACCGAACAAAATTCCAGAGTAAGAGTTATTTAATACCTATTATTTGATTTCATATTTAAATAATTGCCGACGGAACCGGTATAGATTCGTATACGAATTTGTGGGTGGTAACCAATATTGACTCTTCCGCCCGAAACGGTGAATCTATTTTTAGCACAAGTTTGATTGACAGTTCGTTTATTACGCAGTTAGTAATTAAAAATGACACATGTTATCGCTATCCTTGTCTGATGCATGCTTCTCTATAAATCCCTCTTTGTCGTCCAAGGTTAATCCGATTGACTCGTGTAAGAGAGGCCCTATGCTTGATGTCCCCGTTCGGTAATCTTCGACAGTCTTCGGCCGTTTTCGACAGCGTTAAAGAGGCCCTGGAGTGTGATGTCCTCGCTCGTGTGGGTGACCATATTAAATACATTGCTCGGATTCTGTTGGTACATCCTATTGTAAAGAAAATTGAAGCATGGATTTGCGGATTATGACTGTTTATGAATGTCATTTAAATCATTGTTATATAACTATCTCATTACCGTTAACAACATTATTGAAAAGTGGCAAAAATACTTGATAAGGACACATTTAATGTAGAAATTTTGGCACAACATAGTTATGAAAAAGTTTAACAATGATAAAAGATTAGTATACTATTGTGATTTATGAAGGATTGGTGTCATCTAGTCGTGTTTGTTCAAGTTTTAATTAAGAAATTGTTTTGTATTTTTTCCTCGTAATATTGATCTAATGGTTACTGCATTTCACAAAGATGGCATCCCTTGAGGTAGGTTATGTCCTGGATTTCGGACATGCCTTAATTAGATTGTAATTGGTTATATTTGAACCAATGGTGTCACAGGAGGCGCGTCCAAATTCTCGACTTTAATTTCCGGAGAGGTGATTTCGCGTCAGTCATAGTTTATCGATCGAAGGGAATTATCCTATTTTAAGAAAAACGTTCCGCGATTCGATGTAAAAAAAATAAAAGTCTTTTGAATATATTTCGCGATCGCCTCCAGCGGTTGGTTTACAACCGTTGGAGGGTGGTATTAATATAGAGCATATCTAGATTAGAATGAGAAAATTTAAAAAATAAAATAAAAGCGACGCGTATAATTCTTTGTTTTTAAATATTTTTATTTAATGTGTTATTTTTATTCTTGTTTTATTAATTCGTTAAAGAAGAAAACTTGAAATTTAAAACATTAATTTACTTTGCCGACGGGAGAAGAAAACTTGAAATTTAAACATTAATTTACTTTGCCGACGGTACTAAGAAAATACATTCTTCCTTGTGATTAAATGATTATTTTTTTTTTATGTTATAACTTAATTATTAACTTAATATTTTTTTTAAAAAAAAAGGAGAGGAACTTTATAAATTAAACATTGGTGAATTTTAAATATCTTGTGCAAAGACTCCTTTTAAGGAAAACAAAATATAAAATTGAACATTGGTGAATTTTAGAAAATCTTGTGTATAGACTATTCATTAGGAAAAAAAAAATGAACGATTAAAATTGAAGAGGGACTTGTAATTATCGCGTTAGGTTGAAAGTTTTGTTTCCGTCCAACGGCCGCGTGGGGAAGAGAATATAAGACGAATTAGCTTACCTTATACTTTCCAAAGAACTCTAAAGTGGATAGCTATAACTAAGTTTTTGAACTTTTGTGATTGAGACATTTTCTACTTTGTTTTAAAGAAAAATAAAAAAAAGGGAAAACGCAGTAATAATATTTTAAATTAATGGACTTCCAAGCGCGTACGAAAAGTGATTTTTTCCTGTAAGGACTATATTATGATGTTTAGGTATTTTGTTGAACAAGTGATTTTTCTGTGATTCGAACTCTAAAAACAGTTAATACAAAGAAGAATTAATATAATATTTTCGCTTGAATAAAGGAAAAATAAAATAATAAAATATATATATTTTTTGTTTGCCGCCTGTCTTTTTAATTGAGAGAAGTCTTAAACGGGAAAAGACAATATAAAAATAAAATCATTGGTTTCTACATTTTTTTTCTAAATAACAATAACGAGTGTTATTTGAAATAATTAAATGAAATAAAACACAACTTTGTGTACACCACTACAATTATAATTTTTACTCAAATGAATAAAAAATCCCTCTACATGTTACGAGAACAAAGTTCCCTTCCTCAGGAGGATACAAAGTATATACTTTGTATCCTCCTGAGGAAGGGAACTTTGTTCTCGTAACATGTAGAGGGATTTTTTATTCATTTGAGTAAAAATTATAATTGTAGTGGTGTACACAAAGTTGTGTTTTATTTCATTTAATTATTTCAAAATGATACCACAAAGTAAAAAACAATCGTTTGTCGATGAAGTGTTATTTGAATTATTTAACATTAAAGTGAAAATTTGTTATTCGTGGCATGTGTCTATTATGGAACCTTTCTCGTAGTTAATACACTGTGTAAATTACTACAACCTTTCTCCTTGTCTGATTTGTGACACAAGTTCCGAGCGTGAATTGTGTTGAAGGAAAAACCATCTGACTGACTATAATAACCAGGTAGGAGTTGATTACAAATTAAAGTAACCATCTTAGAGGTCCAAACAATTCTACCGTATTTCTTGCTTGAGAGTGTAATGCTCTAGAAGGGGATGCAGTGTTGCCAAGTCAATGTTCAACCGAACCTTGAGTTGATATTTTTTCTTTCTATCCTGGATTATTCTACGCAAGGAAACTGTGAATTTTAATTGGGAACCTTACCTATGAAATTGAATGTTTACTAAGTAGAAAAGTTACATTCTGGTGATATTTTGTTTCAGTGTGAATATTTATTTAAATCCAATACGCCTCATATATTTCGTGCATTTTTCTTGTCAGTCTGAAGCCAAAGATACCTCAAATTTTGTTGTCTTTATCTCTTGAAATTTATCTTTATGCGATGTTCTTAATTAAAGGATTTTTATAAATTTTATTTTTATTCGATGACCTTAAGTGAAAGATAAACATATACTTTTTTTTATTTGTTTTATGTGATGAATTTTATTCGAAAGATTGCTATTTCATATTCATTCCTTTTATGTGATGATCTTAATTGAGTGATTTCTAAATTTATCTTTTCCTTTTAAAAGACAAATCAATTGTCTGTCCTGTTATTGTTATTTTTTTACGAGTACTTTCATACATAATTGGTTATTACATATATATATATATATATATATATATATATATATATATATATATATATATATATATATATATATATATATATATATATATATATATATATATATATATATATATATATATATATATATATATATATATATATATATATATATATATATATATATATATATATATATATATATATATATATATATATATATATATATATATATATATATATATATATATATATATATATATATATATATATATATATATATATATATATATATATATATATATATATATATATATATATATATATATTAAATTTTATATATTCAGAGTTATCCTAACTCAGATTTAACTTTGTTTTATTTTTTAAATTTTGAAATTATTTTTAATTACTCATTTCAATTTAAAGTTAAATTTTATATATACGGAGTTATCCTAACACATATTTAACTTGTTTATTTCTAAGTCTGAAATTATTTTGATTACTCATTTCGATTGGAGGTTGATTTTATGTATTCGTAGTTATCCTAACACATATTTAACTTTGTTTATTTTTTAAATTTTGTAATTATTTTTAATTACTCATTTCAATTAAAGTTAGATTTTATATATTCAGAGTTATCCTAACACAGATTTAACTTTGTTTTATTTTTAAATTTTGAAATTATTTTTAATTACTCATTTCAATTTAAATGTTAAATTTTATATATTCGGAGTTATCCTAACCCAGATTTAACTTTGTTTATTTCTAAATTCTGTAATTATTTTTAATTACTCATTTCAGTTAAAGTTAATTTTTATATATTCGTAGTTATCCTAACCCAGATTTAACTTTGTTTATTTCTAAATTCTGTAATTATTTTTAATTACTCATTTCAGTTAAAGTTAAATTTTATATATTCGGAGTAATCCTAACTCAGATTTAACTTTGTTTATTTCTTAATTCCGAAATTATTTTTGATTACTCACTTCATTTGGAAGTTAAATTTTATATATTCAGAGTTATCCTAACACAAATTTAACTTTGTTTATTTTTAAATTCTGAAAGTATTTTGGATTACTCATTTCAAGTAGAAGTTGAATTTTATATATACAGAGTTATCCTAACACAGATTTAATTTTGGCTTATTTTAGATTCTGAAGTTATTCTATTGATTACTCTTTTCAAATGGAAGTTAATTTGTATGTGTTCAGGGTTGACCCAAATAATTAATATTTTATTTTGGTTTTGATAAGTACCTTATTGTTGGTCTGTTTGTGTTATTTATTGTTTTATATTTCCACGCTCATTGATTTCCATGTTACGTATTCATAGAAAAATACAGAGAATTATACGTGTCTAAGCGCTCTTTTCTTTGACGTTTTAAGCAGGAGAAAATCCTTGCCCCTATTTATTTTGTTTTTATGTTCCTTTCTGAATCCTGCCTCACAGGATCTCTTTTTAATTTAATTAAAATCTGTTTGAAGGGTTAAAACTAAAATAACCAAAAGGATAATAAAAGAAAAGGAGTATTTTAAGCAGCCTGAGTTCCTGTGGAACCTCTATGTTTTTTTAACTTGTCATATTCTACGTATGTAGACACTCAAAAGCCCACGGAAGACATCCAGAAAAACATATGGTAAGGAAGCCTATAAGGTCATAACTTCATTATTCTTGGCTTCGATAATTCCATCTAAATTCTTCCTTTTTATTAATTTTTGTTTATATGTAATATTTGTAATGTCCTGTTCACGACGTTATCAATACCGGGCCTGTGATTGTGGCGTATCTTACTAAAGAGCACCCACAGTCAGATATAACGGAGTGGGTGGTGACGTTACACGATAGCGATAGTATAGTTGAAGAATAAGTACCAAACTATAAACCCATAAATACAAATTATTTAATATTTTAAGATATTTTGTTTTCTATACAATACATTTAGGTATGTATGTCAAGATAGGATAGTGTGGAGATCGGATTCAAAATTCTGAGTTTCTGTCTATTTATATATTTTGAAATTTTGGGCTCTGTAAATTGAGCGGATCAAAATTTGTAAGGGACGGACACACACACACACAGACACACTTAAATTTTCTACTCCGAATTCTGAGTAAATCCGTATATAGAACATATATGCTGCGAAGCCTCTATGTTGGTGTTTTTAGACATCAAATTTGAAAAAAAAATTAACATATAAATTAATCAAGGATCGAATAAATAAATAAAAAATACCATATAAATAAATAAACAAATAAATATATCAATGATCGAATAAGTAAATAAATTAATAAAGAAATAAATACATAAATCAAAAAATAATCCTATATATCCATATATAAAAATGCTATATTATATAAAACTGGTTTAATGGTAAAGGTTCAAGTATATTTGTTTGAATAATTAAATAAAATTATAAATAAGTGAATGAATTAATAGGGACGGAAGGGACTGTAGGGATGGAAGGAAAAAAATACGAAATTATAATTAGCGAATCTAGATATGAATGTTAAATAATAAAAAGGAAACATACCGATCAAACATTTTTATATATTTTGAGGTAAATAATTAAACAGGCAGGACAACGTCTGCCGGGTTTTACTAGTCTAGTATAATATATGAAAATCTATGGGTTCCATTTATACTGTATATAAACAAAATAATAAATTGTATTAGATATAATAAATTTAATGTTATTTACTAGTTGCGTGTAACACATGAGATCCCACTGTCGATAGCGATAGTATGTGTAGTTGAAAAATACGTAAAGTTGTAGCCAAATATCTTGAATTTTTAGTCGAGAAGGGAGCGATTTGCACGTAAACCAACCAAGCAAAAAGACACAAATTTGCGCTCTGCGCAACCGGAAGCTCGTTCGAGATATTTAGTGATATTTATACCAAACTACAAACCCATAAATCCAAATTATTGAATATTTTAAGATATTTTGTTTTCTATACAAAACACTTAATATCCATGACGCAACCTTTGAGGCCGTACACTGGCTGACTGGATGGGAACCGCGGCTTTGAATAGCCGAAAAATGACGCAGCCGATGGCGGAGAGAAGCATACATAATATGCCAATGCCAAACAAAAAGTAAGTAAGTTTTTAGGTATGTACATATGTTAAGATAGGATAGTATGGAGGTCAGTCTTTTTTTCCTACCCAGAATATGAAAACAGCATGATTGTTTGTGTATATATTTGGAGATTAAGTATCAAACTATTGAGTCTCCGTAGATATTGTGTAGTGTATACTGCCTTACAATGATGGTATGTATGTATGTATGGAGATCAGTAGTATCAAACTATTGAGTTCCCGTAGATATTGTGTAGTGTATACTGCCTTACAATGATGGTATGTATGTATGTATGGAGATCAGTAGTATCAAACTATTGAGTCCCCGTAGATATTGTGTAGTGTATACTGCCTTACAATGATGGTATGTATGTATGTATGGAGATCAGTAGTATCAAACTATTGAGTTCCCGTAGATATTGTGTAGTGTATACTGCCTTACAATGATGGTATGTATGTATGTATGGAGATCAGTAGTATCAAACTATTGAGTCCCCGTAGATATTGTGTAGTGTATACTGCCTTACAATGATGGTATGTATGTATGTATGGAGATCAGTAGTATCAAACTATTGAGTTCCCGTAGATATTGTGTAGTGTATACTGCCTTACAATGATGGTATGTATGTATGTATGGAGATCAGTAGTATCAAACTATTGAGTCCCCGTAGATATTGTGTAGTGTATACTGCCTTACAATGATGGTATGTATGTATGTATGGAGGTCAGTAGTATCAAACTATTGAGTCCCCGTAGATATTGTGTAGTGTATACTGCCTTACAATGATGGTATGTATGTATGTATGGAGATCAGTAGTATCAAACTATTGAGTTCCCGTAGATATTGTGTAGTGTATACTGCCTTACAATGATGGTATGTATGTATGTATGGAGATCAGTAGTATCAAACTATTGAGTTCCCGTAGATATTGTGTAGTGTATACTGCCTTACAATGATGGTATGTATGTATGTATGGAGATCAGTAGTATCAAACTATTGAGTCCCCGTAGATATTGTGTAGTGTATACTGCCTTACAATGATGGTATGTATGTATGTATGTATGTATGGAGATCAGTAGTATCAAACTATTGAGTTCCCGTATATATTGTGTAGTGTATACTGCCTTACAATGATGGTATGTATGTATGTATGGAGATCAGTAGTATCAAACTATTGAGTTCCCGTAGATATTGTGTAGTGTATACTGCCTTACAATGATGGTATGTATGTATGTATGGAGATCAGTAGTATCAAACTATTGAGTTCCCGTAGATATTGTGTAGTGTATACTGCCTTACAATGATGGTATGTATGTATGTATGGAGATCAGTAGTATCAAACTATTGAGTTCCCGTAGATATTGTGTAGTGTATACTGCCTTACAATGATGGTATGTATGTATGTATGGAGATCAGTAGTATCAAACTATTGAGTCCCCGTAGATATTGTGTAGTGTATACTGCCTTACAATGATGGTATGTATGTATGTATGTATGTATGGAGATCAGTAGTATCAAACTATTGAGTTCCCGTATATATTGTGTAGTGTATACTGCCTTACAATGATGGTATGTATGTATGTATGGAGATCAGTAGTATCAAACTATTGAGTCCCCGTAGATATTGTGTAGTGTATCCTGCCTTGCAATGATGGTATGTATGTATGTATGGAGATCAGTAGTATCAAACTATTGAGTTCCCGTAGATATTGTGTAGTGTATACTGCCTTACAATGATGGTATGTATGTATGTATGGAGATCAGTAGTATCAAACTATTGAGTTCCCGTAGATATTGTGTAGTGTATACTGCCTTACAATGATGGTATGTATGTATGTATGGAGATCAGTAGTATCAAACTATTGAGTCCCCGTAGATATTGTGTAGTGTATACTGCCTTACAATGATGGTATGTATGTATGTATGTATGTATGGAGATCAGTAGTATCAAACTATTGAGTTCCCGTATATATTGTGTAGTGTATACTGCCTTACAATGATGGTATGTATGTATGTATGGAGATCAGTAGTATCAAACTATTGAGTCCCCGTAGATATTGTGTAGTGTATCCTGCCTTGCAATGATGGTATGTATGTATGTATGGAGATCAGTAGTATCAAACTATTGAGTTCCCGTAGATATTGTGTAGTGTATACTGCCTTACAATGATGGTATGTATGTATGTATGGAGATCAGTAGTATCAAACTATTGAGTCCCCGTAGAGATTGTGTAGTGTATACTGCCTTACAATGATGGTATGTATGTATGTATGGAGATCAGTAGTATCAAACTATTGAGTTCCCGTAGATATTGTGTAGTGTATACTGCCTTACAAATTGTATGAAACGATGTCGTCACTAAATACAATTTTTATAAAAATTGTTAAAAAAAAAATTGAGATGTGCTAATACAATGTTAATATTTTTTATAGAAAATTAAATTATCTAGTTGGGGTGTTTCGGCTATTTTCGATATTTTTGAAAAATTTCGAAATATAGTTAGTTAAACTCATAATTTTATCATAAAAAAAATATTTTTCTTAATAAAAAATGTTTGAGAAACCCTGGATTTTTTTTGAAAAAACCAATTTGAGATTTTGTATTTGTCTATATTCATATCAATTTTCAGCTTTCTATCTTTTATAGTTTCTGAGATATATGGAAAAATAAACCAAAAATTTAAAAGTTGATCCACTACGCCATACAAAATGTTCCTTCGTACACGCATCTTGGTTTAATACTGTCGATTTATTCAGAGAATTGAATTCTCATGAACGAATCGACAGTTGGTCAAGTTTGAGATATATTACTACAATGTTTATATTTTTTATAGAAAATGAAATTATCTAGTTGGGGTGTTTCGGCCTATTTAGTTATTTTTAATAAACTTTGGATATATAGGCAGTGAAACACATAAATTTATCACAAAAAATATTTTTCTTGATAAAAAAATGTTTGAGAAACTGAAAAACAAATTTGAGGTTTTGTATTCGTCTATATTTATACAAATTTTCAGAGTTCTAGCTGGTTTTTGAGATAAGTAAAAATTAAAAGTTGATATCCCCTGGCTGAAACAAAAATTCAAAATTCTGAGTATAAAAGTTTTGTATAACTTTCTATATTTACTGAAATTTTAGGCTCTGTGCATTGAGCGAATCAAAAATTATACGGGGGGACGCACAGGCTAAATATTCTACTCCAAATTCCGAGTTTACACAACATATATGCTGCGAAGCCTCTAAGTTGGTGTTTTTTTAACTTCAAAGTTGGAAAAACCGTGAAAAATATAATAATAATAAATCTTTATTAACTCAAATAAAATTCAAACAAAACATCATGTACAAAAGAAAACATTATAATAACCAATAATAACCAAAAGGCGGACTTGTTAATAAATTAACATTTTCCAGTCAACCTAATATAGACCCTGCATACAAATCTCGCGTATCTTGGCTTGATACTTTGTTGATATGTTAAGATAATAAAATTCGCTTGAACATATCGACAGTTGGATCAATTATATACCTAATATGCATAAAAATATTTATAAAAGAAATCGATTATTTTAATCAGTGTGAGTGCAGTGACATAAATTCACCCAATCATTAGGATGATTTCTGCCAGTTTCAGATTATTATTTAATTACTTTGAAAGTTGGGGGGGGGGGGGGGGGGGTTATTACATTACAAATCCATTGAGGCAAAGAAATTTTGATACATGAAAATACTTTAATATATAATATTACTGTACCTTTGATCATTGACCCAATGAAGACAGAAAAAAGATGTAATAAAATCAAATGCATTTGTTAGTGTCACGTCTAGTGCACTCGTTGCAATATCCATTTGTAAAAACTCTAATTTATCATTTTTATATTTTTTGGTTGCGTAGTCGGTCATTTCCTTGCTGACGTCTATTCCAATCACTTTTTTGAACTTTTCCTGTAGATTTTTCGACAGAACTTCGGCCGCAACGCCTCCATCGCCAGAACCAATGTCCATAACCAGAGATTCGGAAGTTAATTTTAATTCATTTTCGTTCATGAACTGTCCAAGCAGTTTTTCGGCGTTTTTTTTTTGTGTGTGATTTGCAGCTATGTAGCTGTTTAGATCGATGTAGCTGTTTAGATCGCACATTTTGAACTGAGTAATTCTAAGCACAAGTTTCTAGTTTGATCAACTAAATAATATGGAATGTGATTACTAATGTAATCATTTATCTTTTTATACATCGTAGCATCGCCAACCCTTTACAGTCACCCATATATCTTTTTATTAATTTAAAAATTGAAAATAAATTTAAAGTGTTTTGATTATTTATCATAAAGTGTCGTCTCTCTAGTCTTGCTATTTTAAAATAAAATTCTTTTGAGGAGAATCTTTCGTAATTGAAGAAAACATGGTTCTTTCTCTGATAATTGTTTTAAATTTAAATTTTTCCTTTCTTTCTTACTCCAAATAGGTACTAGGTTGCTCTTATATTCATGCCAAGACGGTACGTTCTAACATATTTTGTTTAAGAATGATTTTTGTTATAAGATTAGATTTAACTTTTTGATCGTCAGTTCTTGATGGAATTCCATTTAAATTTCTTAAAGTTTTTAGTAAATAAAAATAAAAAACGTGTTTAAAATCAATTTCACTATTTATTAAGACTACAACCGGTTTCGTTCTAAGCACATTTTCAATTAGTAATACATAAGTTTAACAGAGTATTAATTTATATAAAGACAAGTTAGATTTTTTCATAGATAGCAAACAAGTGAATCTGGAGCCAGGTTATAATTAAAACAATAAGTTAAATATCATTTGAACTAGAAACAATTATATAAAACAAGTACACGTCTGAAGAGTGAAAAAAGCTATATACTGAAAACAACATCTTCGAAAATAAGTTTATTCCTATTTTTTTAGATTTTTTTTCCTATGGACCGCTGGTTGCTTAATCCTGGTATACCGTGCTGTTAAACTAAATAGGGGTCTGGAACAAAAGAAATTGAAAGGCAGTTTATTGTTCATAAAATAGATATTTTTATAGTTCCTATTAATGTAAAAACCAGAAATATTGAATTTTTTATTATTTATTAAATTCACGGGATATGTAATGGAGATTTAGGAAAGTCAGTTTGAATATTAAGAGGGTTTTATTTCCATTATTTTTTAATTCTGTATATATTTTAATAAACCTTTGTGTAAAAAATTTATATCCTTATTGCTATCAAATTCATGGTTAATTTCAAATACATGAGCAGCAAAAATCGACGTATCTTTATTTAATCTAATACAGGATATTATCTATAGGTACTATCTTTATTATTGATCAACATTTTCCCTGTGGTGTAGGATTATAATATGCGACTTTCTTTTCAGTTTTATTGATTATATTTCCTATTTTTTAGAGATTTTACCTATATAACTGTAGCTTTTATCCATTTATTTTCATTGGTTATAGGTGTTAGTCCTGGTGCAATTTCTTTTAGTAAAAGGTTCTTTTCCTTACGATGTATTAAGTTAGTAACCAAATTGATATTATAACCATTATTATAAGCTAAAGTTTTTATTGTGTGTATTTCTTTATTATAGTTGACTAAAGATAATGTAACATTTACCTAATAGACGAAAAACTAAATAATGAAAAGTAACAAATTTATGTGAAAATTGATGCCGGGAAATGTTGTGTATGATATTGTCACTACCTATATGTGGGTTACCTAAAATTGATGCCGGGAAATGTTGTGTATGATATTGTCACTATATGTGGGTTACCTAAAATTGATGCCGGGAAATGTTGTGTATGATATTGTCACTATATGTGGGTTACCTAAAATTGATGCCGGGAAATGTTGTGTATGATATTGTCACTATATGTGGGTTACTTAAAATTGATGCCGGGAAATGTTGTGTATGATATTGTCACTATATGTGGGTTACCTAAAATTGATGCCGGGAAATGTTGTGTATGATATTGTCACTATATGTGGGTTACCTAAAATTGATGCCGGGAAATGTTGTGTATGATATTGTCACTATATGTGGGTTACCTAAAAAATCAAAAGTATTTTTTTGTGTATTATTTCAAATCTATAAAATTATTTTATATCCACCAACTTCCAACGTAAACTAAATATTATGGTTTATTGAGTTCATATTATTTAATAATAAATGTAATTGTCTCATCGTTCCACACCAGACTCCGATAATATCATCTACATAGCGGTGATGAAACAATAAATTATTAAATAATGTCAATTATTAAATTTTATGTATTTATTTATTTAACTTTTTGTACATAATATAAACAAATATAATGTACACTGGCGGGCTTATTTCCATTAGGCAATTTTTACAAACAATCAGATTGCAGAGTGACAGAATTATACATGTACATCAACAATATATGAAAGCTACAAAAGAACAAAAAAATATACATAACACCAAGATAAATAAAAAAAAACATCATAGCAAAAAAAAGGATTGGGAAGGAACAAGAAGAGAAAATCGAGATCAGGTGTTTAGGGATAAATAATACGTAGCAAAGGGAAGGAAGGAAAAGGAGAGGGATCAGGTATTTTCGGAGAAATATTCCTGCTTTAGTCTTTTCTTGAAAATGGAAAGCGAGTTTGACGAAGTTATATCAGGACTCAAATTATTCCAGAGTCTTGCTGAATGTACTTCAAAGGAAGAGGGACGGGAGGCACTGAAGGGACGGGAGGCACTGAAGGGACGGGAGGCACTGAAGGGACGGGAGGCACTGAAGGGACGGGAGGCACTGAAGGGACGGGAGGCACTGAAGGGACGGGAGGCACTGAAGGGACGGGAGGCACTGAAGGGACGGGAGGCACTGAAGGGACGGGAGGCACTGAAGGGACGGGAGGCACTGAAGGGACGGGAGGCACTGAAGGGACGGGAGGCACTGAAGGGACGGGAGGCACTGAAGGGACGGGAGGCACTGAAGGGACGGGAGGCACTGAAGGGACGGGAGGCACTGAAGGGACGGGAGGCACTGAAGGGACGGGAGGCACTGAAGGGACGGGAGGCACTGAAGGGACGGGAGGCACTGAAGGGACGGGAGGCACTGAAGGGACGGGAGGCACTGAAGGGACGGGAGGCACTGAAGGGACGGGAGGCACTGAAGGGACGGGAGGCACTGAAGGGACGGGAGGCACTGAAGGGACGGGAGGCACTGAAGGGACGGGAGGCACTGAAGGGACGGGAGGCACTGAAGGGACGGGAGGCACTGAAGTTTGCTGGGGGTTCACTAGTCTATATTATAAATTTGAATGTTTGTATGTATCTATGTATGTGTTGAATGCGCTCCTAAACCGTTCATCCAATTGCAATGAAACTTTGGTGAATTGTCGAGAGTATAACAGGGATGGTTTCTGGATCAAAAAATTTTTTCTTCTTCTTCATCCACCTTCATTTTACCTATGAAGGTGGATTATCCTGGGAACCGTTCATCCGATTGCAATGAAACTTTGATGAATTGTCGAGCGTATGTCCGGGATGGTTTCTGGATTAAAAAAATTTTTCTTCTTCTTCTTCATCGGGTATTAGGTCATTTTACCTATGAAAGTGGACTATCCTGGAAACCGTTCATCCGATTGCAATGAAACTTTGGCGAATTGTCGAGCGTATGCTCGGGATGGTTTCTGAATTAAAAAAAAATCTTCTTCTTCTTCTTCTTCGGGTATTAGGTCATTTTACCTATGAAGGTAAAATGACCTAATACTCTGGGAGAAGAAGCTTCAACTGTCCTTCCATCTCTTCGCAGGTCTTCCAGGACATTTTTTGGATTTAAACTTTTTTCTTCTTCTTCTTCTTCATTGTGTATTTGGTCATTTTACCTATGAAGGTGGAGTATTGTGGAAGAATAAGATGCAACTGTCCTTCCATCTCTTCGCAGGTTTTCCAGGACGGTTTCTGGATTCAAACTTTTTTCTTCTTCTTCTTCTTTATCGTGTATTTGTTCATTTTTCCTATGAAGTTGGAGAATCCTGGAAAAAGAAGGTCCAACTGTCCTTTCATCTCTTCGTAGGTCTTTCCAGTATTGTGTCGGGAATTAAACTTTTTCTTAACCTACTGAAGGGACGGGAGGTAATGAAGGGAAGGGAGGTACTGGTGGGTCTGATGGGACGGGTGGTACTGAATGGTCTGAAGGGACGGGAGGCACTGAAGGGACGGGAATTTTAATTATACAGGCAATATACGAAGTTTGCCGGGGGTTCACTAGTTACTAATATATTATGATTGATGAAATACACAGTTTTAAGTCAGTAAAATGTATATTCAACAAGTCATGTATAAAACAATTCACCCTGCAAAGAGTACGTTCTTTGTGTTATTAATGTTTACTGATAAAAAGAAGAAAAGTAATTGCTTGTTTGCCATTATATGATATAAAAAAAAACAAAAAGACCATAGAAAAAAAAAAAAATCTAAATGGTTGTGTTAATGTTGTAATATCATGTTAGCAAGAAATACCCAATGACCAACAATGAAATGATAAATTGTTTTATTAATTTTTATTCAAATAGGTACCGATTTTGGTTAGAAATCTACCGATTTTAGATGACAACTCTACCGATTTCGCATTTTGACCACGGCTGTGTTTCTTGAACAAAGAATAAAGTAAAAGTATAGTTGAAATACTTTGATTTCATAAAATTGTCCAATACTTTTGGTTTTTTCATGGAAATCTAATATCACCAAACGACACAATTTTGGACAATTTTATGAAATCATAGTATTTTAACTATACTATTACTGATACTTTTTTTGAAACAACTCAGCCGAAGGCTGTGTTTCTCGACAAAAAGTATCAGTAATAATATAGGTATAATACTTCGATTTCATAAAATTGTGCAATACTTTTGGTTGTACCGTTGAAATCTAATGCTGTCAAACGACACAATTTTGAACAATTTTATGAAATCAAAGTATTTTAACTATACTACATATTATTGATACTTTTGTTGAAACAACCCAGCCTGAGTGGGACTTGTTATATCCCTAAACTGTGATAGTCTTAATTCTCCTCTTGATACTAATAATTATAATATACCTACTAATTACCATATATTAATTAATATCTTGATATTAATAATTATATTTTAATAAACATTCTGATACTAAAAATTTTATTTTAATAAACATCCTGATACTAAAAAATATATTTTAATTAACATAGCATCGTTTTATAATAACAAGATTCATCCCAAGAATGTCCCTACATAATTGTTAGCTCTATAAAACAAAGTAGTCTTAGGTTGTATAACAAGAGCTATTTGAGAAAAAAGTATGGTCCCGTACTGCGATAATACTGCTTACTGGACCTCAAATTTCTTACGTTATTCTTATACATATAACTCCTGTAATATGTACGACCCTTAGTAATTTATACTGAAGGTCACTTGACTTACCCGAGGGTGATTTATACCACTAATTCTTTATGCGAAAGGAAAAACCTGTGCCCCGTTCCACCATCGTACTTTTCAACTTTGCGCTTTGCACTTTGCAATTCGTCGGCTTGTTTTCGTTCCACCATTACATTTTTTCGCAAAGTAAAAGTTGCAATGTGCAAAGCGAAAAGTAGACGCCTATTGCAAAGCAAATAAGCCGTTCTGTTCTGTTCCACCATCGCTACTTTTCATAAAAAACTTTGCAAACCTTGCGAATGAATTGAAAAGAATATTTTGACATTTCAAATTTGCCATTCGTCGAGTTGTGAAAGTAGAAGTTGTTTGTTTAGAATTTTTGAGTAAATTTATTATAAAATTTTGCATAAATTATTGTTAGAAAGGGATGAGGAAGACGGGGTTGTAAGAAATTATAGAGAAAGGATTAATTTCGAAAATATTTTACCCACGCAGTTCCTCGAATATTTTCGCATAAATAGCACTCAGTGTGAATATGTCTTGATTAAGTACACTATTTATTCTGATTTTTTTAGGTAATTTAAACTATGTTTATGTGATTATTATGTCCGCTTTCTCTTAGTTTATATGATTATTTCACTACTCATTTACACATATTTTAACGTAGAGAACAGCACTAAGAGAAGCAAATGATTGTCTCCTCAACAGCAAATAATTCAGTGAAGCACCCGTTGTTTCACTGTATTAGTGATAGTGTCACTAATTACTCCAAAAATAACTCCTTTCTTTTCATTAATTATCTCCAACACGGCTATTTTTTCTTAATATTGTCTTTCCGGCTCATTTTCTAACAACAACAACGAAATCACAGACAAGAACGAACGGTGTCAAATGATCGTGTACGCTATGCGCGAAACACTCGGTACTACTAAGTATCACTATAGGTGTCGCTAGAGTCAATTGAAAAGACTTTGTAAATGTTTGGCGACGCCGCAAAGTGACCATTTTTTTTCGTGGAACGCGAACGCTTTGCACTCTTCAAATCGCAAAATTCTCAAATCGCAAAGTGAAAAGTTGAAAAGTACAATGGTGGAACGGGGCACAGATGATAATTGGTTACGCAAAGTTGGGTACACACGCATATACACACACACACACACACACACACACACACACACACACACACACACACACACACACACACACACACACACACACACAAACCTTTCCTATCCTATTCTAGTTTACCTCGGCCTAAAAACAACCTACCTACATACCTGCCAGCTATATGCAAAAAAGTATTGTTGCATATAAATTTTCTCATTATATCAACTGTCATCTTGACTAACACACCTCACCGCACCGCTCTTAAAATTATATCTTCAAAATCCGCTGAAATTAATTAACTTGTGAATTACTAGTGAAGTGTCAAAGTTTTCATACTGTGCTGTGAATGTGGTGAAAAGATTACAGAACCCGCACAAATAAATATCGAGGCAAGGTTATTTCCTATACCTTCATCTTTTCCACCATATTCCTTGGTCCTTCGTCCCGTATATCTTGTATTTTCCCGCATTCCTTGTTCCTCTGTCCCGCATATCTTGAATTTCACTCATTACTTATCAAATTTATACTTTTTTATACAAAATTAACATTATACATACGCTATTTACATTACATATTTCATACATACCCGCATTGATTGTAGTACCTAAGTACTTAATCAAATTCTTGTTTCATTAATTTTATTGTTGTTTAATCAATAATGGCTTCTTTAAAAATATTGGAAGCTAAACGGCTAAGTTTATTTGCAATTATTCAGAAAGCTTATGACTTGTCGAAATCATTAAATACCGCTGAAGAAAAAACTAATTTTCTTATCTGCATACAATCGATAGATAAAATTCGTTCTGAATTTTGTCAAGTTGTAGAAGAATTAAATTTGGGAAAAATAGCTGTAAATCCAGAATATGTTCCGTCTTTTCAATCTATTGAAGCCCTTGACGAATTATACTGTAACATCAAGCATATTGAACAATCTTTAAAAACTGAAGTTGACTATGTTCCTCCAATTATTAAATCATTTGAAAAAGACTCTCAAAGAACACACAAATTGCCAATATTGGAACTTGTTAGTTTTAATGGTGATCCAACGAAATGGCCATTATTTTATCAAAATTTCAAAGATCTAATACACGACAATATTAATTTGTCGAATGGTGAAAAAATACAATATTAAGTGTCAAAATTGACAGGTACCGCTTTAAGTGTTATTTCTGGGATACTTCCTGTCGCATCTAATTATGATATTATATGGGATAGGCTTGTTGATCGATTCCAGGATTCACGAATTTTAGCTACGCATTATTTAGAAAAAATAATCAATTTTAAACCCTTAACACAATCAAGTTCAAAGAATTTGGATTATTTCATAGAAAATTTTTGCTCTTCATTTGAAGCTTTAAAATTATTAGATATTTCTGATTTAACTGATTTCATCATAACGCACATTGCTCTTCTTAAGTTAGATAGAGAGACGTTAAATTTATTTGAGCAACATATTAGAAATGAAAAAATTCCAAACTTTAAATGATTACAATCTTTTCTGAGAGAGCAAAGCAAAATTCTCTCTAGAACGCAGGTTATATTCCACAAAAGTGCACCAAATGATCGACGAAAAAATAATAATATTTCACATTCATTTGTTATAAATAATACGCCAATGGATATCACAAAATGTTTTTTGTGTGAATGTAATAAACATCCATTGTATTCATGTAAAAAATTCTTACAGTTGGATGTATTCACAAGATTCAAAATAATCAACAAAAGATCACTATGTAAAAATTGTTTTGGTACTCATTCAACAAAAAATTGTAAATCGGAAAAAAATTGCTTTTATTGTAATAAAAGGCATCATTCATTGATTCATTTTCCTTCTTCACCAACATGTGATGATGAAGATAATCAAAATAAAGATAATTATCATTCAAAACAGGTTCCTAGCGCAGCTGATATTGTTAAAAACGATGATAATATTACCTCATTCGTCAATTCTGACCGCAATACGAGCACTTCGGTGAATAATATCGGTCGACGACATTTGGATCAACCATATGAACCTTAATGTCAAATCGACAATTGTTTGTTGATCAATAATGTAAACTGTTATCATGTAATACCAACCGCTATAGTATATATTAATGGAATTAAAAAAATACCATCCGCACATTAATATATACAGGATCAAATGCAAATTTTATAACGGAAAAGATATGTTAAAAATTTAATATAAACATTACGTACGAATATGCGTTTGTGTACGGTATTGGGTCTGCTGTAAAACCAATATCAGGATATACTATATTTACAATTTATTCAAGATATGATACAAGATTCTTTTACGATATTAAGGCTTCGGTTGTCGAAACTATTACTAATGATTTGCCTACGTCAGCCTTAGAAATGACAGATTGTTTTAAGAATTTGCCGCTAGCGGATAATAATTTTAATCTTCCTGCTAGTATCGATTGCATAATCGGAGCTGGTTTATTCCCGCATTTACTTTTACCTGGGAAATTAACGCACAAAGAAACTCGTGTGATCGCCTTACAGACTACTCTTGGTTATTTGATCATGGGCGAAACGCAAATAGATAACTTCTCATCATGTCAATTTCAACGCACGTTACACGCAATTGATGATTCTAATTCAAAAAATAAGTTAGATGAAATGATTCAAAACTTTTGGAAACTAGAATCTGTACCATCACGTCAGTATTTAAGTCCTGACGAGCAACTTTGTGAACAAATTTTTGAGAAAACAGTTTTGCGAGACAACGAGGGTAGATATACTGTATCATTACCTTTTCGTGAAAGTCCCACAGTTTTGGGTCATTCAATAAAAAACGCTAAACATAGGTTGCTTTCATTGGAAAAGAAGTTGCAATCAAATTTAGATTTACAATATGGTTATAATGCCACTATTCAAGAATACATTGACAAAGGTGATTTGAAACAAGTTACAGATACACAAACTTCAGATTGTGTTTATTATATACCACACAGAGCTGTATATCGGCCTGATAAAGATACTACTAAAATTAGAATAGTTTTAGACGCCAGTTGCAAAACTTCCTCTGGAAAAAGTCTCAATGATATATTGCATTGTGGACCTAATTTGCAAACAAATATTTTTGATTTACTTATAAATCTACGCCTGTACTCGGTAGTTATTTCTGCTGACATAGAAAAAATGTATTTTCAATTGAAAATGAATCCAGATCATAAACGTTTTCAAAGGATACTTTTTAGATTTAATAACTCAGATCCTATTGACATTTATGAATTTCAACGCGTTTCTTTTGGGCTTAAATGTTCCCCTTATTTAGCAATGAAAGTCATTCGCAAACTCTTAACAGATGAAGGCGATAAACTGCCTGAAACCACACAACTTGCTATGAAATATTTTTATATGGATGATTTTCTTTATTCAGTCAATTCACCTGAGGAAGCTTTACAAATTTATTCTCATTTAGTTCACTTATTTTCCTCTGGAGGTTTCTGTCTAAATAAGTGGATTTCCAACTCTGTACAATTTTTAAAGCACATTCCAGATAATCTACGTGTTAACCAACACATTACTTTTAATTCAGATTTTGAAGATAAAACCAAAATTATAGGTTTGTCTTGGAGTCCCACCTCTGATTGTTTCACTTTTAAAATCAAACCTCTCTCTTTAGATACGTTAGTATGTACGAAAAGATTAATTCTTTCTAATATGGCATCATTATATGATCCTCTAGGTCTCCTTGCTCCAGTTATCATCGGTTTGAAACTTCTAGTGCAAGAGTGTTGGAAAAGAGAATTGTCTTGGGATGAACGGGTTCCTGAGGATATAAATAAGATTTGGTTGAAATTTCAGAGTGAACTCGAAAACTTATCAAATATAAATATACCAAGACATATAGGTATAGTAAATAATTCATCCATCAATTTGCTTGGTTTCTCAGATGCTAGTGAACGTGCCTATGGGGCGGTTATTTATATCCGCATTGGATCACTTGAATCTAACGCCTCAAATGTATCACTACTATGTGCCAAGTCAAAAGTATCCCCACTTAAAAAGGTATCTTTAGCACGTTTAGAGTTATGTGCCGCACACCTTCTTGCATTATTAATGAAATCTGTTCTCTCAACTATTGAGATTAGATGTAAGATTGACAAAATGTTTGCATTTTCTGATTCAACTATTGTACTTTCATGGATACATTCCTCACCGCATAGATGGCAAACCTTCGTTGCCAATCGCACCGCAATTATTCAAGAAATTATTTCTGAAGAAAATTGGTTTCATGTTCCTGGAACTGAAAATCCAAGCGATATTGTATCCCGCTCCGTTACTCCTAATGAATTTTTGAAAACCTCTTATTGGTTTAATGGTCCAGCCTGGATCTCATTGCCACAGAGTCAATGGCCTGTGACTAATTTTAAAAAGGAAAATGCCTATCAGAGTATACCTGAATCTAAAACTGTTGCTCTCATACAAATTAAGACTCAATCTGAGCCTCACTTTATTTATTTAATCGCTAACAGGATCTCTAAATGGAGTAAATTATTAAACATACTTGTTTACGTTCTTCGTTTTATAAGAAAACTTAATACGTCTGGAATGATTACGGTCTCAGACTTAGAAACTGCTGAAAATCATGTAATTAAATGCATTCAGAATAACCATTTTTCTCAAGATATACATTCTCTTGAACAGAATAAATTGAGTAGTCCTGTATTACGCAAACTTTTACCATTTTTAAATAATAATATCCTTAGAGTTGGTGGTCGAATTCAAAATTCATCATCAATGTATGAAACGAAACATCCAATTTTATTGCCTTCTAAAGATCGTATTGTTCAGTTACTTATTGAATATTATCATTATTTACATTATCATACAGGCCCTGCATTATTGTTAGCATTATTACAACAGAAGTACTGGATTTTATCTGGTCGTAGTTTGGTTCGTAAGATTGTTCATTCTTGCAACATTTGTTTTAAAAACAAACCAAAAGGAACCTTCCCGTTAATGGGCAATTTACCCGATTTTCGAGTAAATGAAATAAAATGTTTCGCAAAATGTGGAGTCGATTACATGGGTCCAGTGTTTGTAACTCTGGCAAAGAGAAGAGGCATTAAAAAGCAAAAGGCATATGTTTGTTTATTTGTTTGCCTAGCAACAAAAGCTTTACATATAGAATTAGTTTCAGATCTCTCATCTGAAATATTCTTAGCTGCATTTAAACGTTTTATAGCCAGAAGAGGACCTGTCACTCTCATTGTAAGTGACGGTGGAAGAAATTTTGTTGGAGCTCGTAAAATTTTAAATGAATTATATAAGTTTGTTTGTTCCGATGAATATAATAAAGCAATACTTCATGAATTGACGCCTAGAAAAATAGAATTTCGAATAAATCCTCCGTATTCTCCTCATATGGGTGGTATATGGGAAAGCAATATTAAGTGTATTAAAACACATTTATTTAAAGTCATAGGCTCACAAGTATTAACTTACGAGGAAATGAATACCGTATTGATTCAAATAGAGGCTTTATTGAACTCTAGACCGCTTTGTGTATTAAGCAATGATCCTTTAGATCCTGCCGCATTAACCCCTGCGCATTTTTTAAATTTAACTCCGCTAAATTACATACCCGCTTACAACGTTGATGATATTTCAATAACCCGCATTCAACGATATGAGTTGATCGATAAATTAGTACAGTCATTTTGGAAACGATGGCATGTAGAATATCTCACCTCTTTACAAATGCGTGAAAAGTGGAATACGTACACAAAACCCATTACACCTGGCCAAATAGTTATTATTAGAGAGGAAAATCTCCCTAAATTATCTTGGCCACTTGGCATAGTCAAGGAAATATATCCGGGAAAAGACAACGTCATTCGAGTTGTAAAAGTTCGAACCCGGAATGGTACATATTTAAGACCAGCTATTCGATTATGTCCGTTACCTTCCCAATAATCAAAATGTTTTTAATTTAATATTTCTTTTTATTTTTTAAGTTAGTTTACGTTTATTTGAATTTTTCACTCTATTGTTTAAATTTGTATTCTTCTTTTACCATCCGGTGAGTCATATGTTTTTTGATTTTTTTGTTGGAGTAATACTCCAAGGCCGGGAGTTATGGTTACGCAAAGTTGGGTACACACGCATACACACACACACACACACACACACACACACACACACACACACACACACACACACACACACACACACACACACACACACACACACACACACACACACACACACACACACACACACACACACACACACACACACACACACACACACACACACACCTTTCCTATCCTATTCTAGTTTACCTCGGCCTAAAAACAACCTACCTACATACCTGCCAGCTATATGCAAAAAAGTATTGTTGCATATAAATTTTCTCATTATATCAACTGTCATCTTGACTAACACACCTCACCGCACCGCTCTTAAAATTATATCTTCAAAATCCGCTGAAATTAATTAACTTGTGAATTACTAGTGAAGTGTCAAAGTTTTCATACTGTGCTGTGAATGTGGTGAAAAGATTACAGAACCAGCACAAATAAATATCGAGGCAAGGTAATTCCCTATATAACTTCATCTTTTCCACCAATAATAATAATTATTAGAATATATAAAAGGCCGTTTATTGATACAAGATCACTCCATGGGTACTATAGCTTATTAATTTGTTGGTTCTACTGATACCGGCCCGCCCCGGCCGCAGGTCCGCGTGATAGATCCACCGTCCTTTTATTCGAGTGGGCCATGGTTTATTTTTTTCATGGGTACTTACCCAGATTGTCCTTTAGAAGTATGTAAGCTCACCATGAAGGCAATCCCACCATCCGCCCAGACTCGTTCCAGGAGAAGAAGTCTCCTATTCGAGTCCGCTGATAATACGCCGGCAAAGATGCGTATAGGTGCGAGGAGTGTGACCTACGAGCTACCAGCTACCCCCGGGCAGCCTGCACGTCAACACCCCACCAGCATTCCCTCGCAACCGCCAGAAGGGCGGCCTCCAGGAATGCGCACCCCAAGAATCAGTTTACCCTCAAAAGCCCTGCATATACTATCGTATACTATCTCTTTTGTATACCATATTATATACACCACAGTGTCTACCTATTTTGACACAAAATGTCTTGTTTCTTTGACATGAAAACAAACAGAGAAGAACAGAGGCATCAACTCCTTATACATAGCAAAACAAATAATAAATAGAGAAAAGCATAGTAAGCAAGTTATAACATAAGATGAGCAATATAAAAGTACAGAGGTATCAACTCCTTATACATATAAAAAAAAAAAAAAAAATAATAAAGATGGTCATAATAAGCAAGTTAAAACATAAATATGCAACATATAATACAAATAACAGAGGCAAAATAAGAAGAACAGAGGCATCAACTCCTTATACATAGGTATCAAACAAATTTAAATAACGAAAGGCAAATGAAATATAATATCAGATTTAAAATACATAAATTAAAGCACTACAAGAAGTCAAAAGTATATAGGAATAGTGCACGAAATAGAAAATAAACGAATATATAGCAACAAGAAAATAACAAAATAAAAACAAAAGAAATAGCATTCAAAAGAACATGAAATATGCTAAATAGTCAGACTCAGAGCACACGCAGACCAGTCGCACACGGAAGCATGCATGGCTGAGGGCACATCCGAACAACCACCGCGTCCCAGGGGGACAAACAACACACAGAAACATACGAGTTTCATTCCATAACCACATTCATCACTGGGAAAAGAAAGACTCCTCGGTGGACTCAGCGCCATCTCCTCTAAGCAGTTCCCACTTTTCTCTCCAACAATGCACAAATTCTCGAAAAGCCGCAAAGCTTTGTCGAGAACGCAGGAATTCCGACATGCAAACCGGTCTCGAGACATCCGTCAGCGCACACAACATACGTTCCCTTTCAGCACTTAAACACTCACAGGACCACAGTATGTGCAACGCATCCTGGGCCCCGCCACCGCAGACACACCACGGATCCGCAGCGAGGCCGAGCTGAAACAGCTTGGCTTTAAACTCACCGTGGCCCGAGATCATCTGCACTACCGCGGGGTCCAGTCTGAGATGCGGCATACTGAGGCGATCAGCAACACTAGGCAGGAAGAGGTGGGTCAGTCGGCCCTTGGTCGACCTGTTCCACCTCCCCTGCCAGACCTGCAATGATCTCACTCTACAAGCCTCCATACGCGCGCGGAAATCCCCGCAACTAGCAGTCGCCTCAACGTGCAGACCCAGGTGGGAAGCATTCAGCCCCCTCCTAAGGCGGCCCCTTACTGCCGCCTCCCTGATCTCCAAATCCGCAGGCAGCATGCCCGCGAGAACAGGCAGAGCATCTGTGGACACCATTGTAAGCTCACCAGTTAATTGTATGTGGTCAATGTTGCCACATGGGTTGGAAGTGTTTGCACACCAGCTGGAGCTGAGGTGCAAACCTGTCGGCGGGAGCCGCGACAGATAGATGGTGGTAATGCCGGTCTACTGGACGTGTAGGTATAGAACCTGTGTGTCCGCCTTTGGTTACATACAACTAAACGATACCACACCTGCCGAAATCGAACCCGGATACCGCCTGTCGGAGTCTCCCGACAGCCAGGCACACAGATAGATCGATCAAGCAAATGTAATACCGTATATAAGAGATAATAAAATACAGAATGAAACTCAGGTAGATATTGATGGACACAGATCAAAAGATGTAACAAGAATGTAACTTACTCGTTTAATATTCTTCAAAATACAATGGTAATTGTTTTTACTAATCGGCTATATAAAGTACTTAATTTTAGTGTATAAATTTAAATCGCGGACTTTGAACGATGACAAGGCGATCGAGCAGCATAAGGACGTAGCAGGAGGTCTGGATGAAAACCGAATGAATCTGAACCCAGTGTGCGTCCTTATATAGCGGCTTTGTCGTAGCCGGGTGAGCGTGACAGATAGCTCGTAGCTCGCGTGTAGCGCAGAACATGATGACGTCAGCGTAGCGATGTGGCGCAGTGACTGTTGCGCCACAGTCCTTTTTTGCTTTTCGTCTGTGAATGTTTAATTTTTCTTTTTTCGGGAGTTTTGATTTGACAGTGTGGAACATCGGTTTTTTCACCGGCCACATGACGTGACTTTTCAAATTCAAATTTTGAATGAAAAAAATATTTTTTTAAAGTAAAAAGGATCGACGTTCGGCCCTGCCGCCGACGAATTAATATAACGCTACGTCCTACGTAGGCGATTCAAAGCGAACGCGATTGCGAAACGATGCGGTGCGGATACAAGCGAATTCAATGCGATGCGGTGCGACGCGGCGGCTCTGTCCTACGTGTGCGCGAATCGTTCCCTCTGCCGCCAGCTACTGTCATGGATGTACGTATATAAAATACTCAAGAAGTATGTACGGCAGAGAAGTGAAACTAATATTGTGTACTTAGAGAGGCATATTTATGGGGGATATCACGATTTGTATGAAAAATTACGTGATCTTGAATTAATAAATGAGACTGAATTTACATCTTTCCGGGAAACATATCAAAATTTGACATTCGTGCAAGCGAGAGAAAACTTTAAGTGTTTTGAACAACATCCTATTGTAAAATAGCAATAATAAATAAATGTGTTTACTTGTAGTCCCATTTATTTTTGCCAAATCCTAAAATTCGCGGTTCGATAATAATTTGTCCCATAATATGGGACGTTCATGGACAGAAATTAAAATTTCTGTTTCTGACAAGTCAAAAAACAATGGCGCCGCTATCAATTCGCGCGAAAATATCAAACCAACTGATCGCGTTCGCTTCGCATCGCGCCGCGCCGCATCGAAACCAACTCGCGGTCGGTAACGTAGGACACTACCATAGTTACCGACTGTTTCGCTACGTCCTACGTAGGCGATTCAAAGCGAACGCGATTGCGAAGCGATGCGGTGCGGATACAAGCGAATTAAATGCGATGCGGTGCGACGCGGCAGCTCTGTCCTACGTATGCGCGAATCGTTCCCTCTGCCGCCAGCTACTGTCATGGATGTACGTATATAAAATACTCAAGAAGTATGTATGGCAGAGAAGTGAAACTAATATCGTGTACTTAGAGAGGCATATTTATGGGGAATATCACAATTCGTATGAAGAATTAGGTACGTGGTCTTGAATTAATAAATGAGACTGAATTTACATTCGTGGAAGCGAGAGAAAACTTGTGTGTGTTGAACAACATCCTATTGTAAAATAGCAATAATAAATAAACGTGTTTACTTGTAGTCCCATTTATTTTTACCAAATCCTAAAATTCGGTGTTCGATAATAATAATTCTTTTGTCCCATAATATGGGACGTTCATGGACAGAAATTAAAATTTCTATTTCTGACATGTCAAAAACAATGGCACCGCTTTCAATTCGCGCGAAAATATCAAACCAACTGATCGCGTTCGCTTCGCATCGCGCCGCGCCACATCGAAAAATACTCGCGGTCGGTAACGTAGGACACTTCCATAGTTACCGACTGTTTGTTATTTTCGCGCCGCGCCGCGCCGCTTCGCATTCGCTTTGAATCGCCTACGTAGGACGTCGCGTTTGTTATTTTCGCGCCACGCCGCGCCGCTTCGTATTCGCTTTGAATCGCCTACGTAGGACGTCGCGTAAAACAAACGGGTCGACAAAAACGTTTCGCCGAACAAAAAAAAAAAAACTCGCGGCGAAAGAAACTTTTAAATAAACAAAAAAAACAGAACGTTCCTTCAAAGGAGGATATTGCCACATTCCACGCAGTGCAAGCGATTAAGTTTTCTTACCATATCAAATTAACAAAGGGAATTACTGTAACTGTAAAGGCCTTCGCAGAAAAACCCTGAAGTTTAGTATTTTCTTCCAAGTTATAAAAGTTATAATAGATAATAAACTCTGCTGGCGAGACCATATTCATGATCTTTCTAATAGGATAAGAAGGTTGGGCCACCTATATAAGACCCTTCGAAATATTTTGGACAGATCAACTATGAAAACTGTGTATTATTCCCTCACACAATCAGTTTTATCATATGGAATTGTAGGATGGGGAGGATGCGTTAAATCAATCATGGATCCGCTTAAAAAGGCACAAAAATGTTTACTGCGTATTATAAACAAAAGAGCGAGATCATTTCCTTCAGATGATTTGTTCAGAATGTTTGACGTACTTGACCCGAGACAGCTGTACCTCAAAGCTGCACTTGTACATTTCCATAAAAACATAACCTTACACAACAGATCCCAACAAACACGAACCACTAGACATGCAAATAACATTAACTATACTGTACCAATTATGAAGACCTCATTTGGACAAAGACAGTTTAATTTTATTGCCCCTCGTATATTTAATAAACTAGACAATGACATAAAGAAAACACCACATCACAATTCCTTTAAAATTCATATAAAAAAATGGCTGATTTCCTCAGGCAGGCTCTATGCTGAGGGGGTTGTCCATCCTTAACATCTGACTTATTCACTTTATTCCTATATTTCCTTTCTTCTTAATCATTTCTTTATTTAATCTAAAACTGTACATCTTACTCTTTTGTAATCATTTTCTTATAACTACTTGATTGTAACATTTGTGCACTTTATATATTTTGTATCCTCTATATGTAAATAATTTGTATACCTTATTGTGTAAAAGTAACAGCCCCAGAACAGGTTTTGCCTAGTGGGGCGTTACTTACTTAACCTACATAATGTAAAAATGTCTTTGTATTAACAATAAATAAATAAAATAAATAAATCGATTGACATTTGTTTATTTTTTTTATTTCTTGACAATCCTTGGCGAGGGACGTCGGCGATTGAGGAACGGTGATTAACAACAAGGCAGGGAATTTGTACTTGCGTGGAGGAAGTTGTTCTCGCCCTGCGTCTCCTGTCCTCTGATCGGGACTACACCAGACAGCTACGCCTGGTGTAGTCTGTTGGACGCCCCCTCCAGCAAATTGGTCAAGGAGTAGAAGACCGCGTCCTCGGGTGAGTGAACCTGAGTTTTTTTTCTTTTCCTCGATCCAAGACTGACGCTCGTCTCTCTGTGGCGGACGCCTCACGTCCTATCAGACACTGTATGCCTTCTCGCCTCTATCAGGGCGACTTGGTGTCACTACGAAACAAGGCAGTTGATATGAAATTATAAATAATGTATAAGTGTGCTGTATTTTCGCAAAGGTGATTTATTCTAACGAAATATGGTAATATGTCGCAACCACTGCAAGGTAGAAGGAAAAAATATTGATGGAACACACTCACTTAGAAACTTGATCCAACTGACGATTTGTTCAGGAGAACTTTGTTCTCTTAACATATCGACAATGTATCAAGGCAGGATACGCGAGAATTGTATGCAGAGGTCTACTTTTTTCACGGCTTTTCCAACTTTGAAGTCAAAAAACACCAACTTAGAGGCTTCGCAGCATATATGTTCCATACACGGATTTACTCAGAATTCGGAGTAGAACATTTCGTGTGTCTGTGTGTCTGTGTGTGTGTGTGTGTGTGTGTGTCTGTGTGTCCATCCCCCCCTTATAACTTTTGATACGCTCAATTTACAGAGCCCAAAATTTCAGAATATATAAAAAGTTACAGGCCTACAAAACTTTTATACTCAGAATTTTGAATTTTTGTTTCAGTCAGGGGTTATCAACTTTTTAATTTTTATTTTATTTTTCCATATAGGTATCTCAGAAACCATAAAATCTAGAACGCTGAAAATTGGTACAAACAAGGAAAATAAAAAATCTCAAATTAATTTTTTCAAAAAAATTCCAGGGTTTCTCAAACATTTTTTATTAAGAAAAATATTTTTTTTTATGTTAAATTTATGAGTTTAACTGCCTATATTGCCAAAACTTATACAATTATCGAAAAAAGCCGAAACACCCCAACTGGATAATTTAATTTTCTATAAAAAAATATTAACATTGTAGTAGAAGATCTCATTTTTTTTAACAATTTTTTTAAAAATTGAATTTAGTGACGACATCGCTTCATACATTTTGTATGGTAGTCGCCTATACACAATATGTAAGAAGACTTAATAGTTTGATACTTCATCTCCAAACATACATACCATCATGATATTTTCATATTCTGGGTAGGAAAAAAGGAACTTCCTCCATACTATCCTATCTTGACATACATACCTACATATGTTGTATAGAAAACAAAATATCTGAAAATATTCAATAATTTGTATTTATGGGTTTATAGTTTGGTACATATTCTTCAACTATACATACTATCGCTATCGACAGTTGGATCTCATGTGTTACATGCAACTAGTAATTCCAATTTCCAGTGCCTTTTCCTTTGTCCCTGTGGTCATAACTTGTAGCACTTTTCACACGCTCGCAGTGAGAGAACAATTTTAAAGTTAAATGAGCAGGGCCGGATAAACGTGTTTTTGCGCCCGTAGCAATATATTTGAATCCGCCCCCCCCCCCCTCCCCCAATTTTTTTGGATTTTTAAATGTAGATAAATTTAAAATTATGCAAAATTACATCGGGTCTAAAATGACAAAATAAGGGTTTTTTTTTTTACATACAAACCATCATGCCGAGCCATGCGGTTTTGAAGGATACTGGCGTATGGGTGTGGAGCGGGCAGTGATTGAAACAATTAACTGTCATTTTCACATATCAAAATAAATGCAACAATTTCATTTGGCGTTAACAGCAGTCTTAAGAAGTTGGTACTCTGTGATCCAGATGATCTCAATTTAAGCTATCATCCTAATGGTACATTCTTTTAACACAGTTCTTGGATGAAGTATGGAGCCAAGTCGTTCGGATACTTAAATATCGTCAGGCATACCTTATAGTCTACTCGTTCTGGACATTTTAACCAGTGTAGTTTGTTAAGGAGAGGTGTTATGTGACATCTTTCTTTCAGTTCTATAATATCAACCTCGACAAGTCAATGTCAATAAGTCAAAAAATGTTACTTTACAGGAGAGACAAAACAATTTTGTTGCAATATTTAAAAATGCGATTCCAATCCATTTATATCTAATTGAGTTCTCATTTTTGGAGGAGATATATAAAATTAAATTCGAATATTTTCATTATTGCATATGCGCAAACATTGGATTTTTTTCCCTGTCGGGAGTCAAAGATATTTTTTAACAGATTTTTAATTAAAATAAATAAAAAATAATAAGATTGATTAAATAATTGTTACAACAAAATAAATAAAAAATAATAAGATTGTTGTTGATAATTTCACCCATAGATGGCTGTAGTAAAAATTCCTTATTTTCAAGCGAAAAGAATTTCAGTATTACAATATATAGAACTTTCAAAATTGAATTGATAGGGATCTCATTAAAAAGGCATAATTGGTGAACGTTGTGCAAGCGCATAAAGTGATCACGTAAACCAGCCGATGACAGGTCGTAAGCCCTGTAGGTGCCTTGATTTCCCGGTTCTCCTACAATAAATATTTCAACTTCGTCTCTATTGAGATAATTAAAAATCTGTTAAAATTAAATTCTTCACAAGATGTCAATATCATTTTTTTAATATTAAGTATACAATATTTGAAAAAAAAAAGTTTTTCTATTTGGTACATTGGGGATTATTTCTCAACTTATCTTATCCTCGAATATTTTTATTATTGCATATGCGCAAACATTGGATTTTTTTCCCTGTCGGGAGTCAAAGATATTTTTTAACAGATTTTTTAATTATAATTAATATATGGCGTTAGAACAAAAATAAATAAAAATAATAAGATAGTTAAAAAATCTGTTAAAAAATATCTTTGACTCCCGACAGGGAAAAAAATCCAATGTTTGCGCATATGCAATAATAAAAATATTCGATTACTTACACATTGGTACAAGTAGGTAAATAAGACAAAAATGACCTTATAAGTCTGGCGCAATTCAGGGGTGACTTCTATGCGAAAAATGCATTGTCACCTCAGATATAAGAATTGTTGCTTCCATTATTTACAAAAAACAATTCTCTCAATAGATGGCGTTACAACAAAAATAAATAAAAATAATAAGAATGTTGTTCATAATTTCACACATAGATGGCTGTAGTAAAAATCCTTATTTCCTCAAGCGAAAAGAATTTCAGTATTGCAATATATAGAACTTTCAAAAATTGAACTGATAGGGATCTCATTAAAAAGGCATAATTGGTGAACGTTGCGCAAGCGCATAAAGTGATCACGTAAACCAGCCGATGACAGGTCGTAAGCCCTGTAGGTGCCGTGATTTCCCGGTTCTCCTACAGTAAATATTCCAACTTCGTCTCTATTGAGATAATTAAAAAATCTGTTAAAAAATTATCTTATCCTATTTTGTCATATATTTTTTTTTATTTATATTTTTTGACAAATAATATTATTTCTCATTAGAGAGAATGTGATAAAAATTTACATGATAATAATTTTTAATTAGACGCCATAAAAATTGATGATCAAGATATTGGCAGAGTAGAAACATATGTCTACATCGGTCACACCGTGAAACTATGAAGAGATAATAATTTAGATGCTAAACTGATGGTCTGCGTTCAGAAAATTATCAAATGTTCTGAAATCTAAAAATATCCCAATCCACTTAAAAAAAAAGCTAAGGGTGACACAAAGAGCGATTGGAAAGAAGAATGTTGAATATCTCGCTAAGGGACCACAAAACTAATGAATGCATTAGGAAGAACACAGGAGTAGCGGATGTGGACAAAATAATAGCGGAGTTAAAGTGGAGTTGGGCGGGTCATAGGTATATCTCGGATGTCAGATGGACGATGAACAAAAGTTGTGATGGACTGGAGGCCACGAACGGGAAGCAGAAGTGTGGGAAGGCCCCAGACCAGATGGTCCGATGACATCAAAAAATATCATTTTTTTTTAATATTTTTTTGGCATTCCACCCGATTATTGAGTAATGTCACTTATTCGAAGTAAGACAAACATTGAACTAATATTGTAATGTTTGTCTTAGGTTCGTATTAAAAGATTTATTTGAGAAAAATGTAAGAAAAAGGTAAGGTCCCGTACTGTGAGAATACTGCTTACGGGACCTCAACCTTTTATAAACTCCCGTAATACGACTCATGCTCTGGGAAATATAACATAATATGTATATAAAACAAAAAAAATAACGTAAAAATGTGTTTAAGGGGGTGACTGCTGCCAACGTACCTATTTTTACAATTTGAATTTTCGTCATTACTACAAAACGAATCATTTTGAAAAAAATAACCTAGTTTAGTTTGGATATTAATAAAGAAAAATATACCTTAACTTTTTAATTATGTTCTGTATATATTCTTGTAGGAAAATAATAAGCATACCCCAATTTTTGACATTTATCTTAAATTTCTAAAAAACTATAAGGTATAGAGAATTATATTTTTTTATAAATTAAAGAAGATCAAAATATCTGGAAAAATACGATGTAACGTTGCATTAATGCATCAGGTTGTTAATAAACAAAAAAAACTTTTATTTCGCAATGGCGCTGAATGGGAAATAAATGTTTTTTAGGTTTATTTTCTAAACCTGAAGCATTAATGCAACGTCAGATCGTATTTTCCTAGATATTTTTGTCTTCTTTAATTTAAAAAAAAATATGTTGAAGTACGCCTTATATTTTATTAAAAATATAAGATAAACGTTGAAAATCGGGGTATGCCATTATTTTTCTACAAGAATTTATACAGAACATTATCAAAAAGTAAATATATACATTTCTTTATAAATACCGAAACTATCTAAATTATTTTTTTCAAAATGATTTGATAAGAAATGATGATGGTACATCAAATTGAAAAATAGGTACGTTGGCAGCAGTCCGCCCCAATAATTCCTTAATCAAACAAGGTGAAATAATAAAACTGGTAAACAATTAGGTCAATGGGCGGAGACACATTTGTAATTTTGATAAAATTACATAGGTACAAATTTTCAAGACTTGGGATAATTTTTTCAAACGAGTTTCTTGTTCATTTTCAAAAATTTGCATATTTAATTATCTCAGAGATAAACTCCTCTCTATGTTATAAAGTGCATTTTTTACTGTAAAACGTAATGGGCTTCTTTAGTATTCTAAATTCAGCCATTCTTCCAATTATTTTTCTCTCACTCGGTTGTT